>CM055071.1:11746407-11826261 GCA_029204045.2 Tillandsia leiboldiana | reverse complement strand
TTTCAGGTGAACCTCCTTTGGTGCTGATTGATATCTCGCGCAAATCCCAACACTAAAGGATATATCCGGGCGACTAGCCGTGAGGTAAAGTAGACTTCCAATCATACTTCTATACAGTTTCTCGTCTACATCCTCACTATGTGATTCACTTCCAAGTCCCTTGTGGCTAGTTCCATTGGAGTTGGAAAAACTTTACAATTTTCTAGATCAAACTTTTTGACCAACTCCAGTGCATACTTGGATTGACTCAAGTGAATACCTTCATCATTTTGTTTAATTTGCAATCCAAGGAAATAAGACAATTCGCCCATCATGGACATCTCAAATTCGCTTTCCATGGTCTCCGCGAATTTAGAAGCATCATTATCTTTTGTTGCACCAAATACAATGTCATCGACATAGATTTGTGCTACAATGAAATTATTTTGATAATGCTTCACAAAGAGAGTCCTGTCAGCTCCCCCTCGAGTATAGCCCTTCTCCAAAAGGTGCTTTGTTAACCTTTCGTACCATGCTCGCGGTGCTTGTTTCAGACCGTAAAGAGCCTTTTTCAAACGAAAAACATGGTTAGGTTGTTTATGATCTACAAAACCTTTTGGTTGAGCTACATAAACTTCCTCATTTAAAAACCCATTTAGAAATGCGCTCTTGACGTCCATTTGAAATAATTTGATTTTAAAATGACAAGCAATAGCAAACAATATACGAATGGACTCGAGTCTAGCTACAGGGGCGAAAGTTTCGTCAAAGTCTATACCTTCTACTTGAGAGTAGCCTTGAGCAAACTAGTCGTGCCTTGTTCCTGATGATAGTACCATCTTCATCTTTCTTGTTCTTAAAGATCCATTTGGTACCTATCACATTATGTTGCTTTGGAGGCTTCGTTAATTCCCAGACTTTGTTTCGCTCAAATTGATGGAGCTCTTCCTGCATTGCTTTAATCCAGTAGTCATCCTGAAGAGCTTCATCTATTGTCTTTGGTTCGATTAAAGATACATAGCAAGCAAATCCGCAAACCAACTGCCTTCGAGTTCTAACTCCTTCTTGTGGATCTCCAATGATGTTCGATTCCGGATGATCCTTGGAGATTCGTAGCGTTTGTTGAAACGGAGTACTCGGAGGTACACGAGATGATTCCTGCATATCAGATAAACTAGAAGAACCATTAGAAGCATCATTAATATTGGAAGTATTATTATGAGAAGATGCACTAGCAGGAGAATCATCATCTAGAGAGATATCGAGGGTAGATTTTTCAGATTCAAAATGAGAAGCTTCATCTACTTTAACATTTATAGATTCTACGATCGTCTTAGATTCAATGTTAAATACTCGATATGCTCTGCTATTCGTAGAATAACCCAAAAAGATCCCTTCATCACTTCGAGAGTCGAACTTTCCAAGATTTTCACGGTCACGTAAGATGTAACATCGACTCCCGAAGATACGAAAGTACTTGATATCCGGTTTTCTACTAAACCACAGCTCATATGGTGTATTCAAGGTTCCTGGGCGCAAATACACTCTGTTAATGACATAGACAGCGGTGTTCACAGCTTCAGCCCAAAAATGTAGCGGTAATTTCCGGCTATGAAGCATCACACGCGCCATCTCTTGAACAACCCTGTTTTTGCGCTCAACAACACCATTCTGCTGAGGTGTATAGGGTGCCGAGAATTCATGTTTAATGCCATTTGAAGTACAAAAGTCAATGAATTTTGAATTATGAATTCTCCACCCCTATCACTTCTAACACGAATGATCTTTTCATTCTTTTCAATCATAATACGATGGCAAATCTCATGAAAAGAGTCAAACGTATCAGCTTTCTCTCTCAAAAATGCTACCCAAGAAAACCGAGAGAAATCATCAACCAATAAAAAGATGTACCATTTACCTCCCAAGGATGGTTGACGGGTCGGCCCCATTAAGTCCATGTGCAAAAGTTCCAAGGGCCGTTTTGTACCAACGTGGTTCAAGTTCTTGTGTGCAGTCCTAGACTGTTTTCCCTTTTGGCAACCACCACACACAACATTTTGTTTAAATAAAAGCTTTGGAATCCCCTTGACCACGTCCTTGTTTGAAATTCTAGTAAGTTCCTTAAAATTTAAGTGACCTAGCCTTTCATGCCAAAGAGTTTCATTATTCAAAGCGGCTAAGTTACAATTTTCAGAAAATTTATTAGGAACAACATAACAATTGTTTTCAGATCTAACCCCTTTTAGAAAGAAGACATGGTCCTTATCAGTTACAACGCATTCAACCGATGAAAAGTTAACTGAAAAACCATTGTCGCAAAGTTGACTTATGCTTATGAGGTTAGTCTTAAGGCCATCAACAAATAAGACGTTTTTCAAAATCGGGCCATCTGGAATAGCTACCGTCCCTTTTCCAACAATTTTGGAAGATCGACCGTCTCCGAAAACAACGTGTCCTCCGGAGATTTTCTCAAGATTTTGAAAACTATTTTTGTCACCGGTCATGTGACGGGAACACCCGCTATCCAGATACCAAGACGAGCTATCATATGCATGCAAGGAAATATTGGAAACAAGACAAGGGAAAATTTCACCTTTGCGCACCCAAACCTTTTTGGAATGCGTCTGTAATGGTCGTGAAGTTTTGTGCCTAGGTGAAAACGTCTTGTTAAAACGATTATTGCTCCTTGATGAAGTCGTCTTGCGCGGTGAACTACCAAGTCTCTTGTCATTTGAAAAGTTTTGCTTTGATTTCCGGAAAGGGGCCTTTTTGGTAGTTGATGCAAGAGGTGCTTGAGATGAGCGTTCGACTCCCGTCTTGCAATATCTTCTTATGTGCCCTGAAACACCACAACGAAAACATACCTTAGATCTTGACGATCCCAAAGAGGATGAAGTAGGTTTGTTGTCGTTGTTTGTCTTGAATTCCGATGTCGGAGGAGGAGATACCGACTGAGGCACAAAAACTGTCTCACTCGAACTTGGACTGTTTCCAGTTTGAGTGTATCCGAGGCCGAACCTATTTGATTGACCAAGACCAAGAAGTCTATCCAACTTACTCCTTCCTGAAGAGAATCGCTGTAAGTCATTCTTGAGTTGGAAAATGGTCTTTGTCATTTCCAGGTTATCCTGTCGAGCCTCGTTGTAGAGCTTTGAAAAGTGATTCGCGTTATCCACCAGATTTGTATGTTCCTTTTCAAGTTGCTCATTGGACTCTTGAAGGGAAGCATTTTCTTTTATCAGGTTTTCCCTTTCCACTTCAAGAGCGTTTGAGAGAGAAATCGCTCTTTTTGCTTCTTCTTCGAGATCATGCAATCTCCCTCTCAAACTCTTGTTTTGCTTAGCCACTTTCTTTGAATCCCTCAAAAGTCTGTGGTAGGCTAGAGCAAAATCTTCACCTTCCGAATCATCCGATTCGTTGTCCGTTGCGTTCTTTTCAACAGTGGAGTTGGACAACGACTCAGATGTATTTGCCATAAAGCACATGAAGGGTGAAGATACGGACGCGTGGAATGCGGTGGAGCTCTTTTCTTCATCACTTGAAGATGACTCATTTGACGTTGAGTTGTCATCCCAAGTGACGACTTGCATCGCCTTCTTCTTTGCCGGATACTTGTTAGGACACTCCGTTGCAATGTGGCCGTAGCCTCGACATTTGAAGCATTGCAGTTGTCCTTCTGAGCTTTTCTTATCCTTTGAGAAGTTCTCTTGCTTTCTTGACTTGTAACTTGGAGTACCCTTGCCTTTGTTCCACTTTCCGAAGGATGGAGATTTGCTTGAATTACCCCTTCGAAAGTTGCGGCGAAACTTCCTTGTCAAGAGAGCGAGCTGCTTCTCAAATTCCTCCATAGAAAGGTTCTCGTCATCGTCCGAGGAGGATGTATCCGCGTCTTCTTCCTTAGTTGTTTTCAACGCATAACCTGAAGACTTAGAAGTGGATGCTTTTCCAGAAGAATTGTTAGTATTAAAAGTCATTTCATAAGTTTGTAATGAACCAACTAATTCTTCTACACGTATTTCGTCCGGGTGTTTAATAGTTTCAATGGCAGTAACCTTTGGGCGAAATCGTTCAGGAAGAGTTCTTAAGATTTTTCTTACAATCTTAAATTCTGGAATCTTCTCTCCCAGATTAGCACATGAGTTTACGATGTCTTGCAATCGTGTATAGTAGTCCGTGAAAGATTCATTTTCTGCCATCAAGATAGAGTCAAACTTGCTCGTAAGCATCTGCAGTTTCTGAATCTTCACGAGGTTAGTTCCCTCATGTGTCACCTGGAGAACATCCCAGATTTCTTTCGCAGTCTCACATGCCGAGACGCGAGAGAATTCAGTTCGAGATAAGGCATTAAAAATAGCATTAATTCCCATGCCATTGTAAGAAGATAACTCAAACTCTTCCTTGGTCCATTTCGACCTAGGTTTTAAGGTGTGAACATCAGAGATAAGTTCAGTTGGATTAGACCATCCTGATTCAATTGAATGCCACACCCTTTCGTCGATGGAAGATAAAAAGGCTTTCATCCGTACTTTCCAGTACGCATAATTTGTTCCATCAAAGAAAGGGGGTCGATTGATGTTTCCACCTTCAACCATTGTTCACAACCCTATTCCCGCTCTGATACCACTTGTTGGGTCGTATATAACACGGATCTAAATAGGGGAATAGGTGGAAAACTCCATCACCGGGGGGTGAATAGGTGTAAACGTATAAACACTCCAAAAATCGTTGCGATAAAACCCAATGCGGAAAATAAAATAACACGCAAGATTTTTACGTGGAAAACTCCATCACCGGAGTAAAAAACCACGGGACCGATAACACGGCAGAAATCCACTAGAATTAAAACACGTACAAGGTGATTTACCGTACACACTTACGACTCAACCTTTTCCATACGCTCCTAGAGGATCTTCTCCGCTCGCTCCGACGCTTCTCGAATCCACGATCTGCGCCCAACGCCGAATCCACGGCGTCCAACGTCGAATCCACGACGTCCGACCGAATCCACGGTCTTCACCCAATAGCACCGTTCGAATCCACGAACGTGCCTCGCTCCGAATCCACGAGAGCGATTGAACCTTGAATCCACAAGGACACGCGAATCCACGCGCCGATTTTTGGGGAAAATCGTTGTTTTTTGGGTGGTGATGATCCGCCGAATACTTAGATCAAAGATAGATCGGAAATACCATCTAAGTATTCATTAGTTTGATTCAACTCAAGATGTGAGTATGAAAACCTAGAATCAAACTAATCAATATAGATGAAGAAACATAGAGTATTCTCTAATGATTTCCTTTCTTCTCTATATGTGGATCTATAGCCGTATATGATGATACAAGAAAATGACGGCTATGTGGATTCACCCTAGAAAGAAAGACATAGGGTGTATTTATAGGTTAGAAACCCTAGGAAGGAGATAAGAATCAAAAACCAACCATTTCTGGATTTTTACGGACGGCGATCCGGATCGTGATAACTAGGATCCGGATCGTCATAACGAAACAGCCAATTCCAGAAAAACGAAGGTTCGGGATCCGGATCATGTGACTACGATCCGGATCGTTCATACAGTTTACCAAACATCAACGTTCGGGATCCGGATTGCGAAGCAAGATCCGGATCGTTCAAGGTAGATGGTAAACTCAACGTTCGGGATCCGGATCAAGAGACTACGATCCGGATTGCGACGATGTATGAACGAACCACCTTCGGGATCCGGATCGAACAACCTGATCCGGATCCTGAACATGTCCCAAGTCCAGTTTTTTGATTTTTTATGCAATGAAAGATTCTTCCAAGTGTTTCTACACTACAAGAAGTATTCGGATCACACAAATTCTTTAGTTAAACATACCTGATCCTTTTGAATTCTTCTTTCTTGAGATTGAGTTAAATGATCCAACTTTCTTCACCTTCAATCTTCAAGACTTGAGACTTTCACGAAACTACGCCAACTCAAATTCCGTAACAGTAGCCGCCTTACGGTGAATGTGTAGACGTTTTAAAGGAATGGGAGTCGAGTGGACTCCGTTTGCAAACTTGTAGTGTCACGCCCCGGGGTCGAAACTGCGACCCGGGCTCACTAACAGATCCGCCATCTGTACGGAAACTGCCGTACAGACGAAGCGTCTAACCTGCAGGAAGAATCAACTACAGAGATACAGATATCAGAGCTGGAAGTAAACTAGTAAGAACTGGAAACCAAACACTGTACAACTGAAGATAATACAATATCCATCTCCCAAATACGATCGTATACCAAGTCCTCTGATACAAAACTCCAAAGGGAGATGTCTCCAATAAAGTACATCAGTGTACAAGCTCTCACTACAAAAATATCCTCACTACATCAGTCTCTCAAACTGTAAAATAAAGCACAACTCTATACCTCACAACAAAGGTCTCTCAACAGAGGAAAAGAAGTAACTAATCTACTGAAGCTCTCCTCTGAAGGGGTACCGCTACTCTCCAACGACGGGTAGGGAACTAGCTCGCGACTCCCTCGCCTCGGTCAGAAGGATCAGCAACTGGAGCAACATGAACAGGAGAAGAAGTTTCTGGGGAAAAAGACACCACGACGGGTGTGAGAACTACTTCCCACAGTAGTTCTCAGTGGGTGCCGTCAACAAGCCCAACGGTCTGCCCACCAAGTCTACTGGAGGTAAAAGATAACAGAGCAATGAAATCTGAACAAGAAAAGCTGGAGCTACTCTACAGCTGCCATACCTCTATCTAGATACTCAAAAAGTGGAACAGATGAAAGTAAAAGAGACCACTCGCACCCAAGGTGCTCAAAAGACCCAATCGAACTGACTGCCTCATAGGGTCCAGTCAAGCCTGCGCCTGTCGACTAGGAACGCGCCTGCCCACTGTTACGGAATTTGAGTTGGCGTAGTTTCGTGAAAGTCTCAAGTCTTGAAGATTGAAGGTGAAGAAAGTTGGATCGTTTAACTCAATCTCAAGAAAGAAGAATTCAAAAGGATCAGGTATGTTTAACTAAATATTTTGTGTGATCCGAATACTTCTTGTAGTGTAGAAACACTTGGAAGAATCTTTCATTGCATAAAAATCAAAAACTGGACTTGGGACATGTTCAGGATCCGGATCAGGTTGTTCGATCCGGATCCCGAAGGTGGTTCGTTCATACATCAGTTCAATCCGGATCGTAGTCTCTTGATCCGGATCCCGAACAGTGAGTTTACCATTTTCCTTGAACGATCCGGATCATGCTTCGCAATCCGGATCCCGAACGTTGATGTTTGGTAAACTGTATGAACGATCCGGATCGTGCACTTCGATCCGGATCCTGAACCTTTGTTTTTCTGGAACTGGCTGTCTCGTTACGACGATCCGGATCCTAGCTAGTCCGATCCGGATCGCCGTCCGTAAAATTTCCAGAAATGTTAGGTTTTTGATTCTTATCTCCTTCCTAGGGTTTCTAACCTATATATAGACCCTATGACTCTTTTTCTAGGGTTAATCCACGGTGGATCCACAGAGTCTATAGCCGTCATTTTCATATACCATTTTATACGGCTATAGATCCACATATAGAGAAGAAAGGAAATCATTAGAGAATACTCTATGTTTCTTCATCTATATTGATTAGTTTGATTCTAGGTATTCATACTCACATCTCGAGTTGAATCAAACTAATGAATACTTAGATGGTATTTCCGATCTATCTTTGATCTAAGTATTCGGCGGATCATCACCACCCAAAACAACGATTTACCCCAAAAATCGGCGCGTGGATTCGCGTGTCCTTGTGGATTCAAGGTTCAACCGCTCTCGTGGATTCGGAGCGAGGCACGTTCGTGGATTCGAAGGGTGCTATTGGGTGAAGACCGTGGATTCGGTCGGACGTCGTGGATTCGACGTTGGACGCCGTGGATTCGGCGTTGGGCGCAGATCGTGGATTCGTGAAGCGTCGCGGAGCGAGCGGAGAAGATCCTCTAGGAGCGTATGGAGAAGGTTGAGTCGTAAGTGTGTACGGTAAATCACCTTGTACGTGTTTTAATTCTAGTGGATTTCTGCCGTGTTATCGGTCCCGTGGTTTTTTACTCCGGTGATGGAGTTTTCCACGTAAAAATCTTGCGTATTATTTTTATTTCCGCATTGGGTTTTATCGCAACGATTTTTTGAGTGTTTATACGTTTACACCTATTCACCCCCCTCTAGGTGTTTTTTCCCCTATTTAGATCCGTATTACATATAACCCAACACCCACTACCACGCATCCCCATGAGGACGGGATTTACGTGGGGCGTCCTGCCCGACTAACTCACCCCTCGCGCAAAACTGCCTCAACAGGCCCATCGTATCCACAGCGGCATCTCAGGGACGCGACTCCAACTGCGGAAAACGTCGCGGCATAGAGTATCACAAATTGGCATAAGCAGGCTAGTCAAAATCCACGCTCACTCTCAGAACGGTAGGACTCAGGATCCCCAAATACCTCGCACAACAGTCGGAGAACTCTCGACGACTCAGCTGCTCGGCTAACTCGAAACACGAGACACTAGCCTCGCCAACGGCTCGCAGCACAAGGCTCACTGGCTGGAGATACTCCACAGCCAGGAACGACCCACAACTCAGGGTAACAAAACAGGTCGGACAACACTCAACGACCTGGGACCACCGTCAACCCCAACGGTTCCCAACAGGGCGGACCGGAAGATACTCGACGGCCCGGGACTGCCGTCAGCGCAACGGCTCCCTCTACGACGGCACAACAGGGAAACAAGACCTCCCGGGACTACCGTTTACCCAAACGGCTCCCGGCACAGATAAGCAACCCAGCTACAACTGCCAGACTCCACTCTGCTCCCAAGCAAGAGTGCAAAAGCATCCCACACTAAAAGCAAGTCCCGACCTCTCGGCCCACTACCCGGGCGAGAAAACACTATGTCCAGGGATGAAGGAACAGTGTGGATGTCTAAGCATAAATAACCCTAGCCCAAGTGAGGGTTTTCTACTAGTCTGGTTACACATACAACATATGACGGGGGTGCTAGGTCAAGTTCCAAGATAACCACATTATCCGATAATAAAGGGATAGCCATTCCAACAATCTAGCATGCTACACAAGGAAATAAACCATCATGCATAGTCCTACATTAATAGAATTAATGTACATTCCATAAAACTTGGAGATAAGGCCACCCACCTCGATTGCCACCAATTGCTCGTAGACACTTGCAATTGGCCTCCACGCGATCCCCACGCAAAACGAAGTCCGCTGCCGGAGTCCGCACGCAAAACGGAGCACGGTGCCGGAATCCGCACGCCAAACAGAGTCCGCACGCAAAACGATGTCCGCTGCCGGAGTCCGCACGCAAAACGGTGCACGGTGCCGGAGTCCGCACGCAAAACGGTGCACGGTGCCAGGATCCGCACGCAAAACGGAGTCCGCACGCAAAACGGTGCACGGTGCTGGAGTCCGCACGCAAAACGGTGTACGGTGCCAGGATCCGCATGCAAAACGGAGTCCGCACGCAAAACGGTGCACGGTGCCGGAGTCCGCACGCAAAACGGTGCACGGTGCCAGGATCCGCACGCAAAATAGAGTCCGCACGCAAAACGGTGCACGGTGCCAGGATCCGCACGCAAAACGGAGTCCGCACGCAAAACGGTACAGAGAAACACAGATAAGAGCAAGAGGGTCAATTCACAGTCCAAAATATCGCTCCAAAACTGTGCTAAAAATACCGTAAAAACAAACATACGGGACCTACCCCGACTGGGCCGCCGTCGCCGAAACGCTCCCCACGGAAAAACTCGCGCGCTCCACGGGGCCCACGACGCCACGCCGTACCTCCCACCATCTCCCTCGCTCCCCCTCTCGCTCGGTTGAAGAAGAAAGGAAGAGAAGAGGAGGGAAAATGGCGTGCGCGGGGAGGAAGAAGAAGAAGAAAAGAGGGAGAGAGAAGGCGGTCCACGGATCCGGTCCACCGCGCCGGTCCACCGCGCGGGCCAATGGGGAAGCCCCATCCGCGGTCCACAGCACACGGGCGCGCGCGCCCGGTCCACGCGCGCGCCCACAGGGCAACGCGGCGCGCAGCAACTCGCCCGCCACACGGGCGCGTTGCACGCACCGCGCAGCCCAGGCGCGGGACACGCGCCCGTTACACGGGCGCGCGTGCCCCCGCGCCCGCGCGGGCGCCAACGGGGGCCCGCCACGTGGCGGCCCCCGCGCGTCCCGCGCCTGCGCCCCGTCCCATCACGCGGCCGCCTCGACCCGCGCGCCTTGACCCGCGCGCCGCGCTCGCCTCGGGATCCGTGCCACGCGCACACCTCGATAAACGTGCCGTTTTGCCTCGAAAAACGCACACTTCATCCGGGCTCCAAATCCAACAAATAAATAGTCCATTCTTAGCGATTTCGCGCGCTGAATCCAAAAACGATGTCCAATTCTCCAAATTCTCATCCGAAAATTTGCCGAATGCCCACTCGATCCGATTTTCGCGCCGGGTCCATTTTTAAAGTCCGATTTGCCCAATTCCAACTCTAAAAATTCCCAAAGGCGACCGGAGAGGTAAACTTTTATCCGGACTTCACCCGGAGTCTAATTTTGACATCTGAATCGCGCGAAATCACTTCTAAACACCCGACGGGTCTACCAACTTCCCACGGGGTCTCAATTTAAGCCCGAAGTCCACCACTTGTGTCCAAATTGCGCGCAACCCACGCAGGCCTCCAGTGATGCAAGCAAATCCCAATTTGCATCACAAATCCATTTCTGGGTCCCCAACACGCGCACCAACACCCCCAACGGCGACCGAAAGCTGCCCAACAACCAGCAACCCTACGCGGGGGATTTCGGGACCTCACATCCTCCCCCACTAAAAGAAAGTTTCGTCCTCGAAACTAGATCAAGCCCATCAGGAGTCAAGAATACCACGGGTAGGTATCTAACAATACGCCTCCAGCTCCCCCACTCGCTCCTCGTGATTACTCCGCGACAACAACAACAAGTACGGTATGACCCGATGTGCAATTCTCTCATCTCTCGAGACAGAAATTGCAACGGGCGTCCCTCGTACTCCAATAATCACAGATCTCAAAGGAGCAAGTAAATCACGGGCGAGGAAAAACACATCACTACTGAGCTGAGACGTGAAAAACCAAGGGCTCCATTAAAAGGCTGGGGGAAAACTGAAATAACCACAAGTGTAATACGCGCCAAACCACATCATGGGGCCACCCTCAACAAGACGACCCGAAGCATACCTGCAGACTCGTCCAATAAGGAAGGGAAATCCAATAAGTTGGGGTCTTCACTCGGTCACTTCCCGATCCAAAACCACCTGAGTGGACTACTCAACTGCAGGCTACCCTCAAAAGGGATCCTCAAGAGACACAATCTCGTGCCACAGTTGGTCGCTCAACATGCTATCATAACCCCAACGGACCCACGGGTCGAAGTCGATCCCTCAACTTATAATGAACACCCTGACGGGGACCAAACCTGTAAGACCCGGCTTTTCATTAACCCTTCTGGTCACCCTCTTCTTGTAATGCCTGACCGGGGGCCTCATTTTTGGCATTTTTCCGGACAGACCGTCGGGGCCCGCAAATAATTTTAGGCGGTAGAGCTCGCGGAACGGAGCGCGTGGGCGCGATCGGTTTATTTTTCCGACTCCCGGTCTGACCAGAATTAATTCTCGAAGTTGGGGTCCCCCTTAGACGCCTCGGGATCCGTGTTGGCAGCCGCACACCTTTTAAGGTAAACCCTAATTCCCTTAGTATATATATGTAGCCGTGAGGGAAAGAGGATTAGGGTTCCTCTTATTTTTCTTTTGGTGGCCGCCTCTTTTCTTTTTCTTCCTCCCTCGTAGCCGCCGGCAAAGAGAAACCAAGCACACCGCAAGGGTGGACCGGTGGAGGCAAGCGGACGATCCCTCTCTTCCTCCTCTTTCGCACATCAAGGTGAGTCGGACGCGTTTCGTTCGGGGGAATCTCCCTCTTTCTTTCTTTTGTTGGTCACGAGGAGGGAGGAGGCCCGGCGCTGTCGCGCACCGCGGGCCGCGCGCCCGCGCGGCGCTCGGCCGCGCGGGGCCGCCCGCAGGAGGGGCGCCCGCGCGGGCTGGTGCCGCGCGGGGCCGCCCCGCACCGCGGGCCACGCGCCCGCGCGGCGCACGGCCGCGCGGGGCCGCCCCGCACCGCGGGCCGCGCGCCCGCGCGGCGCTCGGCCGCGCGGGGGCCGCCCGCAGGAGGGGGCGCCCGCGCGGGCTGGTGCCGCGCGGGGCCGCCCCGCACCGCGGGCCGCGCACCCGCGCGGCGCTCGGCCGCGCGGGGGCCGCCCGCAGGAGGGGGCGCCCGCGCGGGCTGGTGCCGCGCGGGGCAGCCCCGCACCGCGGGCCGCGCGCCCGCGCGGCGCTCGGCCGCGCGGGGCCGCCGCAGGAGGGGGGCGCCCGCGCGGGCTGGTGCCGCGCGGGGCCGCCCCGCACCGCGGGCCGCGCGCCCGCGCGGCGCTCGGCCGCGCGGGGCCGCCCGCAGGAGGGGCGCCCGCGCGGGCTGGTGCCGCGCGGGGCCGCCCCGCACCGCGGGCAGCGCGCCCGCGCGGCACTCGGCCGCGCGGGGCCGCCCGCAGGAGGGGCGCCCGCGCGGGCTGGTGCCGCGTGGGGTCGCCCCGCACCGCGGGCAGCGCGCCCACGCGGCGCTCGGCCGCGCGGGGCCGCCCGCAGGAGGGGCGCCGCGCGGGCTGGTGCCGCGCGGGGTCGCCCCGCACCGCGGGCAGCGCGCCCGCGCGGCGCTCGGCCGCGCGGGGCCGCCCGCAGGAGGGGCGCCCGCGCGGGCTGGTGCCGCGCGGGGTCGCCCCGCACCGCGGGCCGCGCGCCCGCGCGGCGCTCGGCCGCGCGGGGCCGCCCGCAGGAGGGGCGCCGCGCGGGCTGGTGCCGCGCGGGGCTGCGCCCTGGCAGGGTGTTCGTCGCACGGGCCGGTGCCGTGCGAAGAACTCCGCCGCACGCTGTAGGGAGTCGTTGTAAGTTTCGGACTTCTAAGTCTCGATTTGCCTATGTTCCTTCAGGAGTGCGGGACGCTGTGGGCGACTGGAGCACAGACGCGGACTGGACGAACGCAGGACGACGCACACAAGGTGGGTACGTTCCCGGGGGTTTCGGGAATGGGGTTTAACTGTTAGAAATAGCATGTTGGGGCAAGGTGGAATTGTCAGTCTCCTTCTGTTTATGCACTAACCCTGTTATGTTATGTTATGATACTCAATGTCAATCTGAGGCTCAAATTTGCTACACGCACACCCGCGGTTTGGCCACCGCAAGGGTGTGCTTTTCCGGAAAAGTGGTACGTTGACCCGTGTACCCCACGCGGAGGTGGCGTTAGGAATGGGGGCCCCCATGGGTGGGGGGTGTGAGCGGTGACGTCGAGGCAGGTGCTCGGCGGCCGAGGCAGGTGCTCGGCGGTGGGCATCGGGGAAGGTGCCCGATGTTGCTTTGTGAGGCAGGTGCTCGGCGGTGGGCATCGGGGAAGGTGCCCGATGTCGTAATGATACAGGGTGTGGTTAAGGTGGAAGGTGCATGGGAGGGATAGTTGCTCCGGTGTTTGTGGTTTGCCTTATCTTTGTTTACTACGCTTATCATGCTATTTCTAGTCACTGACTTCCCACTTCGTGACAGGTTCGTCCAGGGGCGAGTGCTAGGGCGCCGGTGAGGACGTTAGGGTGCTGATCTGATTATGGGTGACTTCAGATACAGTGACTCTTCTTTCCCTTTTCTTTTATTATTCATGGTAGCTAGTTGTGGATTGCGACACCCCCGTGGGGTCGAAGTGGATGTTGCCCTTTTCTTTCCTTTCTTTTTGAATAATTGAATGAATACTACGTTCTCTCTTACTTGGCCGTTTCGAACGATGAAAAACAAAGAAAACCGTTTGCGAAAACTATTTTTAAAACGTGGGTGTCGTGTGGGCACCAAGCTTTATAAACCTTGTGGGATTTATGTGTTTACGAACTGTTTTCACAAACGAGGGCATCGTGTGGATGCCGCTTTCAAAACCTTGTGATTATTTATCCTTTCAAAACACCGGCCTCTATGCTCTAAGTGAATGCTAGAATGTCACGTGAATTGTTTGGTTGTATGTGTACGAGACCCCAACTGATGTGGTTAGAGATTGTATGTACTACGCCTTGTGAGACACTTTGTAGTTGAGACGCCGTGCATATACAAAGGGGCCTCTGCTCATTTGCAGAGCGAATTTGTGTATGCGGCGGGTCTGTGCACGCGCCGGGGAGTAATGTTTTACAAAAAAAAAATATATGGCTGAATCAGGGGCATCGGTGGCTCCTCTTCCGCGCGATTCGAACCCCCGGGGCGTGACAAAACCGTCGGTGAACGGGACTGAAAACTGGCTCACAAGGCGATCATAAAGCTGATGCCCAACTCGCGGTCAAAAGTCCGAAACATCCAAAAGACTCTCACCGTTGTGTACCTACAACGTGGCATCACTACCGTGCACCCACGGCGTGGCATTACTGCCGTGTACCAACGGCGTGGCCTCACTGCCGTGCGCCAACGGCGTGGCATCACCACCGTGTATCAACGGTGTGGCATCACTGCCGTGTATCAACGGCGTGGCATCACCACCGTGTATCAACGGCGTGGCATCACCACCGTGTATCAACGGCGTGGCATCACCACCGTGTATCAACGGTGTGGTATCTCAAGCATCAAGGCCTCAGATCTTCACAGCCCTATACCCAACACTACCTCGAAAATCCGGAGCTGAGGAAGGGCCAAAAGATCAACAGGCAAAAACCAGGGCCCCAACTGCACTGGGCAGGACCAATAACACCCATCTATGTGCAACACGTGATCAGGTATCTGAACCTCACGAGCACAAGCTAAGGGTACTATCTCTAGCCCATACATCAATGCAAATGCCCTAGCACTCTCACCACTATGTCGGAGAACCCTCAACGACTCAACTCGCAGCAACACCCCACTCATAGGCGAGAAGAACCGACTGACGCGGCCAAAATCCAAAAATCCCGATAGACCGGTGCCTAGAACCCCAATCCAACAAGAACAGACTCTAGGCTCAGTCTATCTAAGTTTTCGCTCCTTTACCGTTCAGAGATTCGGTCCCTCTCGTTCAAAGCGGGAAACTATGTCAACAAGCAACTCACGGCTGGAGACGCTCCCGGTAGTCCATCAGGACGAACTCGACGCCATCAAATCTCGGCGTCCTGTCGGGTCATCTCAATCTCACTAAAATAACCACCTGGTAACTCGGCCGGAGGTGAAAATCGTCTCAACAGGCCGAACCTTCGCCACTCATTGGGCGGAATCGCCACTCATTGGGCGGCATCGCCACTCACTGGGCGGCCTCGCCTCTCGCTGGGCGGCATCGCCACTCATGGGCGGCATCGCCCCTCACTGGGCTGCATCGCCTCTGGTAGCTCGGCCAGTGGAAAGTATCCTCCTGGGAATTCGGCCAGAAAAAAAAATGTCCTCCTGGTAACTCGGCCAGGGCATGTGCCTACCTGGTAACTCGGCCAGGGGCAATGCATCCATTTGGTTGCTCAGCCAGTGATAATTATCATCTGGTAACTCGGCCAGTGATAATTATCCATCTGGTAACTCGGCCAGTGATAATTATCCATCTGGTAACTCGGCCAGTGAAAATTATCCATCTGGTAACTCGGCCAGCGATAATTATCCATCTGGTAACTCGGCCAGTGATAATTATCCATCTGGTAACTCGGCCAGTGATAATTATCCATCTGGTAACTCGGCCAGTGATAATTATCCATCTGGTAACTCGGCCAGCGATAATTATCCATCTGGTAACTCGGCCAGTGATAATTATCCATCTGGTAACTCGGCCAGTGATAACGCCCTCCTGGTAACTCAGCCAGGGAAAGTGCCCTCCTGGCAACTCAGCCAGGGAAAATGCCCTTTTGGTGACTCAGCCAGGGAAAATGCCCTCCTGGTGACTCAGCCAGGGAAAATGCTCTCCTGGTGACTCAGCCAGGAAAAACGCCCTCCTGGTAACTCAGCCAGGGAAAACGCCCTCCGGGTAACTCAGCCAGGGAAAACGCCCTCCTGGTAACTCAGCCAGGAAAAATACCCTCCTGGTAACTCAGCCAGGGAAAAACACCCTCCTGGTAACTCAGCCAGGGAAAATGCCCTCCTGGTAACTCAGCCAGGAAAAATACCCTCCTGGTAACTCAGCCAGGAAAAATGCCCACCTGGTGACTCAGCCAGGGAAAACGCCCTCCTGGTAACTCAGCCAGGGAAAACGCCCTCCTGGTAACTCAGGCCAGGGAAAATACCCTCCTGGTAACTCAGCCAGGGAAAAATACCCTCCTGGTAACTCAGCCAGGGAAAATGCCCTCCTGGTAACTCAGCCAGGAAAAATACCCTCCTGGTAACTCAGCCAGGGAAAATGCCCACCTGGTGACTCAGCCAGGGAAAACGCCCTCCTGGTAACTCAGCCAGGGAAAACGCCCTCCTGGTAACTCAGCCAGGGAAAACGCCCTCCTGGTAACTCAGCCAGGGAAAATGCCCTCCTGGTAACTCAGCCAGGGAAAACGCCCTCCTGGTAACTCAGCCAGGGAAAACGCCCTCCTGGTAACTCAGCCAGGGAAAATGCCCTCCTGGTAACTCAGCCAGGGAAAACGCTCTCAGCCAGGGAAAACGCCCTCCCTCCTGGTAACTCAGCCAGGGAAAACGCCCTCCTGGTAACTCAGCCAGGGAAAATGCCCTCCTGGTAACTCAGCCAGGGAAAACGCTCTCAGCCAGGGAAAACGCCCTCCTGGTAACTCAGCCAGGGAAAACCCCCTCCTGGTAACTTAGCCAGGGAAAACGCCCTCCTGGTAACTCAGCCAGGAAAAATACCCTCCTGGTAACTCAGCCAGGAAAAATACCCTCCTGGTAACTCAGCCAGGGAAAAACACCCTCCTGGTAACTCAGCCAGGGAAAATGCCCTCCTGGTAACTCAGCCAGGAAAAATACCCTCCTGGTAACTCAGCCAGGGAAAATGCCCACCTGGTGACTCAGCCAGGGAAAACGCCCTCCTGGTAACTCAGCCAGGGAAAACGCCCTCTTGGTAACTCAGGGAAAACGCCCTCCTGGTAACTCAGCCAGGGAAAACGCCCTCCTGGTAACTCAGCCAGGGAAAACGCCCTCCTGGTAACTCAGCCAGGGAAAATGCCCTCCTGGTAACTCAGCCAGGAAAAATACCCTCCTGGTAACTCAGCCAGGACGGGATGTGTCCTTTTCACAACACGATGTCTCAGGGGTATCGCAACCCACTGCAAAACAACAAATGTCAGGACACAACAACCATACGACCCAATCCAGCGAAAGTCTAAGACATGTCATCCATTCCATAGCATTATGTTGTCTGCAACCAACATAATCGATTAGGAGAATAAACATGCCAAACACTCATCCCATCTCTTGGGAGAGGTAAAACTCAATCAAGACTCTCGCTAAAAGTCACGACTCTCACGTAGTCATCCTAATGTCCAACCGCAAGCCTAGGGTTTCTAAGTCAATCACGACCTACAACCTAGGCTCTGATACCACTCTAATCTGTCACGCCCCGGGGTCGAAACTGCGACCCGGGCTCACTAACAGATCCGCCATCTGTACGGAAACTGCCGTACAGACGAAGCGTCTAACCTGCAGGAAGAATCAACTACAGAGATACAGATATCAGAGCTGGAAGTAAACTAGTAAGAACTGGAAACCAAACACTGTACAACTGAAGATAATACAATATCCATCTCCCAAATACGATCGTATACCAAGTCCTCTGATACAAAACTCCAAAGGGAGATGTCTCCAATAAAGTACATCAGTGTACAAGCTCTCACTACAAAAATATCCTCACTACATCAGTCTCTCAAACTGTAAAATAAAGTACAACTCTATACCTCACAACAAAGGTCTCTCAACAGAGGAAAAGAAGTAACTAATCTACTGAAGCTCTCCTCTGAAGGGGTACCGCTACTCTCCAACGACGGGTAGGGAACTAGCTCGCGACTCCCTCGCCTCGGTCAGAAGGATCAGCAACTGGAGCAACATGAACAGGAGAAGAAGTTCCTGGGGAAAAAGACACCACGACGGGTGTGAGAACTACTTCCCACAGTAGTTCTCAGTGGGTGCCGTCAACAAGCCCAACGGTCTGCCCACCAAGTCTACTAGAGGTAAAAGATAACAGAGCAATGAAATCTGAACAAGAAAAGCTGGTGCTACTCTACAGCTTCCATACCTCTATCTAGATACTCAAAAAGTGGAACAGATGAAGGTAAAAGAGACCACTCGCACCCAAGGTGCTCAAAAGACCCAATCGAACTGACTGCCTCATAGGGTCCAGTCAAGCCTGCGCCTGTCGACTAGGAACGCGCCTGCCCACTACCACGCATCCCCATGAGGACGGGATTTACGTGGGGCGTCCTGCCCGACTAACTCACCCCTCGCGCAAAACTGCCTCAACAGGCCCATCGTATCCACAGCGGCATCTCAGGGACGCGACTCCAACTGCGGAAAACGGCGCGGCATAGAGTATCACAAATTGGCATAAGCAGGCTAGTCAAAATCCACGCTCACTCTCAGAACGGTAGGACTCAGGATCCCCAAATACCTCGCATAACAGTCGGAGAACTCTCGACGACTCAGCTGCTCGGCTAACTCGAAACACGAGACACTAGCCTCGCCAATGGCTCGCAGCACAAGGCTCACTGGCTGGAGATACTCCACAGCCAGGAACGACCCACAACTCAGGGTAACAAAACAGGTCGGACAACACTCAACGACCTGGGACCACCGTCAACCCCAACGGTTCCCAACACGGCGGACCGGAAGATACTCGACGGCCCGGGACTGCCGTCTGCGCAACGGCTCCCTCTACGACGGCACAACAGGGAAACAAGACCTCCAGGGACTACCGTTTACCCAAACGGCTCCCGGCACAGATAAGCAACCCAGCTACAACTACCAGACTCCACTCTGCTCCCAAGCAAGAGTGCAAAAGCATCCCACACTAAAAGCAAGTCCCGACCTCTCGGCCCACTACCCGGGCGAGAAAACACTATGTCCAGGGATGAAGGAACAGTGTGGATGTCTAAGCATAAATAACCCTAGCCCAAGTGAGGGTTTTCTACTAGTCTGGTTACACATACAACATATGACGGGGGTGCTAGGTCAAGTTCCAAGATAACCACATTATCCGATAATAAAGGGATAGCCATTCCAACAATCTAGCATGCTACACAAGGAAATAAACCATCATGCATAGTCCTACATTAATAGAATTAATGTACATTCCATAAAACTTGGAGATAAGGCCACCCACCTCGATTGCCACCAATTGCTCGTAGACACTTGCAATTGGCCTCCACGCGATCCCCACGCAAAACGAAGTCCGCTGCCGGAGTCCGCACGCAAAACGGAGCACGGTGCCAGAATCCGCACGCCAAACGGAGTCCGCACGCAAAACGATGTCCGCTGCCGGAGTCCGCACGCAAAACGGTGCACGGTGCCGGAGTCCGCATGGAAAACGGTGCACGGTGCCAGGATCCGCATGCAAAACGGAGTCCGCACGCAAAACGGTGCACGGTGCCGGAGTCCGCATGCAAAACGGTGTACGGTGCCAGGATCCGCACGCAAAACGGAGTCCGCACGCAAAACGATGCACGGTGCCGGAGTCCGCACGCAAAATGGTGCACGGTGCCAGGATCCGCACGCAAAACGGAGTCCGCACGCAAAACGGTGCACGGTGCCGGAGTCCGCACGCAAAACGGTGCACGGTGCCAGGATCCGCACGCAAAACGGAGTCCGCACGCAAAACGGTACAGAGAAACACAGATAAGAGCAAGAGGGTCAATTCACAGTCCAAAATATCGCTCCAAAACTGTGCTAAAAATACCGTAAAAACAAACATACGGGACCTACCCCGACTGGGCCGCCGTCGCCGAAACGCTCCCCACGGAAAAACTCGCGCGCTCCACGGGGCCCACGACGCCACGCCGTACCTCCCACCATCTCCCTCGCTCCCCCTCTCGCTCGGTTGAAGAAGAAAGGAAGAGAAGAGGAGGGAAAATGGCGTGCGCAGGGAGGAAGAAGAAGAAGAAAAGAGGGAGAGAGAAGGCGGTCCACGGATCCGGTCCACCGCGCCGGTCCACCGCGCGGGCCAATGGGGAAGCCCCATCCGCGGTCCACAGCACACGGGCGCGCGCGCCCGGTCCACGCGCGCGCCCACAGGGCCACGCGGCGCGCAGCAACTCGCCCGCCACACGGGCGCGTTGCACGCACCGCGCAGCCCAGGCGCGGGACACGCGCCCGTTACACGGGCGCGCGTGCCCCCGCGCCCGCGCGGGCGCCAACGGGGGCCCGCCACGTGGCGGCCCCCGCGCGTCCCGCGCCTGCACCCCGTCCCATCACGCGGCCGCCTCGACCCGCGCGCCTTGACCCGCGCGCCGCGCTCGCCTCGGGATCCGTGCCACGCGCACACCTCGATAAACGTGCCGTTTTGCCTCAAAAAATGCGCACTTCATCCGGGCTCCAAATCCAACAAATAAATAGTCCATTCTTAGCAATTTCGCGCGCTGAATCCAAAAACGATGTCCAATTCTCCAAATTCTCACCCGAAAATTTGCCGAATGCCCACTCGATCCGATTTTCGCGCCGGGTCCATTTTTAAAGTCCGATTTGCCCAATTCCAACTCTAAAAATTCCCAAAGGCGACCGGAGAGGTAAACTTTTATCCGGACTTCACCCGGAGTCTAATTTTGACATCTGAATCGCGCGAAATCACTTCTAAACACCCGACGGGTCCACCAACTTCCCACGGGGTCTCAATTTAAGCCCGAAGTCCACCACTTGTGTCCAAATTGCGCGCAACCCACGCAGGCCTCCAGTGATGCAAGCAAATCCCAATTTGCATCACAAATCCATTTCTGGGTCCCCAACACGCGCACCAACACCCCCAACGGCGACCGAAAGCTGCCCAACAACCAGCAACCCTACGCGGGGGATTCCGGGACCTCACATGTAGGTTCCCCTTAATGTGATTGAATATTTTTACACTCTCGTACTGGTATCTGTGACTGTGTGGTTAAAGATTTTATGAAGAATGATGTTATTGTCGTTCTTGTAATCTTGACGCCGTGCATATACAAAGGAGACTCTGTCCGATTGAAGAGTGAATTTGTATATGTGGCGGGTCTGACACACACTGGGGGAGGTCGATACTTATTCATAAAGAAAAAAAAATATGTACGCTCTTTCCGCTTATCTTTACCTAAAAACCCCCGGGGCGTGACACAATCGGATGCAACTAAACGATAAGTGGGAAACTCCATCCACTAGAGAAAACTGATACCCAAATCTGGTGCATAGATAAGCATCCGGTCAACCGACCAATATCCGCGGTTGCCGCAAAGCCACACAACTAATCCAACCTGTCCCAGACACGAAGTCCCGACTACACTACCCAGACCCCTGCTCGAACCCGAGCAACACTGACCACCTGACTAACAAGAAGGAGAAAGGAAAAGCATGGTTTCTCCTAAGTCAAGTTCCAATAAGTAGTGCAGCAGTAAAAGATGGCCTAACTACAAGTCCATTCAAGCATGCTTTTGTCCTTGGAAACAATAAAAGAGAGTAAAACATATGGTAGCAAAGCATACTACAATATTCCCACTATGATATGCCAATCTCGCATAAATAGGCCACTGAATAAACATGTATGATCTCTATATCATCTAGTGTGGGATAAATATAATCTGTCTATCGCATGCTAAGTCTCTAGTTCAACAAGCATGTACAATTATCAGGTAAACATCAATCCACATGATCTAGGCCGTTTCCATGCTTACCTCTCGCTCATATCGGTTGCACATTAAATTAGGCATGCTATCAATCATAGAGGGTAACATTCCCACAGGTAAGCTTATCTTAACCATACATGAACATCCACTATTACACCTCCCATAAGGCATAACATGCATATAAACTCTGCCATTCCCTCTAACAGTTGCAATTACTAAGTTTACCCACCTGAAGCGCTTAAACCAAGGCAAACCTGAAGTCGGTGAAGAGTGTAGACGCTCACAGTCCAAAATCTGCTAAAGCTGCACCCTCGGTACATGTCGCACAAGCCTCGGCTCCAGTCAGCTGAAAATACCCGGAATCCACTATCTCTAATTCCAACAGGTTCAGAAACACTCGCGAACCCTCCTGGGGACAACAAAAGGTCCAAGGTTACAGTTTATTCCCCAAAATATCCAAGTATATACAACATCAGAAAACAGCCCCGAAGATGTACAGTTTTCACCTGTAGAACGGATTATGAAAAATCCAAAAAAATTACTATCGCGTTCCTCGCGTCGATACCTTCGAAACGAGTACCTGCACGTCAAATTCGGAGCTCCGTAGGCCGAGTTACAAATTCCACAATACAGGGCGCTCACAAACACACAACCACACATCTGTATTTCCATGCACAGATAAGGGGAAAAACATATACCTTCGGAAAAACCTCAGAAAAATCCAAGAAAAATACTGTGATAATCCTTGCGTCGAGTAGATGAAAAATGTACAAAGGCTCGTATTAATCTGATGCCCGGTTGCGGAGATATCCTCGAAACAACCCGCCGCTGTCCACAACTCCTTCACAGAAAAGTGTCACAGTAAACATGGAAGAACCCCTCGAAAAGCGCAAAATGAGGGAAAGCTGAAAACCTAGATCGTAGATCTGTCCGTCGCGGATCCAGTAGCGAAGAAATCGCTCGAAAAGGTGGTCGGAGTAGGCCGGGGGAGCTCGCGCACCGAAACGCGACGAAGGGGAACACAAAAGGACGAGCATCGTGCCGCGCCGTAAAAATGGAAACCTCGGTATGCGTGCCACCAAAAATCCTAGAATTCCTCCAGAGGGTGCGCAACATGTAGGGGAGCAACTTTGCTTAAGGGCTCGGGGTGATTGGAGGCTCGGAAATGCAGAAAAAGCCATGAAGAAGGCGGTTCGGATTGCTTTTATAGGCTGCAGAAACAAATCGAATAATACCGAATATGTCCCAAAACCGGCGCCCGAATTTTTCCGGGCTGCTACAGTGTTGGGCCTGACCCAACACTGTGCAGGCCCAAATCTCCCACGGGCCTCCACGTAGCCCGCCGAACAGGCGACAGCAACGCCCGCCGCTCACAACGCGACACGTGGCGCCCCCAGACGCCGACACGTGGCCGCCCACGCGCGGGAACAGCGCGTCAACGCGCCCACGTGCGCCCTGCGCCTCTACACGCACGCTTCCCGAGGCGCTCCCCAGCCAGCTCTGTGGACCGAGCGTGCTACACCGCACCAACCACACGCCACCACGTGTCACCCTCCGGTCCACCGTACACCGCGCTTTTCCCGTGGACCGCGCCCCCTGCGCCGGCCCAACCGGGATCCGCTACGTGGCCCGCGCCCGGTGCACGCCTCCGCAGTGGACCGCGCACCTGCCCGTGCCTGCACCGCCGCGCTCCGCCGCTGCCCGCCGCCGCACGCCGCCGCCGCCGGTGCCGGAACAGTACCAAGAAGCCTCGAAAATTGCGCGCGTCATCCGGGCTCCGAAAAATACAAGTGAATAGTCCATTTTCATCATTTTCGCGTGCTGAATCCAAATCCGAAGTCCATTTTGCCAAATTCCAACTCTAAAAATTGCCGAAGGCATCCGGAAAGGTGTTCCTTGATCCAAACTTCACGCTGAGTCCAATTTTAATATCCATTGCGCGCGAAACCACTTCTAAAGCTCCGACGAAGTCCACCGATCACCCACGTGATCCATCTTAAGCACGAAGTCCATCACTTGCGTCTAAATTGTGCACAAACCCCGCCGACGCGCCACATAGGCCTCCAAAAGCTGTAGATGCAACAGTGCTCCATAAGTGGGAATTTCGGGTCTTTACAGTGCCAGACCTTTTGCACGGATTCCGATGCACCCCATGGTTATCGTGACCTTCAAAACCCCATTCCGGGAGATCCGTAAGTCGGATTTTAGATCCGATTGCACCGCCGTTCATCGTTTTTCGAGCTCTATCACCGAAAAATACCCGCACCGCGTGTTAGTCAACTCAAAAGAGCTCGATAGTTTAATTTCCTCTAACTTATACTCTATTAGCAGGAGGGTAAAATATCACTTGAAAAGTCGTGTCATTACACCGGGCGTCAGCACTTGTCTGTTTGAGGTAAAAAAAAAATTATATAAAAAAAAGGGGGAAAAGATTATGGTTGGTCCGTAATATTGATTTATCTGTATAAGCCCCCCCCGTATAAGCCCAAAACTTTTAACATATTAATAATTTGGGTCCAACAAATTTTACTATAAGTTCAAACCCCCTTAATAGATCATTTGCGAATACAAGCTTAGGTTATTTGTGAACACAAGCTTATAGGTCTCATCAAAGCACCGTCAATTTTTTTAGTTTACCAAACCAGTCGGATCCTATTTTTTGTGCCCAGCGGGACTTACATTATAGTAAACTTTTTGTTTAAAAATTCAATTTCAAAAAAAATTATATATTCAAATCTCCAACCAAATTTTAAAATATCTCTCAATTCAATTTTGAACTTTCCTCGTTCGTTAATCGTTCAATTTTGAAATTTGAATACATTCAATTTTGAAATTTGAAATTTAAAATTTAAATACAACCATACTTTCTCAATTTTGAACATAATCAACTTTGAAATTTGAAATTTGAAATTTAAATACAACCATACTTTCTCAAATTTGAACGTAACCATTCAATTTTGAAATTTGAAATTTAAAATTTAAACACAACCATACTTCCTCAAATTTGAACGTAACCGTTCAATTTTGAAATTTGAACACATTCAATTTTGAAATTTGAAATTTGAAATTTAAATACAACCATACTTCCTCAAATTTGAACATAACATATTCAGTTTTAAATTTTGAAATTTGAAATTTAAATACAACCATACTTCCTCAAATTTGAACATAACATATTCAATTTTGAAATTTGAAATTTGAAATTTAAATACAACCATACTTTCTCAAATTTGAACATAACCGTTCAATTTTGAAATTTGAACACATATTGAAATTTGAACATAATCGGTTAATCTTAAAATTCGAACATATTCAATTTTGAAATTTGAAATTTAAAATTTGAACATAACCATACTCCCTCAACATATTGAAATTTGAACATAACCGTTCAATTTTGAAATTTAAACATATTCAATTTAAATTTTAAAATTTGAATATATCCTTTCAATTTTAAAATTTAATTTTGAAATTTAAAATTTAAAATTTGAAATTTGAATATAATAATTTCCTCAATTTATTCAAATTTTGACCTCGAATTTTTCTCAACAAACCCACATTCACACGCACGTCTTTTCTCAACAAACCCATATTTCCTCGCCAATCCCTCAACAAATCCCAACAAACCCCACGCGATATTTCTCTGCCACTCCCCACTATAAATAGAGGAGATTTTTTCTTTGCCTTGTCTGAAAAACTCCTCCCATATTCCACCACAAAAGAAAACTCCTCCCATATTCCACCAAAAAAGAAAACTCCTCCCATATTCCACCACAAAAGAAAACTCCTCCCAGATTCCACCATAAAAAGAAAACTCCTTCCATATTCAACCAAAAAAGAAAACTTCTCCCATATTCCACCACAAAAGAAAAACCCGTCCCATATTCCACCGTAAAAAAAAAACTCCTCCCAGATTCCACCACATATTCCTCATCGCCACATCAAAAAAAATAAGATATAGCACAACCGACTTCCTCAACCCCTCCGATCAACTTCCTCAGCTCTGATCGACTCCCTCAGCACCTCCGATCAACTTCCTCAGCACCTCCTATCGACTTCCTCGGCCACATTTTTAGACATATTTCTCAGGTAAAAAACAAAAAAAAAAAGAAATTTCTTTAAACCCGGTTTGGGACCTCTGCGGACGCCCCTTACTTCAGACTCAAAAAAAGGAAGAAAAAAGAAAGTAAAAACAAAAGAAAAAAAAAGTAATTTCTTTAAAGCCGGTTTGGGACCTCTGCGGACGCCCCTTACTTCAGGCTCAAAAGAAAGGAAAAAAAAAAAGAAAGTAAAAACAAAAGAAGAAAAAAGAAATTTCTTTAAAGCCGGTTTGGGACCTCAGTGGACGCCCCTTACTTCAGGCTCTAAAGAAAGGAAAAAAAAGAAGAAAGTGAAAAAAAAAAAAAAAAAAAAATTTCTTTAAAGCCGGTTCGGGACCTCTGCGGACTCCCCTTACTTTAGGCTCTAAAGAAAGGAAAAAAAAAAGAAAGCAAAAGAACGAAAAAAAAAGAAATTTAATAAAGCTGGTTCGAGACCTCTGCGGACACCCCTTACTTTAGCTCAAAAGAAAGAAAAAAAAATTTAATAAAGCCGGTTCGGGACCTCTGCGGACGCCCCTTACTTTAGGCTCAGAAAAAAAAAAGAAATTTAATAAAGCCGGTTCGGGACCTCTGCGGACGCCCCTTACTTTAGGCTCAAAAGAAAAAAAAAACCGGTTCGGATGATTCCTTCGGACATCCGAACTTAGGTTAAAAAGGAATCGCTTCGGATCCCAAATCAAATATAAGATAAAAGGGATTGAACCCCAAGATAAGATTAGCGGATTTCCTTCGGATCCCAAATCAAATAAAAAAATAAAAGGGACTTCTTCGAATCCCAAATAATTTCGAATCCCAAATAATCTCAAAAAAAGAATTTCTTAGGACCCCACAACAAAATAAAATAACGGGATCTCTTCGAACCCCAAGATAAGATTAGGAGATTTTTTTCGGACCCTAAATAAAATAAAATAAAAGGGAATATCGAAATAAATAGAAATTTCTTTGAATCCAGAGTCGATTTCAAAAGGGGTCTAATCAACTTGGAGCCTAAGTCCAAGAGGCCTAATAAATAATGCGCCCAGTCCATATATGGGCACTGAATCCAATCCACATATGACATAGGCTCAGTCCACATACGGATCTTAAATCCAATCCATATATAACATATGCCCAGTCCACATACGGGTCCCAAATCCAGTCCACATACGGGTCCCAAATCCAGTCCACATACGAATCTCAAATCCAATCCATATGGGCTCAGTCCACATACTGCCCCAAACCCATTTCAACCCACAAATAAAACCCAAAGCTCAATCCAATCCATAAATAAAACCCAAAACCCATTCAATCCCATCGCCTTAACCCATATAATTAAGGCAAAACTACATCCAAACCGACTAGATTCTAAATCATATACTTAGAATTTAGCCGAATCAAATTCGATCGAGCTCTCATACATATACATAGAGTTCATCCAAACCAACCCAACTAACCCTAATACACATACTTAGGGTGTAGTTAACCTTTTACTCTAGCACATATGTCTAGAGTAGAAACCAAATCAACTCAACTAATCCTAATACATATACTTAGGGTTAGTCAACCTCTCACTCTAGCACATATAACTAGAGTGAAAAACATATCAAACTCGGCCAATCCTAATACATATAGGACTCGGCCATCTCCTACTTTCGAGCAGCATCAAATCCGACCCACCTCAATACATATCCTTGGAGTTTGGTCATGTCTCCACTTTGGAACATAAGCCAATATGGAATCAAATATAATTGGACTCTAATACATATACTTAGAGCCAATTGAACCCAATTAAGCTCTAACACATATAATTAGAGTTTAATGTCGACTAGTCCTCAACACATATAATGGGATCAAGTCAATTTCAAACCCAGTTAAATCCTAACACATATACTTAGGATTTGTCCAATCATTAGGATACGATTTATTCTATCCTCCCCGCAAAGGTCTCTTAATCGAAGGTGCCCCAATCACATGGGGGTAATTAACAATAGATGCTTGCGTCTATTGGAAGTCATGGATCCGCAATACCTGATACCCACATATACCCATCCACATATAAGTATAAATCTGAATCGTGAATACCATCCCACGGAAAATTCTAAATAAAGGTGAACCGCGCGAGATGAGTCTTTCGAGATCCCAGACATTGTCTAGTACTTGTGATCGGCGGTGGCGACATCTGCAGCACCGTCATCGGCGTCAGCTCCTACTTTATCCCAGCAAAGATCGGTAGCCCTGCAGCCTTACTCCCCAGCAAGCAGACCTCCTCCTCCCACCCTTTCGACCATCGACAGCCGTCACAGAGCGGTCGAGTTTCTACCGCACAAGTGGAGGACTCCACGGCAACAGATCATGTGGTGACAAGTATCATTTTACTTTTTAGCGTTAGAGTTCGTGCTTTATTTGATACTGGTGCATCACATACATTCATTAGTAAAGCATTCGCTTCACTACGTGGGTTAGAGGTAGGACGGTTACCACATGCACGAGGGTTGCAGATCTGTAGTGATCCGGCCTTTCGGGGTATTTTTGACTTACATATAGTCATTTAAGCCTTTAAGTGAAATAAAATTATTCAATTCTTAAAAGTTGGCCATTGTGAGGTGCTGGTATTTTTCTGCGATAGAGCGCGGAAAAAGAAAGCCAACGGTGCGATCGGATCTGAAATCCGATATCGGGATCTCCCGGAACGGAATTCCTAGTGATACGGTGATTAAGTCATGCATCGGAATCCGTGCAAAATATCTTGCACCCGTTAGAGATAAGGTGGGTTATCTCGTAGGGGATAATTAATTAGTTAATTAATTATCCATGAGGGAAAATAGAATTCTCTTACGTACTAATTAAAAAGGGAATTAATTATTTACTACGAGCTATATAAGGGATCCCGATTATCGGAAAGAAAAGAAAAGAAAAATAAAAAAAAAACCCTAATCGGTGAGAAGAGAAAAAGAAAAGAAAAGACGGAACCCTAACCGGAGGAGAAAAGAGGAGAAGAAGGAGGAAGCGGAGGAACCCGATCGCCCGGATTCACGTGCCGGAGATCGGAGAACGAGACGCCATCGTCTACGGGGAGCGGATCCTGGTCTCCAACGCCGAAAGGAAACAAGATCGGTTCTTTAATTTCGATAAATTAAGGTTAGTGAACATCGTTGCGGTTGTTAAATTAATCGGGGGTTTATCGTGTCCTTGTAAGGTGATTTTAATCGGAACATCGATCGCGGATTTTCGTCGGGTTTTGATCCATGTTTTATTCTCGTTCTTGACCGGGTGTAATCGAGGATTTTTATCGGATTTTAATTGGTGGTTTTTAATCGGTTTCTTGTTATCGGACCAACGATCGACGTTTTGGTTGTTCGTCGATCGTTGGTTTAGTCATTAGAATTATCATGTATTTATTCGGGAATTTTTGGGGATGTTTCGTTGGAACATAGTGGGTTAACGGGAGGCCGCCGCCGTCGTTACCATGTTCGTGGGGTCGTCGCCGGAGTCGCACGGGAGCGAAAACGGAGAAGAAAACCGAAAAATGGGCATTACTGTTCACCCCGTACGGGTTTCTCAGCCCGCGGTCCACGGGCCAGAGCGTGCACCCGACGCACACCCCACGACGCGGAAGCCGCGGACCCGGCGCACGCCTTCGTGCGCCGGCCCGGCCCGCTCAGGCGCGGTGCACGCAACAGCGTGCACCCGGTGTGTGCCGCAGGCCCGTGCGGCCGTGAGCCCGGTGCGCGCTCGTGTCGTGCACCGGCCCGGCCCAGAATGCGCGGTGCACGCTTCCTGCGTGCACCCGGCGCATTCCGCGCAGCCGCCGACGCTGTAAACCCGGTCCGCGCCTGCCCTGTGCACCACCCGATAGCCCAAAGTTCGGTGGCTCCGTTTGGGTCCGTTTTTCCACCGTTTTGAGCGCCATCTTCGCCGTTGGGATCACAATCTCCGCGGTTTTCTTGGCATGGCAACTTGGGATCTTTTTGGTCACTATTTCATTATGTCGGGTGCTAATTTCGCCGATGCTCCGCGCCTCGACGAAATCGTCGGGGGCGCGCCGTCGGGTCTCTTTTCTCATCATTTCCGCCCGTCGGGGCCTTCTTGGTTTTAACCATTGACGTCCCGAGTGGGCTACCGGTTGAGGATTGAGTTTTGTTGGATTTCCGTTAGCGGTTTTGGGTTCCGACGGAGTTCGCGACGAAATAGTCGCGGTCCGGTTGTTGTTAGTCTTCGATGTTACCGGTTTGAGCTAAGTGTGCGGTGTTACTTGACGGTTTTGATTTGCTGGGTTTTTTATTGACGTCGCGATCCTCTAGGTGTAGTGATTTCGGTTTTGGTGGGTTCATTGTTACAGTGGTTGGGACCACTGATGTTACCTGATTAGGGTGAGGTGCTAATTTGTGCCTTTGGTTGTTCCGTTAGGCCGCGTGAAGTTCTGATTGCTTAAGAGGGTCTTGGGAGCGGTCGTATATCTTCATTCCAGGTGGGTACGGTTGCGATAAGTGCAACAAGTGCAGTAAGTGCATCTATTGACATTAAAGTGCTCTTAATTTATCTAACAAAGTAGATGGACAATTTAACCTTTCGCATAATTGTGTTTTTATCTAACAATTGAAGCGGCTACGGTCGCGGTGCTCATGACACGCCGATCTCGGCAAATCCGTTTTCGAATGCCGCACGTACACAGGCGGATTGGCCTCCGCATGGGTGTACTTTTCCGGAAGAGTGGTCTCTTATGACCCGTGTTCCTCACAAAGGGGTGGGAGCCATGAGGACCCCTTCGCGCCCGCTGGGAATAGCACACCAGCACCGTGAAGGGGTTAAATGCATCAAAGAGGTGTTTGCGCACGAGGGGAGACTTTAGTCTCTCCGACAAATAATCTGGGGTTGGTGCCCAATTTAATTGATAATCTGTTTTTGGTGCCCAATTTAGTTGATAAATCTGGGGTTGGGGCCCAGCTTAATATGTGCAGGGTTTTAGCGAAATGGTTCCGGTGTATTCGGTTTGCTTCTTATTCCTTATTGATAATAGACATCTACTTTGTTTGTCACTGACATTACCCACTCCGTGACAGGTTTTACGAGGTGCGTTTGCTGGGAGGGCGGTGAGACTGCGTCGCGAGGGCCGTAGTCAGAACACTTGGTTTTTATTATCTCATTTCTCTTACGCTTAATTTAGTTAATTTGCTTGTGGGTCATTATATTCGTGGACATGTATTACTTAGCGCTGTGGATGAGGTGTACTTTTATATTTCGGTTCTTTTGGTGATGTTTTCTTATGCGGCACGTTTTCATGATAAACCAAATGACTTCGAAAAGGCTTTCTCAAAACGAAGTGCCGTGTGGGCACGGGTTTTGCAACCGCTGGCTTTATCCTTTCTAAACACTGATGCCGCTTTAATATTCCGCTTGATGATGTATGTCTATTGTATGGTTGATGGTTGGTGTTTGATGTATGTTGTTGTAAATAAGACGCCGTGCATATACAAAGGAGACTCTGTCCGTGGGCAGGGAGAATTTGTGTATGTGGCGGTCTGGCACGCACCGGGGATGAGGTTTAAATTACCTTGTTAAGAAGAAAAAAAAAGATACACGCGATTTTCCGCTTTGATAGACTCAAAAACCCCCGGGGGCGTGACAGATTAAATGGTATCAGAGAAAAACACAACCATAACCATAGTAGACGTGATCCACATCCACAGTGTAAGGTGCCACAAGCAAATTAGACATGAGATAACCAAGGTATAGGTGCGTAGTACGTGAGAGTACGGGGAAAAGGGGACGTAATGTAGGTGTAATCGTAAGACAGGGTGTTAGGGTTATAACCTTAGGGTTAACATGGTTTCTTTGTCTATAGCGGACGATGGCCCGGACTAGATCGTCCACCGAGAATGCGGACGCGGACAGAGTGACCCCGGCCACCGCAGAGAACCAGCTCCTCCAACGACAACTACGGGAAATGGCCGGGCAATTAGCGACGCTGACGGAGCAGGTTCGTCACCTGACGCAGCGACAGGCAACCGCGCCAGCCGAGCGCGATCCAACCCCTCCGCCCGAAACCACCGCACCCACTACGGGACCGCAAGGGACGGGTGGTCCGACGACGAAACAGCCCCCATCCCCAAGGGATGTACCTACTCCGACGACCACGGGACCCGTGATGGGAGCGACGGCAGGGGAGGCAGGAACGACCCCTACTCTCGGGGGGGTCCACCGCTGTAGGAGGGATCACCGAGCAACGAACGACGCGAGAAAGGGGCAGGACGAATTTGGCTAGGTTCAAGAAGAATGACCCTCCCACTTTTGAGGGAGAGACGACCGATCCATGGGTCGTCGAGAAATGGGTGGATACCATGGAAAAACTCTTCGAGGACCTACTGATGCAGGAACACGAGCGGGTTCCACTAGCCGTCCACTTCCTCGAAGGGAATGCACGCATCTCGTGGAAGACGGTACGCCCGGATCCGTCTACCAACGACCCGCTACCGACATGGTCGGCCTTTAGAGAGGAACTTTTTGGCGCTTTCTTCTCCGATAGCGTCAAGCGGCAATTGGAAGACGACCTGAAGAACATTAGACAAGGGAACCGCTCGGTCATGGAATATCAAAGGGAGTTTGTAAGATTTGGTTTCTCTTTTCCCTCTTAGATTAGGAGCACCGATTACACCTTAGCCTGCTACCCCTGTTAGACTCTCTCTCTCCCTCCCTCGATCTAAAATCCTTAAGTATTAGGCGAAGCCTCCCCTGGCCAATGTGCGCGGGCGGGCTTCGAAGCATAGGAGAACCTTGTGTACTCGAGGCCCGTTAAGGGCCATGCAAGGAATAAATAGGCTCCACCCTATGCCTTGCAGCCGAGGACCCAATGGGCTGATAGGTAGTTCAGGGCCGCTCCCCAGATAGGGATCGGCGGTCCCGTGGTAAGGGAATTTCCGGACGTGTTTCCGGCAGAGCTCCCCGGAGCGCCGCCGGAACGAGAAGTCGACTTCCCTATTGAACTACTTCCCGGCACCAAACCCATCACCAAGGCACCGTACAGGATGGCCTTCGCGGAGCTGAAGGAACTTAAGGCACAGTTGGAGGACCTTTTGGATAAGGGCTTCATCAGGCCTAGCGCGTCACCCTGGGGCGCGCCCGTCCTGTTTGTGAGGAAGAAGGACGGAACTCTCCGGTTGTGAATCGACTACCGGGAGATAAATAAGGTCACCGTTAAGAACAAGTACCCCCTGCCAAGGATCGACGACCTCTTCGACCAACTACAGGGGGCGACGGTGTTTTCAAAGATTGACCTGCAGTCGGGCTATCATCAGGTCCAGGTCAAGGGGGAGGACATCCCCAAAACGGCTTTTCGAACTCGCTATGGCCATTACGAATTTACAGTAATGCCGTTCGGGCTCACAAATGCCCCGGCGGTGTTCATGGACATGATGAACAGGGTATTCAAACCCTTCCTGGACTTATTCGTGGTGGTCTTCATCGATGATATCCTCATCTACTCCCGTACAGACGAGGAACATGAAGAACATCTGCGCACAGTCCTCCAGACCCTACGGGAACAGAAACTCTACGCCAAACTCAAAAAGTGTGAGTTTTGGCTCCGTGAGGTCGGCATCTTGGGGCACGTAATCTCGGCGGCTGGGGTCGTAGTCGCTCCGAAGAAGATAGATTCGGTGACGGATTGGTCCCAACCAACGACGGTGACGGAGATTCGAAGCTTTCTAGGATTAGCCGGGTATTATCGGCGCTTCGTGGAGGGTTTCTCCAAGATAGCCACCCCCTTAAACCGTTTGACTAAAAAGGGGGAAAAGTTCATCTGGACGGACAAATGTCAGAGGAGCTTCGAGGAGCTCAAGGATAGATTGACGCGAGCCCCGATTCTCGCCCTGCCAGAACCAAGGGAGGATTATGAAGTGTACTGCGATGCGTCGCGAAACGGACTGGGTGGAGTGCTCATGCAACGGGGAAAGGTTATAGCCTATGCGTCAAGGCAGCTCAAGGAATACGAGCGAAACTACCCCGTGCACGATTTGGAACTCGCAGCGGTTGTGTTCGTCCTCAAGCTTTAGAGACACTACCTGTATGGGGCACACTGCAATGTGTACTCAGATCATAAAAGTCTTAAGTACCTTTTCACCCAAAAGGAGTTAAATTTGCGACAAAGACGGTGGCTCGAGCTACTGAAGGATTACGATTTAACGACCCACTACCACCCGGGAAAGGCAAATGTGGTGGCCGATGCCCTGAGCCGTAAGGGGCAGGCCGAGAAGGCAGGGGTAAGTGCCATCACCCAGCAAGATAGTCTGATTGCGGAATTTTCGCGATTAAGACTAGAAGTAGTACCAGCGGGTACAGTCGAACAACTTCTGACACTGGTGGTCAGACCTACCCTGCTTGACAGAATTCTTGAGGGGCAGTCGACTGATGACCAACTCCAGCTGGTGCGAAGTAGAGTAACTGCCGACCAAGAGGGTGATTTCACAGTAAACTCCGACGGCACGATACGATTTCGGGGACGAATCTGCGTACCGGATCTACCGGAACTCAAAGAGGAAATCCTGCGGGAGGCGCATACTGCTCCATATACAGCGCATCCCGGGGGAACGAAGATGTACAAGGACGTCAAACAGACCTTCTGGTGGCCCAAAATGAAGGGAGACGTAACTCGGTTTGTGGCGCACTGCCTGGTGTGCCAACGAGTGAAGGCCGAGCACCAGCGTCCGGCAGGAAAATTGCAACCTTTACCGGTGCCCGAGTGGAAATGGGACATGATTACCATGGATTTTGTGACCGGGTTCCCGAGATCGTCACAGGGACACGATGCAATATGGGTAATTGTGGACCGTCTGACGAAATCGGCCCACTTTCTGCCCATACACACGACGTGGACGCGGGAACGACTGGCACAAACCTACATCAACGAGATAGTAAGGTTCCATGGGGTGCCGACATCCATCACGTCGGACAGGGACACGCGATTTGTGTCAAACTTTTGGCAGAGCCTGCAGCGAGCGATGGGAACCAAGTTGCACTTCAGTACGGCTTTCCACCCGCAGACCGACGGACAATCAGAGCGGGTGATACAAATTGTGGAGGACATGCTTTGGGCATGCGTTTTAGACCTGGGCGAAGGATGGGCACGGCGTTTGCCCCTAGTGGAATTTGCCTACAATAACAGTTACCAGGCCAGCATTCAGATGGCACCATACGAGGCCCTGTACGGGCGCAGCTGTCGGTCTCCAATATGCTGGGACGACTTGGGTGAGCGTAAGTTTCTGGGCCCAGATTTGGTGGAGGAGACCGAAGCAAAGGTGCGATTGATTAGGCAAAGGCTACTGACCGCCCAGAGCAGACAGAAAAGCTACGCGGACAACAGACGCCGAGACATAGAGTTCATGGTGGGTGAGCACGCGTTACTCCGAGTTTCGCCCTCCAAGGGGAACCGACGCTTCGGCATAAAGGGAAAGTTAAGCCCGAGGTACGTAGGACCGTTCGAGATCCTAGAACGCGTAGGACCGGTGGCGTACCGATTAGCCCTACCGCCGAATCTCAAACGAGTCCATAACGTGTTCCATGTCTCAATGCTCCGGAAGTACCTAGCTGATCCCTCTCATGCCTTGGATGCCTCCACCATCGAGTTGCGAGAAGATTTAAGCGTCGAGGAGACACCGGTGCGGATTTTGGCAAGAGAGGACAAGAAGTTGCGCAATCGAACTATCCCCTATGTGAAGGTCCAGTGGAGCAACCACGAAGAGCGCGAGGCGACGTGGGAACTGGAATCGAAAATGAGAGAATATTTTTCCGAATTGATTAGTGGGGTTTGTACTTAAGTTTCGGGACGAAACTTTTTATAAAGTGTGAGTGGTGTAGTGATCCGGCCTTTCGGGGTATTTTTGACTTACATATAGTCATTTAAGCCTTTAAGTGAAATAAAATTATTCAATTCTTAAAAGTTGGCCATTGTGAGGTGCTGGTATTTTTCTGCGATAGAGCGCGGAAAAAGAAAGCCAACGGTGTGATCGGATCTGAAATCCGATATCGGGATCTCCCGGAACAGAATTCCTAGTGATACGGTGATTAAGTCATGCATCGGAATCCGTGCAAAATATCTTGCACCCGTTAGAGATAAGGTGGGTTATCTCGTAGGGGATAATTAATTAGTTAATTAATTATCCATGAGGGAAAATAGAATTCTCTTACGTACTAATTAAAAAGGGAATTAATTAAAGATTTAATACGAGCTATATAAGGGATCCCGATTATCGGAAAGAAAAGAAAAGAAAAATAAAAAAAAAAACCCTAATCAGTGAGAAGAGAAAAAGAAAAGAAAAGACGGAACCCTAACCGGAGGAGAAAAGAGGAAAAGAAGGAGGAAGCGGAGGAACCCGATCGCCCTGATTCACGTGCCGGAGATCGGAGAACGAGACGCCATCGTCTACGGGGAGCGGATCCTGGTCTCCAACGCCGAAAGGAAACAAGATCGGTTCTTTAATTCTGATAAATTAAGGTTAGTGAACATCGTTGCGGTTGTTAAATTAATCGGGGGTTTATCGTGTCCTTGTAAGGTGATTTTAATCGGAACATCGATCGCGGATTTTCGTCGGGTTTTGATCCATGTTTTATTCTCGTTCTTGACCGGGTGTAATCGAGGATTTTTATCGGATTTTAATTGGTGGTTTTTAATCGATTTCTTGTTATCGGACCTCCGATCGACGTTTTGGTTGTTCGTCGATCGTTGGTTTAGTCATTAGAATTATCGTGTATTTATTCGGGAATTTTTGGGGATGTTTCGTTGGAACATAGTGGGTTAACGGGAGGCCGCCGCCGCCGTTGTTAAACGGGAGGCCGCCGCCGTCGTTACCATGTTCGTGGGGTCGTCGCCGAAGTCGCACGGGAGCGAAAACGGAGAAGAAAACCGAAAAAGGGGCATTACTGTTCACCCCGTACGGGTTTCTCAGCCCGCGGTCCACGGGCCAGAGCGTGCACCCGGCGCACGCCCCACAGCGCGGAAGCCGCGGACCCGGCGCACGCCTTCGTGCGCCGGCCCGGCCCGCTCAGGCGCGGTGCACGCAACAGCGTGCACCCGGTGTGTGCCGCAGGCCCGTGCGGCCGTGAGCCCGGTGCGCGCTCGTGTCGTGCACCGGCCCGGCCCAGAATGCGCGGTGCACGCTTCCTGCGTGCACCCGGCGCATTCCGCGCAGCCGCCGACGCTGTAAACCCGGTCCGCGCCTGCCCTGTGCACCACCCGACAGCCCAAAGTTCGGTGGCTCCGTTTGGGTCCGTTTTTCCACCGTTTTGAGCGTCGTCTTCGCCGTTGGGATCACAATCTCCGCGGTTTTCTTGGCATGTCAACTTGGGATCTTTTTGGTCACTGTTTCATTATGTCGGGTGCTAATTTCGCCGATGCTCCGCGCCTCGACGAAATCGTCGGGGGCGCGCCGTCGGGTCTCTTTTCTCATCATTTCCGCCCGTCGGGGCCTTCTTGGTTTTAACCATTGACGTCCGGAGTGGGCTACCGGTTGAGGATTGAGTTTTGTTGGATTTCCGTTAGCGGTTTTGGGTTCCGACGGAGTTCGCGACGAAATAGTCGCGGTCCGGTTGTTGTTAGTCTTCAATGTTACCGGTTTGAGCTAAGTGTGCGGTGTTACTTGACAGTTTTGATTTGTTGGGTTTTTTATTGACGTCGCGATCCTCTAGGTGCAGTGATTTCGGTTTTGGTGGGTTCATTGTTACAGTGGTTGGGACCACTGATGTTACCTGATTAGGGTGAGGTGCTAATTTGTGTCTTTGGTTGTTCCGTTAGGCCGCGTGAAGTTCTGATTGCTTAAGAGGGTCTTGGGAGCGGTCGTATATCTTCATTCCAGGTGGGTATGGTTGCGATAAGTGCAACAAGTGCAGTAAGTGCATCTATCGTCATTAAAGTGCTCTTAATTTATCTAACAAAGTAGATGGACAGTTTAACCTTTCGCATAATTGTGTTTTTATCTAACAATTGAAGCGGCTACGGTCGCGGTGCTCATGACACGCCGATCTCGGCAAATCCGTTTTCGGATGCTGCACGTACACAGGCGGATTGGCCTCCGCATGGGTGTACTTTTCCGGAAGAGTGGTCTCTTATGACCCGTGTTCCTCACAAAGGGGTGGGAGCCGTGAGGACCCCTTCGCGCCCGCTGGGAATAGCACACCAGCACCGTGAAGGGGTTAAATGCATCAAAGAGGTGTTTGCGCACGAGGGGAGACTTTAGTCTCTCCGACAAATAATCTGGGGTTGGTGCCCAATTTAATTGATAATCTGGGGTTGGTGCCCAATTTAGTTGATAAATCTGGGGTTGGGGCCCAGCTTAATATGTGCAGGGTTTTAGCGAAATGGTTCCGGTGTATTCGGTTTGCTTCTTATTCCTTATTGATAATAGACATCTACTTTGTTTGTCACTGACATTACCCACTCCGTGACAGGTGTTATGAGGTGCGTTAGCCGGGAGGGCGGTGAGACTGCGTCGCGAGGGCCGTAGTCAGAACACTTGGTTTTTATTATCTCATTTCTCTTACGCTTAATTTAGTTAATTTGCTTGTGGGTTGTAATATTCGTGGACATGTATTACTTAGCGCTGTGGATGAGGTGTACTTTTATATTTCGGTTCTTTTGGTGATGTTTTCTTATGCGGCACGTTTTCATGATAAACCAAATGACTTCGAAAAGGTTTTCTCAAAACGAAGTGCCGTGTGGGCACGGGTTTTGCAACCGCTGGCTTTATCCTTTCTAAACACTGATGCCGCTTTAATATTCTGCTTGATGATGTATGTCTATTGTATGGTTGATGGTTGGTGTTTGATGTATGTTGTTGTAAATGAGACGCCGTGCATATACAAAGGAGACTCTGTCCGTGGGCAGGGAGAATTTGTGTATGTGGCGGTCTGGCACGCACCGGGGATGAGGTTTAAATTACCTTGTTAAGAAGAAAAAAAAAGATACACGCGATTTTCCGCTTTGATAGACTCAAAAACCCCCGGGGGCGTGACAAGATCCCCCATCACACTTTGCACGTGGAGGAGTGTTGTTGGTCCTGCTCTGTCCAGCTAGAGTCTTGGATTATGCCGGCGATCCTGTTGGTCTTGCGGCAGTTGCAGGATTTTTATGTGGTGCTCGGGATGGACTGGCTTGCTAGATATTTTACGATGATAGATTCTGCGGCGAGGACTGTGACTTTCAGAGAGCCCGGCCAGGTGGCGTTGGTGTACGGGGGATGCTAGAGCACACTTTTTGCCACTATGATCTTGACATCACGGGCGAGGTAGATGATTAGTAGAGGATGTGTAGTATTTTTGGCTAGTGTAGTTGAGGGGCCTACGACGTGTAGGTTATGGATCCCCAAGGATCTAAATAGGTTCTATCAAATACATAGAGGGGGGTGAATAGGTATAATATTCAAAAACCAAATCTTAGTGCAATTTAAAATAAATATGGAAAATAAAAACAGCACACCGAGATTTACATGGAAAAACTCCAACCAGGAGTAAAAAACCCACGGGACCAACACGCAATAACAATCCACTAGGAATAAAGATAACAAGGTGATTACCGACTCCACGGACTCCAACCCCTCCTTCAACTTCTCTGGATCTTGCGCTCACCGACTACAGGTCTAATGCACACGTCCGAATCCACGAACGCCACTTGAATCCACGAGCAACACGTTTCGAATCTACGATGCCACGTCAAATCCTTGACGCAAACTCAGCCGTAACGAAAGTATAGGCTTCGATGGTGATTCTTTGCTTAGAATAGTATTAGAGAACCATGGATGAAATCTCTAAGCAAAGATTAGGTCAATTTGACAAAAAGCATATCGTCAAAGAACCGTCGAATTGACCTACGAGAGGCTAAAAAGATGAACGATAAAAATCTAGCCTCTAGGGTTGCTCTCAAATGTTTCTGAGTAGGTCGGTATCTCTTGAGAAACCCTAAGTATCTATTTATAACCTTTGGAATTCAATCAAAGTCGGTTTAGCATACATATCATAATTGAACATTACGTACCGGTACTAAAAGGCAGGTTCCGGTACTCAATGACGCAACAAACAAAATTTTCTATTGCGTACCGGTACTCAATGTCAGATACCGGTACCCGAGGCAAATTCCAGAAAATCTTGTGACGGGTTTTGAGGAACTCAAAGTGTGGTTCCGGTACTCAATGTAAAATAATGAAATTTTCAAAGATAAGTTTAACAAAACATACCATGTGCCGGAATCCAAACTTAAAATAAGTTATGAGATAAAAACCAAGTTCCCAAAACCTCTTCTAAACCCGGTTTCGATAGATTCATGATTCCAAAGATTGTAAATAAATATAAATCACCATGAATACTATAATCATACCTGAGTGTCAACTTGAGCTCTTTATTGAATCTTCTCTGAGTCTTCGATTGCTGATTTGATAATTTGATCACTTCAAGACTCCGACTCAAATCACGAAATATGCCAACATAAAATCCGTAACAATCTCTCCCTTTGGCAATTTCGTGACAAAACCCAAAAATACATAAAACGCTCAAGACACTCATCTTAAACCAAAAAATCGAAACTCAATGTCATCACCAAAACATTGATTTTCTTTGCGTGAATGATCCAATAAACAAAAATACATTCGAACCAATCCTGGAACAAACTCTATGACTTAGGACTTGGAGTCTTAAAGTGATGTATACCCTGCAAAACAAAACTCCAAACAGAATCAAAAGTCAGTTGTCAAAATTTAATTGTAAGTCCTACATTTGATTCGTCCTTTTGGTTCTTTTTGATTTTTGGCTCCTTTTTCATCATCTCCCCCTATCTCGATCATCTCCCCCTATCTCGATCATCTCATCTCCATCTTTTATCTTCTCCCCCTTTTTGTTATAAATTGTCAAACAGTGAAAATACTAGACAAAAGGAAATCATTAAGAGCATTAGTTCATAAATACATGACCATAAAAGTTCTTGTTCACCAACAAACTAAAAAGAAAATGAAAAGCAAGAACAAGAAAAGCAAAGAGTCACTCATCGTCATGTCCTGAATCATCATCATCATCCTGTGAAGTAGGTCCATGTGAAGTACTTGGTCCGGTCGCTCCAGGAACTACATCATCATGTTTGCAGCCGAGGATATCAAAAATCTTCTTTAATCCGTCCTCAAGCTTTTTGTACCCTTGTTCCATCCTTTTCTTCAGTGAGTGTACATCCCGATGTAATGATTGTAAAGTCACTACCTCATCTGAACTAGAAGAGTCTTGATGTTCCACTTGACGAGGCGGTGCACTTGGTGTAGCTTCACTTGCATATCCTTTAACTTGCCCAAAGGTCTTGAGAGTGCCAATTGACTTGGCCAAAGTAATTCCATCAATAGCGCCCAAGCTATAGGCATATTTGACACAAAAAATATCAACTCCGTGATCTTCCAAAATGCTAGTGATCAAGATCGGGTATGGAAGAAGTTCACGGCGATTTGATCCTTGAATTACATGCACCATCTGTTGCCAAATAAGAAATGGAATATTGATGTTTACTCCATATGCACTCTCTGGGTGACCAAGGAAATAAAGAAGAAGAAGTCGATCCCACCGAATCCTTTTAGTCCCCAACGTAGGCAAGAGGTTGTAGCATACAATTAAAAACAGAACGTGGTACTCTGGCTTTAAGTCCTTTGACTCAACATACAACCTGTTTGTATGTGTTCCTGACTTGCAAATAGCATTCACAACGATGTCCCAATGAGTTTCGTGCTGAAATTCACCATGAGTAAAGTGCATACCAGTTGTGTCAACAATCAACCCCAGATTTGCACTAATTACAGCAGGCGTTATATCGAACTTGATACCTCTAACTATTGTTTCAAATATGAATGTCTCGGTGTCAGGATCCTCGTGAAGTATAACTGCTTTCATGTAAAACTCCCCGAGTAACTCCACACAGAAACCCATCTTTGCTGGAACTCTACCGAGTGGCTCAATAGGAATCCGTTCCAATAGCCTTGCAAAGTCCGAAACTTCTCGATATAATTCAGAGAAGTTGACGTGTCGCTCACCAATACATGCTCTATTCTCAAAGATTGCACGGCGCTTTGAGCTAATATGTTGTTCACCTTCCCCAAGCTTTAATCGCCATTCATATTGAGAGCGTTCACGAATTACCGGTCCACCGGTACTTCTTCGTGGAGGAGAATCTGCACCTTTCTTTTTCCTTGAAGTCATTGGTGCCTTTCCCTTTCCTTTTACTGATTCTTTCTCATATTCAGATGAAGATTCTGATTCTGAACTTGTTGATCTTTCATCACGTGATCGTTTAGAAGTTTTCTTCTTTCCACGTCCACGACCACGTCCACTCCCGGTGGCCATCAATACCACAAGTGCAAGTAGCAAAGAGAACGCCATAATCCTGTGAAGAACATCATGCCTTGTAATATCACAGATTTTTCTTAACGTTTTATCCTCCGGCTAATAAAGATTATGTTTGGAGAAATTGGAGTACCGGGTTTACTTAAGTTGATAATCTTGAGGTGCGGGTATTTTTCTGTGATAGAGCTCGAAAAACGGTGAACAGCGGTGCGACCGGATCCGGATTCCGACTTACGGATCCCTCAGAACGGGGTTGTTAGGATCGCGGTAACCAGAATGTGCATCGAAATTCGTGCAAGTGATCGTGCACGCTTTTCGAGGAGATAAGGGATTATCTCTAGGGAATTATCTTAAAGGAATTATCTTTAAGAAATTATCTTTAAGGAATTATCTCTAAGGAATTATCTCCAAGGATTAATTAATTAATTAATTAGAGATTGAAATCCGACATATGGATTCTCCGGAATAGGGTTTTGAGGATCGCGGTAATCGTAGTGTGCATCGGAATCCGTGTAAAAGATCAGGCACGCTTTTTGAAGAGATAAGAAATTATCTCTTATGACTTAATAATTATTAATTAATTATTAATATCCAGATGTGGGTTTAATGTACGTACAAATTATCTCTATCCGGAGAGAAAAGAGAGAAAAAGAAAAGGAAAAGGAAACCCTAACCGGAGAGAAAAGAGAGAAAAAGAAAAGGAAAAGGAAAGTCTAACCGGAGAGAAAAGAGAGAAAAAAGAAAAGGAAAAGGAAATCCTAACCGGAGAGAAAAGAGAGAAAAAGAAAAGAAAAAGAAAACCCTAACCTGAGAGAAAAGAGAGAAAAAGAAAAGGAAAAGGAAACCCTAACCAGAGAGAAAAGAGAGAAAAGAAGGGAAAAAGGAGAAAGCGGAGAGACCCGATCGCCCCGATCAACGTGCCGGGAGGCCGGGGAACAAGGCGCCATCATCTACAGGGAGCGGATCCGGATCCCCAGCGCCGCGAAGTATAGGATCGGATCATCGTTCCCGATGGATTGAGGTTAGTACCGTTGTTTGTACGTTTCCGTCGTTATTGGGTTTAGTGTTTTGGGGTCGTTCGCCGTTTTTGTTGCATTTATCGCCGCCGCCGTCGCGGAAACCCGAGGGCATCACCGCCGCGGCCGCACCGCACGCGGAACGCGCGCGCCGTGTGAGGCTAGTGCCCGCACGGACGAGCCTCTCGCACCGCGCGGGGTTGGCGCCTGCGCGGCCAACGCACGCGCCGCGCGAGGCTAGTGCCCGCGCGGCGGCGCCGCTGTGCTGCGCAGGGCTAGTGCACGCACGGCGGCACCGCAGTGCCGCGCGGCGCTAACGCAAGCGCGGCGGCGCCGCTTTGCCGCGCGGGCTAGTGCCCGCGCGGCCAACGCGCGCGCCGCGCGGGGCTAGTGCCCGCGCGGCGGCGCAGCTAGTGCCCACGCGGTGGGGCGGTTTTGCCGCGCGGGACTGGTGCCCGCGCGGCCAACGCGCGCGCCGCGCGGGGCAAGCGCCCGCGCGGCGGCGTTGCTGTGGCGCGCGGGGCAAATGCCCGCGCGGCGGCTCTGCTGTGCTGCGCGGGGCTGGTGCCCGCGCGGCCAACGCGCGCACCGCGCGGGGCAAATGCCCGCGCGGCGGTGCTGCTGTGCCGTGCGGCCAACGCGCGCGCCTCGCGGGGCAAGCGCCCGCGCGGCGGCGCAGCTGTGCCGCACGCGCACGCCGCGCGGGGCTGGCGCTCGCGCGGCGGCACCGTGGTGCCGCGCGGGGCTGGCGCCCGCGCGGCCAACGTGCGCGCCGCGCGGGGCTGGAGCCCGCCCGGCCGCCATTTGCGCCGCGCGAGGCTGTGGCCCGCGCGGGCGCGTCGTTTGCGCCGCGCGGGGGAGGTGCCCCTGCGGGCGCTTCGATTTCGCCGCATGGGGTTGGTACCCCGCGGCTGCCGCTTGCGCCACGCGGGACTGGTGCTCGCGTGGCTGCACCGCACGCGGCGCGCGTGCCGTACGGGGGGCCGTTTCGTCGCCGCCGCCATCGCGTGTCTTTAGTCTTTTTGGTTGCGCTTTCGGAGTCGTGTTTCCTTATGAGAGATGTATCTTACCTGTTATGCCCTTTGGGGACTTTCTTTTAGGTCCGGGTGTCGTCCGAAGGCGCGGATCGATCGTCGGAGTTTCGATCGACGCAATGTGAGGTGGGTACCTTTGATTAATTTCGGTGCAGGGTCGTTCCCGAGTATTTTGTTTGATAAAGTAGATGTTTTTGGTAATTTGACTAACCACATAGCATGTGAATCCCGTTTACTATATTAATTGAAGCGGCTGCGGTCGCAAGTTCGTTCTATTATTCTGATCAAAGCGGTTGAGGTCGCTACATGTTTACACTTATATTGCTTACACGCACACCGGCAGTTTGGCCACCGCACAGGGTGTATTTTTCCGGAAAGATAGTAAGTATGTTTACCGGTGTACCCCACAAGGAGAGGTTAGTGGGGACCCCTCAAGGAGAGGGGACTGCTACTTGGGCAGTGAAGGGGTTGGAGGCACCAAGAGGATGAGTTCGGTATTCTGGGGTTGGAGCCCAGCTTGTTTCGGTATTCTCGGGTTGGAGCCTAGCTTGGTTTGGTATTCTGGGGTTGGTGCCCAGCTTGTTTTGTGACAGGGATTTAGCGGTACATGAGGGGGAAGTAAATGCTCCGGTGTATCGGTTTGTCCTTCCAGTTATTGCATTTACTGTTTATATCTACTTTATCGGTCACTAACTACCCACACTGTGACAGGTCCGAGCAGGGGTGGGAACCGGGATGACGGTGAGGCAACGATTAGAGGACCATAGCCCTTGAGGCTTTTAAACTTTACTGTTTCATGGTTATGTTTTAGTGTGTTTGGTTAGTCTAGCTGTGATTACTTGTGCATGGTTTCTTGTGGATGTTGGAATGAGGACTTCGAGTAGGATTTTCTTCTCTTATCTGTGAATGTTAATGTAGTAATCGTGAATTTTGAAAAGGTTTAAATAAATTCTGGATTTATAAATAGCAGAAAATAAGTAAATTAAACCCCAAAAATATCGCTTTTTGATCGGGGTCTAATCTCGAAAATCCGAGTTCACCATTGCGACCGTCTCGTCGAAACATGAAAAATTCATATTCACTTGTCGACGATCCAACGGTCGGATCTTCTAGAAAACAGCAAAGAAACCGCGGGCCCCACAACTTAAGTGTGAATAGTAAACCCTGGTTTTCGGTCCCCTCTCGTTCGACCGAGAGCCAATTCACTGTCTGTAAATTTAAGTCTAGCAGTATGAGTAGTCGATCCTAGCTATTTTCGATGTTCTGAGCGCAATGGCACTGACGGTTTTTGCATTTGGCGATCCGGGTGCATCGAAGTGCGTGCGTCGGATTGCGACATACAGAACAAGATTGCCCGAGAATTCATTTGAGCACCAAATTAGGCAAATGAATAGCCTATTTTGAAGGTCTCGACGAGCCGGACGTCGTGGCGAAGTCCATTTCACAAATCGTCTAGCGGATTTTCTCAAAATGCGTGAAATGCACAAAAAAGGGGGTACTTTTGAGAAAACTATAATATTTTATGTGTCAAATTGTTAGTGTCACGCCCCGGCGTCGAAACTGCGACCCGGGCTCGCCAACAGATCCGCCGCCCATACGGGAAGCCCCGTATAGACGAAGCGACTAACCTGCAAAAGAGCATCTATACTATGCAGATATCAGAGCTGAAAGTAAAACTGCTAGAAATAAAAACTATATACAACACAAGTCCTCACCACAAGTACAAAAGTCTCTCGAGCAGTAAAATAAGTACAACTCTATACCTCACTACAAAGTTCTCTCAACAGGAACTCTCAAAAGTAATAAGGGTACATCTACTCTCTGGACGGCGACTGGTAGGGAACTATCTCGCGACTCCCTTACCTCGATCAGAAGCAGCAGCAACAGGAACAGCAGGAACCGGAGTAGAAGTCCCTGTGGGAAAATACACCACGACGGGTGTGAGAACTACGTCCCAAGTAGTTCTCAGTGGGTGCCGCCAACAAGCCCGACGGTCTGCCCACTAAGTCTACTAGAGGCAAAAAGTAACAATATAATACTGAAATGAAAGGGCTGGAAAAGTAACTCTACAGCTACTATGCCTCTATCTAGATGCTCAAGAAAAGGAACAGATGGAACATGATGCATCTACTAATACCCACAGTAAACTCACCAAATCTAAACTGACTGCCTCAAGGGTCCAGTCAAACCTGCGCCCACCTACTGCCGCACATCCTCAACAGGACGGGTCTACCGTAGGGTGTCCGTGACTGCCACTAACTGGCACAGTCAGAGGGACGGCGTCGACAAGTCGCGATAGCAAGTAACAGGCCCAACTCCGGAGTGGCTCTCGAGGGGAGCGACCCCACCGAGGAAAGTATCCGCGTATCTCTGTCGAGCTCGAATATGGCTCATGCAGGCTATAGTCCAAACCACGATCAACAAGATCGACCAACAACAACAACTCTCAACTACAGGCTGGAAAACCACACAGCTGGGGCCACCGTCCACCAGACGGCTCCCACAACAGAACACCAAACTCACAGGAAAGACCGACACCATAAGGGTTCAGAAACCCGATAGACCGGTGCTAAGAACCCTATCAAACAAGAACAGACTCTAGGCTCCGCCTATCGAAGTTCCCGATCCCCTTACAGTTCGGGAAAGCAAAACCTCGGCACGACACGCAGAAAGCACCAACAGGGCCTGAAAGTCCCGGAAGACCTACACCTACAACCCTATCAAACAAGAACAGGTTCCAGGCTCGGCCCCGGCGGCTTTCGTCCCGACAAAGGAACGGCCCCTAGAACCCGGATCACTCGAATCCTTTCGAGTGAGGAGATTTATATGAAAAGGTGACATTTGTTATTGAAAATTATTTTGATCTGGAAGAAATCCATATTTAACGATTTTAGTTCTTTTTAGAAAATCAGTTAGAAAAAAATAAGTGTTTTACCCAAACCCCGAAGGGCTGATGCCTTTGTCCAATCAAACAAGAACAGACTCTAGCGGCCCTTCGATGCTTGGAAGAAAACATTGGTAGACTAAAATCATGTGTATGTCGAAAAGGGTTCTAGGTTCGGCTAACACTAGTATACTACTACCACTGACACAGTGGCGACAACCCCAACAGGGGAAAACAAGACCTCTCGGGACCACCGTTTATCTCAAACGGTTCCCGGTACAGACAAGCGATCCACTACATCTACCAGACTCCACTCTGCTCCCAAGCACGAGTGCAAATGCATCCCACACTAAAAATATGTCCCGACCGCTCGGCCCACTACCCGGGCGAGGATAACACTAAGTCCAGGAATGAAACATAAAGTGTGGATGTCTAAGCATAAATAACCCTAGCCCAAGTGAGGGTTTTCTACTGGTCTGGTTACACATGCGACATATGACGGGGGTGCTAGGTCAGGTTCCAAGATAACGAATATTTAACATGATAGAAGAAAGTAAAAGACACAAGATCAACAGATAATACTAGGAACAACAATTCCTATTTCTAGCATACTACCCAAGTCCAATCCCTATCATGCATGATTCTATATCCATAGAATTAGAGTACAGTCCATAGATCTTGAAAGCAAGCCACCCACCTGAAGACGCTAACTGTCCGGAGTCGTACAGGTGAGAAAACCAGAAAAATAACAACTCTAGGTCCAACAGGTCCAGCACAGTCCACAATCCCTCCTGGGTACAACATAAGGCTACAGTTATACTTTAAATCCAATAAAATCCAAGTTTTACAAATCTGCTGGAAACAGTCCACTTGCTGCGAAATTTTCACCTGTAAAACGAACTCCAAAAATTCTGAGAAAAATACCACAGCGATCCTCGCGTCGATAGCTTCGAAACGGGTACCTGCACGTCCAATTCCGAGCACCGTAGGCCAAGTTATAAATTCCACAGTAACGGTGCGCATAATCCCAAAACCATTCAACTGTAAACTCTTGTACAGATAAAAGGAAAAGTGTATACCTTCGGGAAGGTCTCCAAAAATTCCCAGAAAAATATATGATGATCCTTGCGTCGCGTAGATGAAAAAAGTCTATAAGCACGTTCTGATCCGAGATCTGTGCGCGAAGATATCCTCAAAAGAAGCTACTGTCCTCACCACAAACTCACAGCAAGAAGGGTCCCAATGAGCACGTGAAAACACCTCGGAAAACGTGAAATCAGAAAATGTGCGTGAAACCCAAAATCGTAGCCTCACCTGTTACGAATCCAGTAGCGAAGAAATCGCTCGAAAAGATCGTCGGAGTAGGTCGGGGGAGCTCGTACACCGAAGAGCGATGGAAGAAGCACCGAAGAAAGAACGTCGCGCCGAGCCAAGAAAAAGAGAATCTCGAAAAGCGTGCCCCCAAAAATCCCCAAACTCTGCAGATGGAAGCTTGACAGAGAGAGGATCAACTTTGTTAAAGGGCTCTTGGCGGTTTGAAGCTCGGAAGTGCCAAAAGGTTGAAGAAGAAGAGGGCTCGGGCCTTAAATAGGCCCCAAAAAAACAATTGAAGAAATCCCCAAAAGGTCCCCACTTTCGGGCGCACCCGAAGTTTCGGGCGCCCGAATCCGGGCGCAGAGGCGGGTTACTGTAGCCGCCCGGAAAAATTTGGTGCCGCCACGTCACCCGCACAGCAAACAGCTGTGCGGGGCGCGCCGGGAGTGGCCACGTGGCACTCCCGGTGACCGACACGTGTCCCGCACAGCAAACAGCTGTGCGGGGCGCGTGTGGTGCCGCCGCATGGCACCTACCCGGTCAAACCGGGTAGGTGGCGCCCGCCAGTGGCAGGGCGACACGTGGCCCTGCCACTGTCGCGGTCACACGTGCGGGCAGGCGCCGCACTGGCCGCCTGCCACGCACGCGCCCCGAGGCGCCCGACCGCGACCCGGTGCACCGCGCCTCGTGAGCCCGCGAATGGCATGACGACACGTGTCCTGTGCACCCGGTCCACGCACCCAATTCAGGTTCCGTGGACCGCGCCGCGTGCACCGACCAACCGGGGGATGCCACGTGTCCCCCCGCCCCGATCCATGCACCGCCGCGCAAACCCTGTGGACCGCGCCTCACGAGCCCGCCAATCAGGCGGCGCCACGTGTCCCTGCGCCGGGTCCGTGCACCCAGCCGCTCCCCTCTGTGGACCGAGCGCTGCGGACCGGCCCAATCACAAGCCGCCACGTGGCAGCCGGCGGTCCACGGCCCCTCCCATGCACCGAAATTCAGCGAAAACTTCCGGTGGTCCGTTTTTGGGCATCCGGACTCCAAATCAAACAAGCAAATAGCCGTTTTCAAGCGTTTTTTCCGCGCTGAATCCAAATCCACCCTCTGTTTGGCCCAAATCAATTCCGAAAATTCGGCAAATGCAGCCGAAGGCCAATCCAGCTGTGGATATCACACAGGGTCCATCCGTGGCATCCCTTTGATGCACTATGGACCAGATACACCAACACTAGGTGTTCTACACCACGGTTCATGGGAGAAGCCACACGGGGATCAGGGTCACCACATCCTCCCCCACTAAAAGGAAGTTTCGTCCCCGAAACAAAAACACCACAACCACAAAACCAAGACAATCAAGAACACAACACAAAACTAACAAGAAAGGTTCGGCTCCACCAGCAGGAAAGTCATCAACCCCAACTCTCAATTTAGAAAACAGCTGAAATTAACGAAAAGTCCAAGAACTTTGAAAGATCAGTGCCTTCGCCCCAATCAAACGAGAACTGTTACGGAATTTGAGTTGGCGTAGTTTCGTGAAAGTCTCAAGTCTTGAAGATTGAAGGTGAAGAAAGTTGGATCATTTAACTCAATCTTAAGAAAGAAGAATTCAAAAGGATCAGGTATGTTTAACTAAAGAATTTGTGTGATCCGAATACTTCTTGTAGTGTAGAAACACTTGGAAGAATCTTTCATTGCATAAAAATCAAAAACTGGACTTGGGACATGTTCAGGATCCGGATCAGGTTGTTCGATCCGGATCCCGAAGGTGGTTCGTTCATACATCGTCGCAATCCGGATCGTAGTCTCTTGATCCGGATCCCGAACGTTGATGTTTGGTGAACTGTATGAACGATCCGGATCGTAGTCACATGATCCGGATCCCGAACCTTCGTTTTTCTGGAATTGGCTGTTTTGTTATGACGATCCGGATCCTAGTTATCACGATCCGGATCGCCGTCCGTAAATATCCAGAAATGGCAGGTTTTTGATTCTTATCTTCTTCCTAGGGTTTCTAACCTATAAATACACCCTATGACTCCTTTTCTAGGGTGAATCCACATAGCCGTCATTTTCATGTATCATCTTTTACGGCTATAGATCCACATATAGAGAAGAAAGGAAATCATTAGAGAATACTCTATGTTTCTTCATCTATATTGATTAGTTTGATTCTAGGTTTTCATACTCACATCTTGAGTTGAATCAAACTAATGAATACTTAGATGGTATTTCCGATCTATCTTTGATCTAAGTATTCGGCGGATCATCACCACCCAAAAACAACGATTTACCCCAAAAATCGGCGCGTGGATTCGCGTGTCCTTGTGGATTCAAGGTTCAATCGCTCTCGTGGATTCGGAGCGAGGCACGTTCGTGGATTCGAACGGTGCTATTGGGTGAAGACCGTGGATTCGGTCGGACGTCGTGGATTCGACGTTGGACGCCGTGGATTCGGCGTTGGGCGCAGATCGTGGATTCGAGAAGCGTCTGGAGCGAGCGGAGAAGATCCTCTAGGAGCGTATGGAAAAGGTTGAGTCGTAAGTGTGTACGGTAAATCACCTTGTACGTGTTTTAATTCTAGTGGATTTCTGCCGTGTTATCGGTCCCGTGGTTTTTTACTCCGGTGATGGAGTTTTTCCACGTAAAAATCTTGCGTGTTATTTTATTTTCCGCATTGGGTTTTATCGCAATGATTTTTGGAGTGTTTATACGTTTACACCTATTCACCCCCCTCTAGGTGTTTCTTCCCCTATTTAGATCCGTATTATATACGACCCAACAAGAACAGGTTCGGGCACTGTCTCCATTTCTGGAGCAATCCTTCGAAGTTTTCGTCCTGTTCGTAAATTTCAGTTCAAAGGCGAGAAGAGTGAGAGTAGTGTTGGTGTCGTTCCTGCTGTGGCAACAAAAAGGAAGCTACCACTAACGAGACTCCTAAGGACATAACCTCTAGTCCTAGACATCACATCTGCTCCTGAGGTGGCGTCTGCCAAAGCCGCTGAAGCTGATGCTGCTGGAAGGATACGCCGACAATCCGAGAAAACGAACTCCTCCAGTCCAACTCGCAGAAGGATAACTGCTCTCATTCCATTATCAGTCGTAGCACTGCACCGCACCAACAGTCCAACATGTGTGCTTAATCCAAGTCCTGGTGCTGTCCTTGAATCGCCACATCAGCCGGCGAAGTCCCAAGTCTCAACTGCACTGATCAAACACCGCGAATCTCCTCTATCCATAGGATACAGGGAAGAATCCAATCGCTAAACATGTAGCAGAAATTCCTAACCCATACCCATGCAAAGATGCTGATGCAGATACTCAATCTAATAATGCAGAAGAATGCAGCGGTAACGAAATGCTCAACTCAGCTAACCGAAATAAAATCATACCTGCCGCGGCATGATCCGCTGACGGGGTGTCCTCCACCAGGGCTGCATAAACCCGTCCACTGGGTGCTGCAGGTCGTCGTCCCGTCTGTCCTGACGTCGTGGCCCACTCTGTCTGCTGGTGTGCCGGAGGGGTTCCCACTGCATGGATGGGCAAGGGGGGTGCTGTCGCAATCGGCCGCACTGACAAAATGGCCTGGGGGCAAGCCGCGCGGAAATGTCCCAACTCTCCACAGAGGAAACACCGCCCCTGTCTCTGATCACACTGCGACGGTGGATGAGGCCCGCCACAGATGACACACCGGTCCTGCCGCTGCTGCCGATACCGCTGATGCTGCTGCTGGGGCTCACCAGATCTCCGGCGCCTACGAAACCCACGACCCTCAGGATGAGATCGAGGAGGTCTCGGAGGTCCCTGCCCGCTCGTCTGACCCTCATCATCCGGTGCTGGGCGCTTCGCCCCAGGAATCACTACGGGGGCTAGAGCCACCTCTGACATCACTGCCTCTCCAGACTCAACATATAACGCCTGCTCCATCGATGCCTCCAAAGTCTGTAATCTGCAGGAGCGAACAAGCTGATAAATATCCCGGCGCAGCCCCCGCTCGAACATGTAGATCCGGTGAGACTCGTCCCTGGCCACGTGAGGCATACTAGCCAACAGCTGATTGAATTCGGCTATGTATGCATTCACGGGCCGATCTCCCTGGCGGAGATTTCTCAGCTGCTCCTCCAATCTCTGGCGAACACTCTCAGGAAAGAAGGCCCCTAAAAGAAGTCTGCGGAACTCCGCCCAGGGAAGAATCTGCGTCCCAGGCGGACCAGCAGGCCGCACACGCCGCCACCAAGCCTCGGCGTTGCCCTCCAAGTAGTGTGTAGCCAAAATGACCCGAAATCGATCCTCAACGAACAAACTCTCAAAATGACGCTCCATGGCCGTGATCCAAGACTCTGCCTCCCACGGCTCAGTACTCATACCGGAAAAACGGGGTGGATCAAACCGGCGGAACCTCATCAACAGATCCACCACCGCACTCTGCTCAGCTGAAGTCAAAGGTCCCATCGACCCAGGCGGTGGTATGATAGAAACCGGCTCGACAGGAATAGCCTGCGCTGACGGAACCACAGGGGGCGCCACAGCTGGCGAAGAAGGCACAGGCGAACACACAGGGGGTGCTACCACAGGCTGCGTCCTCTGCTCTAAAAGAAGCATCATCCGACCAAAGGCCTCCTCCCTCTGCTGTCCCTGCCCCGAGTCCTCCTGCTCGGGCTCATCGGAGGGGAAAGGCTGAGAACGCGTCTGCACCCTGTGTCGGGGAGGCATCGTGCCTACCTGCAACACAGAAGCAACCATCAGGACAGTACCAAACAATACTCGACCCAATCCAGCGAAAGTCTAGGACATGTCATCCATTCCCTAGCATTATGTTGTCTGCAGCCAACATAATCGCTTAGGAGAATAAACATGCCAGTCACTCATCCCAACCCTTGGGAGAGGTATCAAACTCAATCAGGACTCTCGCTAATAGTCACGACTCTCACGTAGTCATCCTAATGTCCAACCACAAGCCTAGGGTTTCTAAGTCCACATGACCTACAGCCTAGGCTCTGATACCACCTAATCTGTCACGCCCCGGCGTCGAAACTGCGACCCGGGCTCGCCAACAGATCCGCCGCCCATACGGGAAGCCCCGTATAGACGAAGCGACTAACCTGCAAAAGAGCATCTATACTATGCAGATATCAGAGCTGAAAGTAAAACTGCTAGAAATAAAAACTATATACAACACAAGTCCTCACCACAAGTACAAAAGTCTCTCGAGCAGTAAAATAAGTACAACTCTATACCTCACTACAAAGTTCTCTCAACAGGAACTCTCAAAAGTAATAAGGGTACATCTACTCTCTGGACGACGACTGGTAGGGAACTATCTCGCGACTTCCTTACCTCGATCAGAAGCAGCAGCAACAGGAACAGCAGGAACCGGAGTAGAAGTCCCTGTGGGAAAATACACCACGACGGGTGTGAGAACTACGTCCCAAGTAGTTCTCAGTGGGTGCCGCCAACAAGCCCGACGGTCTGCCCACTAAGTCTACTAGAGGCAAAAAGTAACAATATAATACTGAAATGAAAGGGCTGGAAAAGTAACTCTACAGCTACTATGCCTCTATCTAGATGCTCAAGAAAAGGAACAGATGGAACATGATGCATCTACTAATACCCACAGTAAACTCACCAAATCTAAACTGACTGCCTCAAGGGTCCAGTCAAACCTGCGCCCACCTACTGCCGCACATCCTCAACAGGACGGGTCTACCGTAGGGTGTCCGTGACTGCCACTAACTGGCACAGTCAGAGGGACGGCGTCGACAAGTCGCGATAGCAAGTAACAGGCCCAACTCCGGAGTGGCTCTCGAGGGGAGCGACCCCACCGAGGAAAGTATCCGCGTATCTCTGTCGAGCTCGAATATGGCTCATGCAGGCTATAGTCCAAACCACGATCAACAAGATCGACCAACAACAACAACTCTCAACTACAGGCTGGAAAACCACACAGCTGGGGCCACCGTCCACCAGACGGCTCCCACAACAGAACACCAAACTCACAGGAAAGACCGACACCATAAGGGTTCGGAAACCCGATAGACCGGTGCTAAGAACCCTATCAAACAAGAACAGACTCTAGGCTCCGCCTATCGAAGTTCCCGATCCCCTTACAGTTCGGGAAAGCAAAACCTCGGCACGACACGCAGAAAGCACCAACAGGGCCTGAAAGTCCCGGAAGACCTACACCTACAACCCTATCAAACAAGAACAGGTTCCAGGCTCGGCCCCGGCGGCTTTCGTCCCGACAAAGGAACGGCCCCTAGAACCCGGATCACTCGAATCCTTTCGAGTGAGGAGATTTATATGAAAAGGTGACATTTGTTATTGAAAATTATTTTGATCTGGAAGAAATCCATATTTAACGATTTTAGTTCTTTTTAGAAAATCAGTTAGAAAAAAATAAGTGTTTTACCCAAACCCCGAAGGGCTGATGCCTTTGTCCAATCAAAAAAGAACAGACTCTAGCGGCCCTTCGATGCTTGGAAGAAAACATTGGTAGACTAAAATCATGTGTATGTCGAAAAGGGTTCTAGGTTCGGCTAACACTAGTATACTACTACCACTGACACAGTGGCGACAACCCCAACAGGGGAAAACAAGACCTCTCGGGACCACCGTTTATCTCAAACGGTTCCCGGTACAGACAAGCGATCCACTACATCTACCAGACTCCACTCTGCTCCCAAGCACGAGTGCAAATGCATCCCACACTAAAAAGATGTCCCGACCGCTCGGCCCACTACCCGGGCGAGGATAACACTAAGTCCAGGAATGAAACATAAAGTGTGGATGTCTAAGCATAAATAACCCTAGCCCAAGTGAGGGTTTTCTACTGGTCTGGTTACACATGCAACATATGACGGGGGTGCTAGGTCAGCTTCCAAGATAACGAATATTTAACATGATAGAAGAAAGTAAAAGATCACAAGATCAACAGATAATACTAGGAACAACAATTCCTATTTCTAGCATACTACCCAAGTCCAATCCCTATCATGCATGATTCTATATCCATAGAATTAGAGTACAGTCCATAGATCTTGAAAGCAAGCCACCCACCTGAAGACGCTAACTGTCCGGAGTCGTACAGATGAGAAAACCAGAAAAATAACAACTCTAGGTCCAACAGGTCCAGCACAGTCCACAATCCCTCCTGGGTACAACATAAGGCTACAGTTATACTTTAAATCCAATAAAATCCAAGTTTTACAAATCTGCTGGAAACAGTCCACTTGCTGCGAAATTTTCACCTGTAAAACGAACTCCAAAAATTCTGAGAAAAATACCACAGCGATCCTCGCGTCGATAGCTTCGAAACGGGTACCTGCACGTCCAATTCCGAGCACCGTAGGCCAAGTTATAAATTCCACAGTAACGGTGCGCATAATCCCAAAACCATTCAACTGTAAACTCTTGTACAGATAAAAGGAAAAGTGTATACCTTCGGGAAGGTCTCCAAAAATTCCCAGAAAAATATATGATGATCCTTGCGTCGCGTAGATGAAAAAAGTCTATAAGCACGTTCTGATCCGAGATCTGTGCGCGAAGATATCCTCAAAAGAAGCTGCTGTCCTCACCACAAACTCACAGCAAGAAGGGTCCCAATGAGCACGAGAAAACACCTCGGAAAATGTGAAATCAGAAAATGTGCGTGGGAAACCCAAAATCGTAGCCTCACCTGTTACGAATCCAGCAGCGAAGAAATCGCTCGAAAAGATCGTCGGAGTAGGTCGGGGGAGCTCGTACACCGAAGAGCGACGGAAGAAGCACCGAAGAAAGAACGTCGCGCCGAGCCAAGAAAAAGAGAATCTCGAAAAGCGTGCCCCCAAAAATCCCCAAACTCTGCAGATGGAAGCTTGACAGAGAGAGGATCAACTTTGGTAAGGGGCTCTTGGCGGTTTGAAGCTCGGAAGTGCCAAAAGGTTGAAGAAGAAGAGGGCTCGGGCCTTAAATAGGCCCCAAAAAAACAATTGAAGAAATCCCCAAAAGGTCCCCACTTTCGGGCGCACCCGAAGTTTCGGGCGCCCGAATCCGGGCGCAGAGGCGGGTTACTGTAGCCGCCCGGAAAAATTTGGAGCCGCCACGTCACCCGCACAGCAAACAGCTGTGCGGGGCGCGCCGGGAGTGGCCACGTGGCACTCCCGGTGACCGACACGTGTCCCGCACAGCAAACAGCTGTGCGGGGCGCGTGTGGTGCCGCCGCGTGGCACCTACCCGGTCAAACCGGGTAGGTGGCGCCCGCCAGTGGCAGGGCGACACGTGGCCCTGCCACTGTCGCGGTCACACGTGCGGGCAGGCGCCGCACTGGCCGCCTGCCACGCACGCGCCCCGAGGCGCCCGACCGCGACCCGGTGCACCGCGCCTCGTGAGCCCGCGAATGGCATGACGTCACGTGTCCTGTGCACCCGGTCCACGCACCCAATTCAGGTTCCGTGGACCGCGCCGCGTGCACCGACCAACCGGGGGATGCCACGTGTCCCCCCGCCCCGGTCCATGCACCGCCGCGCAAACCCTGTGGACCGCGCCTCACGAGCCCGCCAATCAGGCGGCGCCACGTGTCCTTGCGCCGGGTCCGTGCACCCAGCCGCTCCCCTCTGTGGACCGAGCGCTGCGGACCGGCCCAATCACAAGCCGCCACGTGGCAGCCGGCGGTCCACGGCCCCTCCCATGCACCGAAATTCAGCGAAAACTTCCGGGGGTCCGTTTTTGGGCATCCGGACTCCAAATCAAACAAGCAAATAGCCGTTTTCAAGCGTTTTTCCGCGCTGAATCCAAATCCACCCTCTGTTTGGCCCAAATCAATTCCGAAAATTCGGCAAATGCAGCCGAAGGCCAATCCAGCTGTGGATATCACACAGGGTCCATCCGTGGCATCCCTTTGATGCACTATGGACCAGATACACCAACACTAGGTGTTCTACACCACGGTTCATGGGAGAAGCCACACGGGGATCAGGGTCACCACAGTTAGGGACTAAAACATCAAGGTGTTGGGTGCATTTTGCACCTATTGTGAAGAGCTTGGAGGCTTGGGGTGTGGGTGTGAACCGGGTTTGAGAGAAATTGCAAAAGGATCTTGCATTTAAAGTTGGTTGCCTCTTGGTCTACCTTGGGCCAGAGCTCGAGGGGTCTGTGGGGTGGATCCAAAGCATCAGCCTCCTCTGTATCACCCCAGACCAGCCCGGAGTGAAGAAAGCCGAGGGACACCACCCAAGTGAGAAAGGAACACGAGAGAGAGAGAGGGAGAAGGAACCTTGGACCAACTTCTTCCTGGGTTGGAGTTGAAGTGCTCCGAGGATTCCTTGGCATCTCTGGAGCAACCTGGGCACTTGCCGAGGTCACGCGAGGAAGAAGAAAGTCTACCGGCTTCTTCCCTATCTTCTACAACTCCGGCCAAGGTGAGACCACCCTAACCACGGTTTGTTTTAGCCCGAGACCCCTAGCAGTAGCTTCTATAGGTCATTTGGATGCTACATGCATAGTCCCGAGCCCCCATGCACGCGGGTTAGCCGGCGGGGGAAAAACCATCGCCGGAACCCTAGGAAGCTCCGCCGCTCGAGAACTTTGCAACCGCGGGCTCAATTGCCAAACCAAAATCATGGGCTTGCACTGTAGGACCTAAACATTATTTCTGCAAAGTTTCAATAATTTTGGTTAAGAATTTGGAGAGAAAACCGAAACCCTAGTTTTTGGAAATTTGCACTTCGGCCGAGCTTGCTGCTCCGGTGCCGGCGCGCATCCCCGCCGCCGGCCACATGCCCAGAAGTGTTCCTGGGAGTGAGAGGAGTGCACCCATGCACTTGCATGGAATCCATGCAGCACCAAAGAGGCGCGGCCATGGATGACCCGAGATTGGACCGAATCCTGGTCACCGGCGCTCCGGCCAACTCCGGCCGAGGAGGGATGGTCGGGAAGCTTTGTAAGGACCAGGGGAGCAATTCCATCCATGTTGGAAGTCTCTAAGTAGCCTCTGCCGAAATCCACCATTAATGGTGTTGGAGCTCGAGGTGAAGCTTGGCCCCGCCGCGCCGCCGCCGTGCCCTGTCGCCGGGCACAGGCACAGGCACAGGAAGGCTCACTGAGAGTTTTAGCACCTGTAGGTGCTATTGGTTGGGACTCAGATGCTCTGGATTGCTGGTCACGAATTTCAAAGAAGTGACTTCATCTTCAACGTCGGGCTCCGGCAATCCGAGGGTACAAAGTTAAGACCAAATTGCTGGAAATGTTGCCTGAGCTCTGTAGAGCATTTCCATCCAAGTTTCAAAGCAAATGGTTCAGTAATTGCAGAGAACAACCTGGAACTTGGTGTGGTGTAGATGCTTAAGATTTGTGCACACCAAGTATTTGTGGAAATGCCACAGTGAAGAAATAGATGGAATAAGTTTTCAATTTAAATATGAAAGTTGCTCAAAAATGTCCCTTGAGCTTGATGCTCACTTCAGATCAAGCTGGATCTGTGTAGACAAGTGTTTGGAGCATTGTGAACTTGTGTGTGTGCAAGGTCTTGGTTCTGGGTGATCCAGCAGACCTGGGCTGCAACTAGGGCAAGCCCTGGAGTCCTGGCATTGTCCAGAGACTATTTGATTCAGGAAGTTTCATCTGAAGATGAATAGATTTCAAGTTGTGTTAAAACCAAGCTTAAATACAATAGTTACTTGTAAACAGTGTTTGGGTCTGTTTGAAATATTGCAACAGTGTACTCCTGGCTAATTTTGGGTCACTGAATGCGATGCTCGCGTTTATTTTGGGTTTTGATGAGCCGAAGAAACGAAAATGCATTTCGGCTAGGTTATAGAAGTAATTCATGGCCCGAAGTTTTCCTCGAGTATCGCACTGCCACAAATGGGTGAGCACGGCGTTCAGCAAGTCGAATGTCACCTATTGGAGGTGACGGCTCGTAAAAATGATTCTCCGTTTAAGAGAACGATCCAAAACGGGGTTTATTTAGTGTATGAAACACATTAGGATTAAGCCCGAGGGGCTTGCTGCAATTGTAACAATATGGAAAAGTAGATGAATGCTCTAAAACATTATTGACCTTTCGGTGGGTTTCCCGGGGTCCTTGAAAAGCTAAATATGCTTAATAATGCGATAATCGACGAAATGGTCGATTCGCGCTAGTTGCACTTTGAGGATTTGGTAGATCCTGAGTTGTCACCTGGTGTTGTTGTAGGCCCCAGTCATCAGGAGCCAGCCCGTGATCCGTCTTGTGGTTATCGCGACCGTCTACCTTCTGGTGGAGTCGTTGTTCCTCCTATATACAGGTGGGTTTATCTTCGGTCCGCGTTTTATCAGGTCGGCCCCATTGGGTGCCGTGGTAGGTCGGACCCCTGTTCTTGGTGTAGCCCTGAACCTGTGCTTTAGCCTTACTATATGCTTTCATTCCCGCATTCAGTCATTACAGCTATATTGCTTGATTATACTGATGAGCCTTTCGTTATACTCTATTCTTCACTGCATGTTTAGAATAGGAGTTCTAGTCTCAGAACCTGGCATGATTTGCATCAGTATCGATATCTCGATAGGGATTTCCTCGGCTTCTCGCCGACTGTCCGGTCTACCGACCGTGGATTGAGATTTAGCATTATGATTCCTATTGAGTTATACCCGCTCTTACTACTTGCTTGCATATCAGCACAAAATACTTACATCTGCATAACCTTGATCCCACATATGAGCTTTTATTATGCCTTGATTTCCAGCAGTAGTTATACATCATGCTTATATTCCAGCAGTTGCTTGTTATCATATTGAGATATATCATGCTTCTTCAGCAGTAGATATGCATTTCCTGGACACATGCCATGCTTGATTGGTCACTAGCATAGTTCTATACCTGTCTCTATTCTTCATTGCATATTTAGAATAGGAGATACTACTTCAGTATGTGGCATGTTGTACTTGTATCCCGGTGGGGAATTTCCTCGGCTTCTTGCCGTCTATATGGTCAGTGGACCATGGTTTGAGCATCAGCATTATGATCGCCGTGTTGAGCCCGCTTTCAGTCGCGCACACCGACGGTTTGGCCACCGTCACGGTGTTCTTTACCAGTAGAGAGGTCTGATTGACCCGTGAGCCCTGTGGGGGTTATGATAGCTTGCTGGGTGTCCAAAAGTGGCTTTAGGCCTGAGGCCCCGATGACCAAGAGTGGTTTAGCCTGAGGTCATTATGCTCCATGGCAGTTTAGCCTGAGGCCCTCGTGGCCAAAAGTGGCATTTGATTGGGTATATTCGTGGTACTACCTTTGATGCACCTTCTTGATATTCCTGCTTGTTTGATTACCTGCATTTTCATATCTGTTATAGATTTATCATGCATAGTATGATTGTGATATATATGCATACCCTGTTATATTGATCTATGTTTGATCTTCTTAGATTATATACCTGCATTGATCTTCAGTATATCCTACTTCTGTTTCCGCTTATTATTGTATCCAGTAGGTACGGCTTGCTATTTCCCGCCCCGTCGTGCCCACTGGGATACACTCCGGTGTGTCTCATACCCTCGGGTGACTGTTTTTCAGGTCCTTCGGGTGCGGGGACCTTTGGACGTTCTGTGTGAGGACGCGTGGTAGATTTATCCCTGGTAGGATGTACCCCTTTTGATTTAGTAAAACATTACAACTGTATTTCCATTTTGAGAACTGGATGTATAAACTCATGAATCTTGTGGTTGTAATAGAGTAGAACTTATTTAGTATAGCTATCTCGTATCTACTCTGATTGACTGCTTCTGTTAGCCGAGCACATATAGGGAAGGCTCTGTTTGATGTACAGAGACTTTTCTATATGTGTGGCGGTCTGTTCACGCCTTGGAGAAATCAAGATTTTAAACTCTGATTTTAAAAAAAAAAATTTTAGACCCACTTTTGAATCTCGGGGCGTGACAGATTAGATGGTATCAGAGAATAGGTACACGGTACCTAGGTTTGGGTTAGGATAAACCCTAGGATGACTTGAGTCTGACGTGAGAGCGCGGGGTGTTGTCTTGTGGTTAGGAACTCAGGTAAATTATTTACTAACGAGTTGTTTCCTAAGCTTGTTGTTGTGGCTACGAGCGGTGTTCGCACGCGCTCTGGGCTTGGTGGTGATAGTGGGTGCAGTGTTGGCCACGATCGTGATACGGGTCGTGGGCAAGATGTTTTAGTGGAGCCAGAGGGCTCGAATCGTTTGCAGCGGTTTGAGGGTTAGCTCACCGTTTTCGCTGGGTTAGTTCAGCAGATGGCACAGCAGCAAATGACTGCTATTATTGCACCAATCCCACCACTTGTCCAGGTGCTTTGAGGTGTTGTTGAGCCTCCTGTAGCCCCCGTGCCACATGATATGTGACCTTTGTCACAGCCATGATTCCGGGAACTACACCGGTGGCTGCTATTATTGCTGATTCCCCGATTACTGCTATCGGGACGACTATGAGTTTAGCAATTCTTTTGCTGTGAAGGAAGTGATTCTGATGACACTTTATAAGTACAAGCTTTTGTCGAGTTATGAACTAAGCCTGTTCAGTGAAAGTAACCCTGAATTCAAGATTATTCCGATAGAGGTGGGTGTGACAGTGAGCGTGCTAGCGCTGTCATGGCTGTTGTATCGATTAGTTTTGGTGGCCTATGGCCAAGTAGTAACCCTGATTGGGTTGGTGTTGTAGTCAGGTCCCACCTTTTTGCACGGATTTCGTGGACCGCCTCTGTCACGCCTCGGGTGTAAACCAGAACCCAGGCCCGTTTACAGATCCGCCGTGCACACGGTATTTCCCGTGTACACGAAGCGCCAAACCTGCTCAGATATAAGAGATAACAATAAAAGAGCAATAAAAACAGAGCTGAACTAAAATCTAATACATCTCAGAATGAAGCTAGAAATAAAATACAATACATCTGTACAAATGATACATCAGTCTCTCCCAGCTCACCAAAATAAATACAACCTGCTGGCAAAAGCCAGTCCCAAATGTAAAAGTACAACCGTCTGAGGAAACCTGGGTACACCAACAGTACAGCTAACTCGCTCATCCTGCCTCGAGATCTATCTACTCAGCCGTCCTCTCTCCTTGACCCGCCGCAGAAAGCCCAACAGCACCCGCAGAAGACACTGCAAAACAAGGAAGAAGAAAAAGAGGAAAGAAGAATGGGGGTGAGAACTACTAGTAAACCAGTAGCCTCCCCTAGTGGGTAAAACCTCAAACTCTGACACACCCACTAGGCCTACCAGAGGCAAAAAGGAAAGGAGAGTGGTAAGAAATGAAACCGCTGCAAAAGAAAAATCTACCACTACTATGCCTTTAAAATACAGTCCTAGACTGGAATGACCGTAAGCAAAAATGACCAACCGTCCCAGATGAACCCAATCTGTACCGCCCTCATCATCGGGCAAGAAAGTCGCGCCGATGTGATAGCAAAGTTCCTGCTGCCGCCCTCATCATCGGGCAAATAAGCCGCGCCGATGTGATAGCAAAGTTCCTGCTGCCGCCCTCATCATCGGGAAAATAAGCCGCGCCGATGTGATAGCAAAACTGTCCATAACTGTCTGGCCCCGGCCTCCGGAGGGGATCTCGAGGGGAGCGACCCACACGAGTAAAGCATCACCGGGCAATAACCGCGCCGGTGTGATAAAAGCATCACCGGGCAATAACCGCGCCGGTGATAAAAGCAGGATTGGATCACAACTATAAAGCCCCAGTGGAACACAACCCTCCACTAAAAGAAAACTGATTCCCAATCAGACGCAAGAGTAACCATCCGGTCAATCGCCCAATATCCGCGATTGCCGCAATACCCCACAATCCACGACCAGGTCTAACAACCGACCTCCGGTCAACCGCCCAATATCCGCGGTCGCCGGAATAACCCACATCCACAATCATGTCCCACATCCGACATCTGGTCAACCGCCTACTATCCGCGGTTGCCATAAAACCCTCTAGTCCATAATCGTGCCCTATCACCGATGTCCTATAACCGATATCCGGTCAACCGCCCAATATCCGCGGTCGCCGCCAAAACCCATGATCCATAATCCAGGCCTCGGCTACACTATCCCAAACCCCTGCTCAAACCCGAGCAACAAGAACCACCTGACTAACGAAAGGAGAAAAGAAACAAACAAGGTTTCTCCTAAGTCAAGTTCCAGCATGAAAGTGTAGCGATAAAAGATGGCCTATCTAGATGTCCAAACAAGCATGCAAGTGTTCTCAAGGAAATAAAGGAAAAGGTGTCCAATAGTGGTTCCACATGTGTAACAATTAATAACTCCGCATAGATATAACCATCATGCTAAAACATTATCCAACCACACATGTCTATAATCCATCATAAAGCATCACTATCCACCTATGCATGTCATAAAATCCTCAAATAGTACCAACCACCAACAGGATAATCATATAGTCCAAAATAAATATTCCAATCCACATGCAAGGTTAAACGCTAACATTCCATCCATACCAACATGTATAAGTCCCAACCACTATCAGGTATCCACAATAGTAATTTCCATATGATAGGCTCACAATTTTATATTACTTTAAGCATGCATGTCCAAATAAAGGGATCACTCTAATATTCCTAGAGGGCATATCAAAATAGAGGTAAACAACAACCACCCACCTGGACACGCGCAATCCTCAGCTGTAAAACCTCCTCGCTGTCCAATATCCCCTTTTCACGCCAAAAGCTCAAACAGGTAAACCGCCGCGATCGCTGTTCACAATTACCCCAAAACATACACACAAATAAGCACACAAGTATCCGCAAACATGCTGTCCAGAATTCAGTCCCAAAGATGCCCTGTTTTTACCTGTGAGAAGTGCCCAGAAAATTCCAAGAAAAATACTCTCACGATCCTCGCGACGAACCCGTTTAAACGAGTACCTGCACGCTCAAATCCGAGTTTCCTACACTGAGAAACAAATCCGACAAGGGAACCACCCCGAAATAAACAAATCGCAAAAACTGTAGCTCGACTTCCTGTAAACAGAGATTTCTCACCTTCAAAAAATATTCAGAAAATTCCCAGAAAATTTGAGGGTGTTCCTTGCGCTGTCTAGATGAAAAATACCTTTTGAATCACCCCAATCCGATGCCTGTGCGCAAAGATATGGCCGAAATACCGCACCGCTATCCAAAACTCCGCCCAAGAAAAAGGGTCAAATGAAAGCTCGGGGAACTCTAAGATAAACTTGAAATGAGGAGGAGCTCAAAACACGAAGACCAAAGCCCCACCTGTCGTGAGTCCAACGGCGCAAGAATCGCCTCAATCGGAGGTCGGAGTAAGCCGGGGGAGTCCTCGCACCAAAATGCAACGAAGAAGATCACAAACGAACGAGCGTCGTGCCGCGCCGTAAAAATGGTAACCTCGGGATGCGTGCCACCAAAATCCTAGAAATCCTCCAGAGGGTGCGCAACAAGAAGGGGAGAAACTTTGATGATGGGCTCGGGGAGAGGGGAAGCTCGGAACAGCAGCAAAAAGGGTGAAGAAGGAGGTTCGGATCCTTTAAATAGGATGCTCGAAACAAATCAGAAAATACCGAACAAGTCCGGATTTTCGGGCGCTGGGCAATTTTTGGGCGCGCACAGTGTTGGGCCGGCCCAACACTGTAGCAGCCTGAAACTTCAGCAGGCCTCCACGTCGCCCGCCAAACAGGCGACAGCCGAACCCCGCCGCTCACGCCCCGCCGCGTGGCCCACGCGGAAGGTCGACACGTGGCGGTCCACGCGCGGGAACCGCGCGTCAACGCGCCCACTTGCGCCTGCGCCCGCCGCCTGCGCCCAATGACAGGCGCGAATCCCGAGGCCGGCACTCCAGCTCCGTGGACCGAGCACACGTGGACCGGCCAACCACCGGTCGGCACGTGGCCCCGCCCGGTCCACCGCACACCCCGCGTCACCCGTGAACCGCGCCCCGCGGACCGGCCCACTCCCTAGCCGCCACGCGTCCAGTCCCCGGTGCACGCCTGCTGCGTTGACAGGGCGGCCCGCGCCTCTGCCCGCCGCGCTGCCCGCGGCTGCTCCGCCGCGCTCCGCCGCTGCCCGCCGGCGGCCTGAAACACTGTTCCGGCATGAACAGTGACCGGTTGTCCAAAACATGAAGTAGGTAGTCCATTTTGACCGTTTTCGCGCGCTGAATCCGAATTTCATGTCCATTTTGCCAAATTCCAACTCCAAAATGTTGGGTTATATGTTATATAGATCTAAATAGGGGAAAAAACACCTAGAGGGGGGTGAATAGGTGTAAACAATAAACACTCAAAAAATCATTGCGCAATAAAACCCAATGCGGAAATATAAATGAACACGCAAGATTTTTACGTGGAAAAACTCCAAACCGGAGTAAAAAACCACGGGACCGATAACACGGTGAAATCCACTAGAATTGAAACACGTACAAGGTGATTTAATGTACTCACAGACGACTCAACCTTTTACCATACGCTCCTAGTTGATCTTCTCCGCTCGTTCCGCAACGCGTCTCGAATCCACGATCTGCGTCCAACGCCGAATCCACGGCGTCCAACGTCGAGTCCACGACGTCTGACCGAATCCACGGTCTTCACCCAGTAGCACGCTTCGAATCCACGAACGTACCTCGCTCCGAATCCACGAGAGCGGTTGAACCTTGAATCCACAAGGACACGCGAATCCACGCGCCGATTTTGGGGAAATCGTTGTTTTTGGGTGGTGATGATCCGCCGAATACTTAGATTAGAAATAGATCGAAAATACCATCTAAGTATTCATTAGTTTGATTCAACTCAAGATGTGAGTATGAAAACCTAGAATCAAACTAATCAATATAGATGAAGAAACATAGAGTAATATCTAATGATTTCCTTTCTTCTCTATATGTGGATCTAGAGCCGTATAGAATGATATTTGATTATGACGGCTATTTTCCTTAACCCTAGAAAAAGAAACATAGGGTCTATTTATAGGTTAGAAACCTCAGGAAGGAGATAAGAATAAAAAACCTACCATTTCTGGAAATTTTACGGACGGCGATCCGGATCGGATTTCGGCGATCCGGATTGCAGTAGCAAGAAAGACGGTTTCCAGAAAAACGATAGTTCGGGATCCGGATCGAAATGGCTGATCCGGATCGTTCATACAGTTTCACCAAACATCAACGTTCGGGATCCGGATTGCAAATCCTGATCCGGATCGTGCAAGTAAAAAGGTAAAACTAGTGTTCGGGATCCGGATCATGAGATGCTGCGATCCGGATTGAACCAGTGTATGAACGAACACCCTTTGGGATCCGGATTGGAATGTCTGATCCGGATCCTGAACATGTCCCATGTCCAGTTTTTGATTTTTATGCAATGAAAAATTCTTCCAGGTGTTTCTACACTACAAGAAGTATTCGGATCACCAAAAATCTTTAGTTAAACATACCTGATCCTTTTGAATTCTTCTTTTTTTGAGATTGAGTTAAATGATCCAACCTTCTTCACCTTCAATCTTCAAGACTTGAACGTTTCACGAAATTACGCCAACTCAAATTCCGTAACAATCTCCCCCTTTGGCGGTTTCGTGACAAAACACAAATCCACTAAAGAAAATTCAAAAAGATATTTTTGTTGCTATCACCATACAACAAAAATTTACAATGGAGATCCAAAAATTTTAAAAACATGAGATAAACTCCTACAACCGACTCTAGACTTAGACATCTGTACTCTCTGCACACAGAAATCATTCTTGACAAAAAGAATCGTTAGATACCTCAAGAATTGAAACATACAAAACCAAGTACAGAGATAGAGTTTATCTGATCATCATGACATTTGAGAATTCAGATATGTAAGAGAATCATAGTCAAAAACCAACATATCTTCTATGCATTCAAAAACCAAATGTCACAAAGTGTTAGTCCAACATCAACTTCTTAGTCATATTACATGCCCAAATAGTTAGTCGAATAGTTAGTAGGAACATGCAACAAATCACAAGATAAAAAACCAAAGTTGAAGTTGAAGTGATACTTACCTTGATGTTCACACATTCACACAGTTTTCACATCATCATTGTTCAAGTTCTCTCTAAACTCTCTCCCCCTTTTTGTCACAAAAGTTAGCCAAAAAATTACCAAAATGGAGAGAATAGTTAACAGTTCAAGTACCAAAAGTTTGAGAACTAAAACTTAAAACTATAACTTAAAGACCTGCACAAAAAAAGTAGAAAAAATGAAGTTCCTGCACAAGAGAATTAGTGGACAAACGATTCAAGCATCTGAATCTGAGTCATTCGAGGCGGAGTCCTCAGAGCTCGTGCAACCCAGCTTTTTCAAAATTCCTTTAAGCAATCCCGAAATCGTAGAACACTCTTGTTTCATCTGATGTATGTCCTTGGACATCTTTCTGAGTCCTAGAGCCATTTTGTCTTGCTCTTTAGGTAAACCTTATTTTCTTCATCAATACCTTGTTGTACTTCATCAAGAAATGTGTCCCAATCGTCTTCAGACTCAGTTTCAGTTTGAGGAGTATCATTTGTTTTTGCTTGACCTGTTTCATTTATTTCAATACCCCGAGCTCGTCCAAGTCGTCGAGCAAGTCTTTTTCTTTTTGTCTTCCCAGAAGTTTCTTCCATGGGAGCTTTGCCCTTTTCAGCAGCAGTAGGAGGAGCCTTTGACGTTTCCGCAGGCGCCTTTCCCTTTGAAGCAGTGGGAACAGTTGTTGCTTCAACTTGAAGCTCATCCCAATCAATTGATTCCATTTCCGACTCCGTGTCGGAATCATTCTGAGCTCTCTTCGTTCTCTTAGCCTTCTTAGGCTTGCCAGTATCCTTGACATGAACCATGGCAGCAAGTAGGAAAATAATCCATGTGACCACCATTTTGATCGCTAGTGAAAAATGTATCCTGTGAAGACCAACTCAAGAACACATGAAAAAATTGTTAATTTTCAAAAATTTGAAAAATTGTACCCAAACAATCATAATCATGTAGAGGGACTAAAAATCAAATTAGTTTTGCAAAAAGAATTTTAAAAATAGATCAATTGCATGTTTTTCACAAAATTCCTATTATATGCCCTAAAACAGAATTTTCAGAGATCGAAGACCAAAAATTCGTTAATCTTGAGAATACCTAGCATATAATCAAAACTAATCTACCCAGAGTTCTTATTTCAAAAGAGATTTGACCAAAAACCATTCACAAACGAAAAGGATAGAAAAATCTCATCACGTTTTGAAGAAAATAGAGAAAACCTGTGAAAAACGAGATTTTGATCAATAAAACTTACTTGGATTTGAAGAACTTGAGTTAGGAAAGCTCAAAGGTGCAAGAATTCTAGAGAGAGAAGCTCTAGAGACTTGAGAACAAAAGATTAAGGTAAAAGAAATCAAAACCCTTTCATTCTATTAAAAACCCTAGCCGTGATCCAGATTGGATCGAGATTTCGATCCGGATCGGCTAGCCGCAGGAAGAAGCCTGCGTTCGGGATCCGGATCACTTAACCCGATCCGGATCAGCTGCAACTTTTTCTTCAGAAAAATTTAGAAAAAATCCATAAAATCCAGAAAAAGTATGTAAGCATTTTAGCACATCAACTTTAAACAAAAATCATCGTTTCATGTCAAGAGAAATAAATTATGTTAAATCTATCAATAACATTCAAATAATGACATGACAATTTATAGAAATTAAAACTTTTAAAGTTGATCAAGTTCAAACACATCCATCATGATCTTATGAGTACGGCGTTTATCAAATCATTAAAATGGTAAAGAAAATGAATTACCAAGATCAATAGATGTTTGAAATCCCAAATAAATTATATAATGTATCTAGTCAATCTGTTGAAGAGAGTGGCTCTTTGAGCATCTTTCATTAAAAAACCCACCTTATACCAACCTTGAAATTTGACGGAGTCAAGTATTTCAATCATGCATTTTATTTAATCAAAAATTACAAACACATGCTTGGTATACATGTGGTAGCTGCACACAGTACTCGGACGACCGAGGTGGTAGCTCTTTCCTCCATGTGGTGGTAGTTTTCACACTCATTGGGATGTAACTCTTTCCACATCTTTTGAGCATTTTACTTTTCTTTGACTCCCCCTCAATTGGCTATCAATTAATTTAAGATATAAAGTATTCAACCAAGGATTGATCTCGAATTCATACTCAACTAAATCGTCAAATAAGATAAAAACAATACCAAGAGATCATTGAGAGAGAAATTGACTTTGATCAATTAAAAATGGTTTAATTTAAATAAATGATCAATGCATCAACTGAATTATTATGATATCCAAAGCATAATAAATTTCTAATTATACGAAAGGATGCAAGTAAAGTCAATAATACACATGCTCAATTAATGTACTATGTATAAACATAGATAAAGAACAAAAACACAAAAACAAAACCTAACCTAAGCAAAAGTTTCAAAAAGAAGCTTATTTCAAGGAAAGCATTCCAATTGCTTTACGCAAATGAATAAAACGTTTTTGATCCAAAGGTTTTGTTAAAATGTCAGCTAATTGATCTTCAGTTGAAATATATGAAAGTTGAAGAGTATTTGATTCAACTAGCTCTCTAAGAAAATGATATCTAAGTTCAATGTGTTTTGTTCTAGAGTGCAACACAGGGTTTTTAGAAATGTTAATTGCACTTGTGTTGTCACAAAGAATTGTTACCGAAGATGCTGAAATCCGAAAGTCGCTCAACACACTTTTCATCCAAATGAGTTGAGTCAAACAACTACCCGCTGAAATGTATTCCGCTTCGGCAGTCGAGAGTGCTATGCAATTCTGCTTTTTACAGTGTCATGCAACAAGGCTGTCACGCCCCGGGATCGAAACTGCGACCCGGGCTCGCCAACAGATCCGCCATCTGTACGGAAACTGCCGCACAGACGAAGCGTCTACCCTGCAAGTCAGGTCTATAGCTAAAAACATGTATCGGAGCTGAAACTAAAACCAAAAGCTATAGAATAAAACTGAACATCTGGAATAGTAAAATCTCCACTAGTACACAAATGCTCAAGGTACAAAGTCTCACAGAATGTCCAGTACAAAAGTGGAAACATAAAATACACCGGGTACATCTATCTCAGGCTCTCAATGCTGGTAAGGAACTAATCGGCCGCGTCCTCACCTCGATCTGCTGTCTCCGCGCGAACCAAGCCGGAACAGCTGCCTTAACCTGTCATCGCAGTGGGTGTGAGATCTACTGCAGAAGGCAGATCTCAGTGGGTACCGTCCCAATATCCACGGTATGCCCACTAAGTCTACCGGAGGCAAAACAGATAGGTATGCAGATAGATAGATAGATAGATAAGATAAAAGAAAACTACAGCTAATATGTCTCAACATAATGCTCAAAAGGAAACTCTATCATAGAACATAATATGCATACCCTCGCTACTGCTAAAATGCCTGAGTATCAATGCTCAAAGGAAAAACCATCTAAGAATATAATATGTAACCACCCGCTCATAACACTCAATCTCAAAGACTGCCAAAACTGGCTCAGTCGAGCCTGCGCCTGTCGTCTAGGAACGCACCTGCCCACTACCTCACGTCCACAAGAGGACGGGATTTACGTGGGGCGTCCTAAACCGACTATCTCAATCTCACACAAGTGACCCCATGGTAACTCGGCCAGGGGTATCAAGCGACCACTAGTATATGAACTAGGCGCATATCCACATCGTAGCCTCGTCAGGCTCGGTATCATCATCGCACCCGGGGCGTAGCTCGAGGGGAGCGACCCCACCGAACTCAAGTATCACATCTGTCTCACTGTCTCAATATGCGGCACATGCAGGCTATAGTCCACGATCAAATAGATCGGTATCCCAAAGCTCGAACACACAACTCAGTCGGAAAAGAACCTCGACTCAAACACGAATAGCCCGAACACTCTCACAGCTATGTCGGAGAACCCTCAACGACTCAATCTGATAATGCACGACCATGGCTGAGTCGGGACTCTTCCACGACTCGATCTGCCGGAACCCCAAGATCCTCGAAGCTAAGTGGGAGAATCACCTCCACCACTAAATCAGAATACGACCCATGATCTAGAGTAATTTCACTGTCCCATAAGGAAGCTCAAATATCAAATGACACTATAATTCATCTCAAAACTCAAAAAGGAGACCCCTCGGCCCCCTGGCACGAGGTCTAATGCACCCTGAATCTATGCCATACCTCTGGCGAACTCAAAAGTTAAAAACCATCTTTGAAAAGTCTAATTTTCTTTCAAACGGGTTTTTCTCGATTTTTACAACGATCTAGGTGCATATATAAGGCCAACAGAACATGAAACCTAGTGTCATATAGTGTCATGAGTATGCTAAAAATAATCTGGGGCTAAAACGAATTTTCTAGAAAAATCCAGGCAACTATCATATTTAATTACAGGAAAAACAACATAATAATGATGATCAAATTGCATTCAATAGCTTTAAAGGGCATTCCACACATTTTGGAGAAATTCCAACCCACCTGGAACGCTTTCCGCAGGCAATCGCTGAAGTCGGTGAAGTGTCGGAACCTCGAACTGACGGATCCTCAAAAAATCGTGCCACAAATCCCGGAAATAAATAAAAAAAATCCTCGGAAGCTCCAATTAAATTTCCCCGAGTCCATACAAAAATTTCGGCGCGCAACGGCTCACTCCACACCTCCGCAGCACACAAGTACACATAAACTAAGTCCATCAGCTGCTACAAGGTGATCACAATCCATTTTACCTCCACCTCAAACCAACAGCCAACAATAAAAACATAACCCACAACTCAATCTCCATGCTCACAGCACACTAAAAGTCCCACAACACAAACCCTTATGCCCCTTGCACAAATAAAATATATAACCACTTAAACCCAGATAGTAAATCCCAAGTCCATCCATATACTCAAAAGAATTACATGCTCACATAATATCATATACCAAAAATCCATAATCCACACTCTACAAGCTCCAATTAACAAGTTCCCCCAACATCTGCTCGCTAACAACATTAAAAACACCAAGTCCACAGTACACATACACCTCACACATGCATCCTCTAATACAATCCCAAAAGAAAATCCACAGCACACTTATAAGCTCCATTTGTATACACCCACAAGTCCACAACACCAAACAAGTCCACCATAAAGATCTGCATACTAATAATTAGATGCCCACATACACACAATATTAACTAAATCACCCACACTTCACAGCATTAACACAGTCCACAAAACCCAAACACTATTTACTTAAATCATCCCACACACATGCACAAGTTCAGCACTCCCATAATGCTCACCTTACAAAAATTCCACTCTTGCACATACCAGTCCAAATGCACACAAGGAAAATTATATACCACAATCACTGAATTCCACACACTGTCCAGACTGCCCCGGCGAAAACCGCGTGCCGCGCAATTGACTCGGCCTCCGCGCGGCACCTCGCCGAAAACTGCACGGAAGACGTCGACCTGAGAGAGAAAACCAAGAAACTCAATCAAACAAGGCTCACAAACGAACTCGCGACACCCGGGCAACCACAGCCTCGGCGTGCGCGCACACAGCTCACAGCCACCGGCCCCCCGCTCGCTCGCCATCCGCAAGCAGCGGCCGCGCCAACAGCGCTCTGCATGCGGCAGCCGCGCACTGCGCGCGGCCCTGCGGCCAAGTTCTTCGCCAGCGCGGCGTTCCTGCGCGCATGCCGCGCCCCCGCGTGGCACCCCAGCGCACAGGCCGCGCGCCCCAGCGCGCTAGCTGCGCGGGTGCGCGGCGCGTTTGCGTGCTGCGCGCGCCCTGCGCAGCGCCCGGGCGGCGCCCGGGCGGCGCCTGGGGCCCGCGCGCGCGGCGCCCAGGGCCCACTGCGCGCCTCCTGCGTGCGCCCGCAGCGCGCCACTGCTGCTGCGCGCGGTTTCCCCCCGATGCGGCACCACCAAAAGCTCCAAACCAAAACCCCACTCCATCCTCAACCCAAGCTAAATCAAGCTTTCTCTCTCTCTCTCTTTCTCTCTCTAAAACTGCCTAGCCCAAACAAAGCCAACCAAACCCAAAGGAGAAACCGAAAAACTGGAACTAACCTCGTTGAAGCTCCTCGCGCGTGCGCCGCTCGGCTTCCAACAGGGCCCACACCATCTCGACACCCCATCACCTCCTCTACTTCCCTTCCTTCTTTTCTTCACTTCTCTTCATCATCCTCCTTCATTTCTTTACTTAACACTTCCCCTGTTACAGCCAAGTTCCTCTGTTTTATGGTGAAGGAGGAGGGTGACGTGGCAAGGTGCTTAATTAGGGGATGCCTAATTAATGAGGTAGGTGGCAGCATTTAATGCTCCACATAAAGAAATATCTCATCTCACCCCTAATTCCAACTAATTCATTTCTCACTCTCTTTCTTTCCTTCTTTACTTTGCTGCCTAAAAGACTTAACCCAAAAATTAATTAAATTAATTAATTAATCCAAATTATGCCAACTCCAAGACACTTTTTGCCTTCGGGGCCCCCGCACCAGCTCGGAACCTCCCGAACTCCGCTGTAATCTGAAAATACACATGTCCACAGCTTTTTCTCCTCAAAAAGCTCACCGTTGAATCGGAGTGCCCAATCCAAAAACCGGGCTCCAAATTGACAGTTCCGACTCACTTTTCGCCTTCGGGTACCTCCGCGTCAGCCCGGAACCTCCTGAAATCGCTGTAATTCTAAAGTACACCTATTCCAGGTATTTCCCACTTTTCTGCACATCACACGGTGGAGTCGATGCTTCCCCAAAACCAGTCATCAATCGGCGCACAATGCCCGAAAAACCCCGGAATCAAGCTGGGGCTTCCGCGTAGATCCGAATCAACCCGACATCATCGGTAAACACACAAGCACATGCCCGAGGCAATTCCTCCGCCCCACGTCATCTGCGAGGTCGGCGCGCCATCCGAAAACCCGATATTCTCTACACTCTCCCCTCCTAAAAGGGTTCGTCCTCGAAACCAGAATAATCCATAACTTGGGAGGGTGTCCTCAATCAAAATCTTCCTGAGTAACCAAGTACTTCAGTTGGAGGATCTAAGAATAACTCAATGTTCTTTCTATCAACTGGCAAACATGCAACTCGATGCACTCTAACTCCTCGAAGCTATGCTGGCCCTGCCTAGTCCAAAACTTTTGTCCTCAGTCACCTCATAGGCTTAGGCTAATTCCCAACGGCATCACTCTTCGCTGGGTCCTCAGTCGCTCTTGCAAGCCGAAATCATAAGGCCTAACCACAGAACCTTTCGAAGTTGAAGCTCACTCCCCCAACTTGGCAAACTACTTCTTCTTCTTAGAAGTTTCAGCGCTACCCTCAAGCGCTCCTCATGCTACAGGTCACCCCGGAAATAACCAGATATCCATGACGGGTACGGCTACCCACCCGTCCAAACACAGGCTGGAACGCCCGATTCCTCAAATCCTAAGGACGGCAGGCATCAATCCATCCACAAGATTGTGCTTAAGCTCACAATGCCCCTACCGGGTCCTGAACACCATCCGGGCACAGCCCTCGGCTGTACTTTTCCATAAGACAATCAAACTCACGAAGGCATCTGTCGTAATACACTCCAAACCTGTCTATACTCAAACCATCAAAGAACTCTCACCGTTGTGTATTCACAACGTGGCATCACTGCCGTGCACCAATCGCGTGGCATCACCACGTGTATCCATGGTGTGGCATCATACTCAAGTATCCATCTCTCGGGTCCTCACTGTCGTATTCCCACGACGTGGTACTGGGTCACACAGACCTCTCGATCCATGAAATCCTGCAGCTGCACTATCAGCTCTCACTCTCTCTCTGTCCGCGGTGATACTCCAATAGGTGCTACCATAATCGGCGCAGCTTCCAAATTCGCGTCAATCATTAACTCAATCTCGCTAAGCGGCGGCTTCAATATCAGATCAGGTAGACTCATACCCGGGATCACACGGATGATAAAGATATTCCTTAGTCCGGTGCCGCTGTAAGCACCTCCTCTACTGTCCGCTCGCGACGAGCGGTACGTCACGACTCAAACTTATCGTGCCCTAAGCTTCCTCTATAAGCGCATTCCTCTGACCAGGTCCACGGAGGATAAATTGTCCTCTCTCGACAACCAAGATAGCACAACACGTGGGGGAAACCAATCCTTGGCTAACTCTATATCCATGTCTAGGAGCTGACGTATGACTAAAAACTCAGGGATCAAATCAATGTCCTACCTACACTGGCAGGACTGGCAACACTCATCCTGTGGGCTTCACGTGATCTGAACTATGATCCTGACGTGTACAGCCATCAGTCCTACACCGGCCCACACGAAGATACCCAGCTTTACCGAAACACGCACATGCGGCGTTGGCATCAATATGCTCTAAATCCAAAGACTATAAGGATATCCATTAGATGCTGGGGCCATTGCCCAATTACTCGACTGTTAGGAACTTCTTGGTCTCTGTCTTCTCTGAGACCCATGACCCTGAGACCGGAATCATGGCAACCTCGATCCACTCGACTAACCCAAGAATCAGGCGATACTGGACGCCTTTCTCTGGAGCTGGTCCCTCGCTCCTCGTCCTCTTGGACGCGGTCACTGATCATTGGTCAATCCATCGAGCATGCACAATCACTGCATCTAAAGTCGGCGCCCGCTAGGAATACCCGAAGAGATAGCTATCCAATGCAGTTCCCTCTAAAACATAATCAACCTCTACCTCATCCTGGGCGACAAGGGGTACACGGCTCAACCGTCGCGGAGACCCGCTCCAGTCATCAACTGCGCTCCCGGTGGTGTCCAACGGAACGAACTCACGCCACCAACCTCTCGGCATCCATATTCAAAGGTGCATGACCAGCACCCTGATGCTTCTCCTGGGCAACAATCTTCAATAACTTTTCTTTTCCAAGGCAGCAATCCAGTTCTCGGCCTCCTAAGGCTCCAAACTCTATCCCGAAATCTGCAGGGGATGGAACTGGATGAAGTAAATAATCGGTCAGCAACCTCTCGCTGCTTCACCACCATCTGGGGCGCGATCAGGACGAAGTCGACGACGTCCTCGCTGGAATTACTACTAGCGATACCCCGGAAGATGCTCTTGGCAAGCATGTGCATCAAGCGCTCCATGTTCTCTTCCTGGCGCCGCATCGCCTCAAAGTCTGGGCTACTGGGGCCTGTAACTCAGACCTCACTCTGCTCTATCCATTTAGCCTCCCGCTGTTCACTCCTCATCCAAGGTCAAACACGCCCTCGTCGCTGCACGGCGTCTCGGAGCATCAAAACCACTGCAACAGAACAAACATAGGACCAGAACTCTCTCGACCCAATCAAGCGAAAGTCTAAACATGTTACCTTTCTAAAGCATTATGTTGTCTGCAGCCAACATAATCATCTTTAGAGAAATAACACGTAAGATCACTCACCCAATCCCCTGGGGGAGGTACAACTCAATTAGGACTCTCGCTAAAGTCCGTCTCTCACGACAGTCACCCTACTGTCCAACAATAGCCTAGGGTCTCTAAGTCCTCAATGACCTATACACCTAGGCTCTGATACCACCCTAATCTGTCACCCCCGGGATCGAAACTGCGACCGGGCTCGCCATAGATCGCCATCTGTACGGAAACTGCCGCACAGACGAAGCGGCTACCCTGCAAGTCAGATCTATAGCTAATAACATGTATCGGAGCTGAAACTAAAACCAAAAGCTATAGAATAAAAGCTGAACACTTGAATATAAAATCTCCACTAGTACACAAATGCTCAAGGTACAAAGTCTCACAGAATGTCCAGTACAAAGTGGAAACATAAAATACACCGGTACATCTATCTCAGGCTCTCAATGCTGGTAAGGAAACTAATCGGCCCGCGTCCTCACCGATCGCCTGTCTCCCCGCGCAAACCAAGCCGGAAAACTCTGCCTCAACCTGTCACCGCAGTGGGTGTAGATCTACTGCAGAAGGCAGATCTCAGTGGGTACCGTCCCAATATCCACGGTATGCCCATAAGTCTACGCCGGAGGCAAAACAGATAGGTATGCAGATAGATAGATAGATATAGATAAGATAAAAGAAAACTACAGCTAATATGTCTCAACATAATGCTCAAAAGGAAACTCTATCATAGAACATAATATGCATACCCTCGCTACTGCTAAATGCCTGAGTATCAATGCTCAAAGGAAAAAACCATCTAAGAACATATATGTAAACACCCGTCAAACACTCAATCTCAAAGACTGCCAAACGGCTCAGTCCAGCCTGCCCTGTCGTCTAGGAACGCACCTGCCCACTAACACACATCCACAAGAGGACGGGATTTACGTGGGGCGTCCTAAAACCGACTATCTGAATCTCACACAAGTGACCCATGGTAACTCGGCCAGGGGTATCAAGCGACCACTAGTATATGAACTAGGCGCATATCCACATCGTAGCCTCGTCAGGCTCGGTATCATCATCGCACCGGGGCGTAGCTCGAGGGGAGCGACCCAACGGAACTCAAGTATCACATCTGTCTCACTGTCTCAATATGCGGGCACATGCAGGCTATAATCCCGATCAAATAGATCGGTATCCCAAAGCTCGAAACACAACTCAGTCGGAAAAGAACCTCGACTCAAACACGAATACCCGAACACTCTCACAACTATGTCGGAGAACCCTCAACGACCAATCTGATAATGCACGACCATGCTGAGTCGGGAAACTTCACGACTCGATCTGCCGGAACCCCAAGATCCTCGAAGCTAAGTGGGAGATCACCTCCACCCACTAAATCAGAATACGACCCATGATCTAGAGTAATTTCACTGTCCCATAAGGAAGCTCAAATATCAAATGACACTATAATTCATCTCAAAACTCAAAAAGGAGACCCCTTAGCCCCTGGCACGAGGTCTAATGCACCCTGAATCTATGCCATACCTCTGGCGAACTCAAAAGTTAAAAACATCTTTGAAAAGTTCTAATTTTCTTTCAACGGGTTTTTCTCTCGATTTTTACAACGATCTAGGTGCATATATAAGGCCAACAGAACATGAAACCTAGTGTCATATAGTGTCATGAGTATGCTAAAAATAATCTGGGGCTAAAACACGATTTTCCAGAAAAATCCAGCAACTATTAGATTTAATTACAGGAAAACAACATAATAATGATGATCAAATTGCATTCAAGCTTTAAAGGGCATTCTTCCACACATTTTGGAGAAATTCCACCCACCTGGAACGCTTTCCGCAGGCAATCGTCTGAGTCGGTGAAGTTTCGGAACCTCGAACTGACGGTATCCTCAAAAATCGTGCCACAAATCGCCAAAATAAATAAAAAAAATCCTCGGAAGCTCCAATTATATTTCCCCGAGTCATACAAAAATTTCGGGCTCGCAACGGCCCACTCCACACCTCCTCAGCACACAAGTACACATAACGAAGAATCCTCATCAGCTGCTACCAGGTGATCACAATCCATTTTACCCTTCCACCTCAAACCAACAGCCAACAATAAAAACATAACCCACAACTCAATCTCCATGCTCACAGCACACTAAAAGTCCCACAACCACACCCTTATGGCTCCTTGCACAAATAAATATATACCCACTTAAACCCAGATAGTAAATCCCAAGTCCATCCATATACCTCAAAGAATTACATGCTCACTATAATATCATATACCAAACTCCATAATCCACACTCTACAAGCTCCAATTAACAAGTTTCCCCCAACATCTGCTCACTAACACATTAAAACACCAAGTCCACAGTACACATAACACCTCACACATGACCATCTCCTCTAATACAATCCCAAAAAAAATCCACAGCACACTATAAGCTCCATTTGTATACACCCACAAGTCACACAACACCAAACAGTCCACCATAAAGATCTGCATACTAATAATTAGATGCCCACATACACACAAATTACTAAATCCGCACCACACCACACTTCACGCATTAACAACAGTCCACAAAACCCAACACTATTTACTTTTAAATTCACCACACACTGCACAAGTTCAGCATGCTCCCATAATGCTCACCTTACAAAACATTCCACTCTTGCACATACCAGTCCAAATGCACACAGGAAAATTATATACACAATCACTGAATTCCACACACTGTCCAGACTGCCCCGGCGAAAACCGTCTGCCGCGCAATTACTCGGCCTCCGCGCGGGCACCTCGTCGAAAAACTGCACGAAGACGTCGACCTGAGAGAGAAAACCAAAAACTCAATCAACAAGGCTCACAAACAACTCGCGACACCCGGGGCAACCACAGCTCGGCGTGCGCGCACACTCACAGCCACCGGCCCCCCGCTCGCTCGCACATCCTCAAGCAGCGGCCGCGCCAACAGCGCTCTGCATGCGGCAGCCGCGCACTGCGCGCTGCCATGCGGCCAAGTTCTTCGCCAGCGCGGCGTTCCTG
>CM055071.1:11670650-11746307 GCA_029204045.2 Tillandsia leiboldiana | reverse complement strand
AATAGTACCAACCACCAACAGGATATCCATATAGTACAATAAATATTCCAATCCACATGCAAGGTTAAACGCTAACATTCCATCCATACCAACATGTATAGTCCCCAACACTATCAGGTATCCCAATAGTAATTTCCATATGAAGGCTCACAATTTATTATTTACTACTTTAAGCTGCATGTCCAAAGAAAGGGATCACTTCTATATTCCTAGGGGCATATCAAAATAGAGGTAAACACCACGCCACCCACCTGGACACGCGCAATCCTCAGCTGGAAAAACCTCTCGCTGTCCAATATCCCCTTTTCCACCACGGCCAAAAGCTCAAACAGGTAAACCGCCGAGCGATCGCTGTTCACAATTACCCCAAAACATACACACAAATAAGCACACAAGTATCCGCAAACATGCTGTCCAGAATTCAGTCCCAAAGATGCCCTGTTTTTACTGTGAGAAGTGCCCAGAAAAATTCCAAGAAAAATACTCTCCCGATCCTCGCGACGAACCCGTTTAAAACGAGTACCGCACGCTCAAATCCGAGTTTCCTACACTGAGAAACAAATCCGACAAGGGAACCACCCCGAAATAAAACAAATCGCAAAACTGTAGCTCGACTTCCGTAAACAGAGATTTCTCTACCTTCAAAAAATATTCAGAAAATTCCAGAAAAATTTGAGGGTGTTCCTTGCGCTGTCTAGATGAAAAAATACCTTTTGAATCACCCCAATCCGATGCCTGTGCGCAAAGATATGGCCGAAATACCGCACCGCTATCCAAAACTCCGCCCAAGAAAAGGGTCAAATGAAAGCTCGGGAACTCTAAGATAAACTTGAATGAGGAGGAGCTCAAAAACACGAAGACCAAAGCCCCCCTGTCGTGAGTCCAACGGCGCAAGAATCGCCTCAATCGGAGGTCGGAGTAAGCCGGGGGAGTCCTCGCACCAAAATGCAACGAAGAGATCACAAAACGAACGAGCGTCGTGCCGCGCCGTAAAAATGGTAACCCTCGGATGCGTGCCACCAAAATCCTAGAAATCCTCCAGAGGGTGCGCACAAGAGGGGAGAAACTTGATGATGGGCTCGGGGAGAGGGGAAGCTCGGAACAGCAGCAAAAAGGGTGAAGAAGGAGGTTCGGATCCTTTAAATAGGATGCTCGAAACAAATCAGAAAATACCGAACAAGTCCGGATTTTCGGGCGCTGGGCAATTTTTGGGCGCGCACAGTGTTTGGGCCGGCCCAACACTGTAGCAGCCTGAAACTTCAGCAGGCCTCCACGTCGCCCGCCAAACAGGCGACAGCCGAACCCCGCCGCTCACGCCCCGCCGCGTGGCCCACGCGGAAGGTCGACACGTGGCGGTCCACGCGCGGGAACCGCGCGTCAACGCGCCCACTTGCGCCTGCGCCCGCCGCCTGCGCCCAATGACAGGCGCGAATCCCGAGGTCCGGCACTCCAGCTCCGTGGACCGAGCACACGTGGACCGGCCAACCACCGGTCGGCACGTGGCCCCGCCCGTCCACCGCACACCCCGCGTCACCCTTGAACCGCGCCCCGCGGACCGTGCCACTCCCTAGCCGCCACGCGTCCAGTCCCGTGTGCACGCCTGCTGCGTTGACAGGGCGGCCCGCGCCTCTGCCCCGCCGCGCTGCCCGGCTGCTCCGCCGCGCTCCGCCGCTGCCCGCACGGCGGCCTGAAACACTGTTCCGGCATGAACAGTGACCGGTTGTCCAAAACATATGAAGTAGGTAGTCCATTTTGACCGTTTTCGCGCGCTGAATCCGAATTTCATGTCCATTTTTGCCAATTCCAACTCCAAAATGTTGGGTTATATGTTATATAGATCTAAATAGGGGAAAAAACACCTAGAGGGGGTGAATAGGTGTAAACAATAAACACTCAAAAAATCATTGCGCAATAAAACCCAATGCGGAAATATAAATGAACACGCAAGATTTTTACGTGGAAAACTCCAAACCGGAGTAAAAAACCACGGGACCGATAACACGGTGAAATCCACTAGAATTGAAACACGTACAAGGTGATTTAACGTACTCACAGACGACTCAACCTTTTACCATACGCTCCTAGTTGATCTTCTCCGCTCGTTCCGCAACGCGTCTCGAATCCACGATCTGCGTCCAACGCCGAATCCACGGCGTCCAACGTCGAGTCCACGACGTCTGACCGAATCCACGGTCTTCACCCAGTAGCACGCTTCGAATCCACGAACGTACCTCGCTCCGAATCCACGAGAGCGGTTGAACCTTGAATCCACAAGGACACGCGAATCCACGCGCCGATTTTGGGGAAATCGTTGTTTTGGGTGGTGATGATCCGCCGAATACTTAGATTAGAAATAGATCGAAATACCATCTAAGTATTCATTATTTTGATTCAACTCAAGATGTGAGTATGAAAACCTAGAATCAAACTAATCAATATAGATGAAGAAACATAGAGTAATATCTAATGATTTCCTTTCTTCTCTATATGTGGATCTAGAGCCGTATAGAATGATATTTGATTATGACGGCTATTTTCCTTAACCCTAGAAAAAGAACATAGGGTCTATTTATAGGTTAGAAACCTCCGGAAGGAGATAAGATAAAAAAACCTACCATTTCTGGAAATTTTACGGACGGCGATCCGGATCGGATTTCGGCGATCCGGATTGCAGTAGCAAGAAAGACGGTTTCCAGAAAAACGATAGTTCGGATCCGGATCGAAATGGCTGATCCGGATCGTTCATACAGTTTCACCAAACATCAACGTTCGGGATCCGGATTGCAAATCCTGATCCGGATCGTGCAAGTAAAAAGGTAAACTAGTGTTCGGGATCCGGATCATGAGATGCTGCGATCCGGATTGAACCAGTGTATGAACGAACACCCTTCGGGATCCGGATTGGAATGTCTGATCCGGATCCTGAACATGTCCCATGTCCAGTTTTTGATTTTTATGCAATGAAAAATTCTTCCAGGTGTTTCTACACTACAAGAAGTATTCGGATCACCAAAAATCTTTAGTTAAACATACCTGATCCTTTTGAATTCTTCTTTTTTGAGATTGAGTTAAATGATCCAACCTTCTTCACCTTCAATCTTCAAGACTTGAACGTTTCACGAAATACGCCAACTCAAATTCCGTAACAATCTCCCCCTTTGGCGGTTTCGTGACAAAACACAAATCCACTAAAGAAAATTCAAAAAGATATTTTTGTTGCTATCACCATACAACAAAATTTACAATGGAGATCCAAAAATTTTAAAAACATGAGATAAACTCCTACAACCGACTCTAGACTTAGACATCTGTACTCTCTGCACACAGAAATCATTCTTGACAAAAAGAATCGTTAGATACCTCAAGAATTGAAACATACAAACCAAGTACAGAGATAGAGTTTATCTGATCATCATGACATTTGAGAATTCAGATATGTAAGAGAATCATAGTCAAAAACCAACATATCTTCTATGCATTCAAAAACCAAATGTCACAAAGTGTTAGTCCAACATCAACTTCTTAGTCATATTACATGCCCAAATAGTTAGTCGAATAGTTAGTAGGAACATGCAACAAATCACAAGATAAAAAACCAAAGTTGAAGTTGAAGTGATACTTACCTTGATGTTCACACATTCACACAGTTTTCACATCATCATTGTTCAAGTTCTCTCTAAACTCTCTCCCCTTTTTGTCACAAAGTTAGCCAAAAAATTACCAAAATGGAGAGAATAGTTAACAGTTCAAGTACCAAAAGTTTGAGAACTAAAACTTAAACTATAACTTAAAGACCTGCACAAAAAAGTAGAAAAAATGAAGTTCCTGCACAAGAGATTAGTGGACAAACGATTCAAGCATCTGAATCTGAGTCATTCGAGGCGGAGTCCTCAGAGCTCGTGCAACCCAGCTTTTTCAAAATTCCTTTAAGCAATCCCGAAATCGTAGAACACTCTTGTTTCATCTGATGTATGTCCTTGGACATCTTTCTGAGTCCTAGAGCCATTTTGTCTTGCTCTTTGGTAAACCTTATTTTCTTCATCAATACCTTGTTGTACTTCATCAAGAAATGTGTCCCAATCGTCTTCAGACTCAGTTTCAGTTTGAGGAGTATCATTTGTTTTTGCTTGACCTGTTTCATTTATTTCAATACCCCGAGCTCGTCCAAGTCGTCGAGCAAGTCTTTTTCTTTTTGTCTTCCCAGAAGTTTCTTCCATGGGAGCTTTGCCCTTTTCAGCAGCAGTAGGAGGAGCCTTTGACGTTTCCGCAGGCGCCTTTCCCTTGAAGCAGTGGGAACAGTTGTTGCTTCAACTTGAAGCTCATCCCAATCAATTGATTCCATTTCCGACTCCGTGTCGGAATCATTCTGAGCTCTCTTCGTTCTCTTAGCCTTCTTAGGCTTGCCAGTATCCTTGACATGAACCATGGCAGCAAGTAGGAAAATAATCCATGTGACCACCATTTTGATCGCTAGTGAAAAATGTATCCTGTGAAGACCAACTCAAGAACACATGAAAAAATTGTTAATTTTCAAAAATTTGAAAAATTGTACCCAAACAATCATAATCATGTAGAGGGACTAAAAATCAAATTAGTTTTGCAAAAAGAATTTTAAAAATAGATCAATTGCATGTTTTTCACAAAATTCCTATTATATGCCCTAAAACAGAATTTTCAGAGATCGAAGACCAAAAATTCGTTAATCTTGAGAATACCTAGCATATAATCAAAACTAATCTACCCAGAGTTCTTATTTCAAAAGAGATTTGACCAAAACCATTCACAAACGAAAAGGATAGAAAAATCTCATCACGTTTTGAAGAAAATAGAGAAAACCTGTGAAAAACGAGATTTTGATCAATAAAACTTACTTGGATTTGAAGAACTTGAGTTAGGAAAGCTCAAAGGTGCAAGAATTCTAGAGAGAGAAGCTCTAGAGACTTGAGAACAAAAGATTAAGGTAAAAGAAATCAAAACCCTTTCATTCTATTAAAAACCCTAGCCGTGATCCAGATTGGATCGAGATTTCGATCCGGATCGGCTAGCCGCAGGAAGAGCCTGCGTTCGGGATCCGGATCACTTAACCCGATCCGGATCAGCTGCAACTTTTTCTTCAGAAAAATTTAGAAAAAATCCATAAAATCCAGAAAAAGTATGTAAGCATTTTAGCACATCAACTTTAAACAAAAATCATCGTTTCATGTCAAGAGAAATAAATTATGTTAAATCTATCAATAACATTCAAATAATGACATGACAATTTATAGAAATTAAAACTTTTAAAGTTGATCAAGTTCAAACACATCCATCATGATCTTATGAGTACGGCGTTTATCAAATCATTAAAATGGTAAAGAAAATGAATTACCAAGATCAATAGATGTTTGAAATCCCAAATAAATTATATAATGTATCTAGTCAATCTGTTGAAGAGAGTGGCTCTTTGAGCATCTTTCATTAAAAAACCCACCTTATACCAACCTTGAAATTTGACGGAGTCAAGTATTTCAATCATGCATTTTATTTAATCAAAAATTACAAACACATGCTTGGTATACATGTGGTAGCTGCACACAGTACTCGGACGACCGAGGTGGTAGCTCTTTCCTCCATGTGGTGGTAGTTTTCACACTCATTGGGATGTAACTCTTTCCACATCTTTTGAGCATTTTACTTTTCTTTGACTCCCCCTCAATTGGCTATCAATTAATTTAAGATATAAAGTATTCAACCAAGGATTGATCTCGAATTCATACTCAACTAAATCGTCAAATAAGATAAAAACAATACCAAGAGATCATTGAGAGAGAAATTGACTTTGATCAATTAAAATGGTTTATTTAAATAAATGATCAATGCATCAACTGAATTATTATGATATCCAAAGCATAATAAATTTCTAATTATACGAAAGGATGCAAGTAAAGTCAATAATACACATGCTCAATTAATGTACTATGTATAAACATAGATAAAGAACAAAAACACAAAACAAAACCTAACCTAAGCAAAAGTTTCAAAAAGAAGCTTATTTCAAGGAAAGCATTCCAATTGCTTTACGCAAATGAATAAAACGTTTTTGATCCAAAGGTTTTGTTAAAATGTCAGCTAATTGATCTTCAGTTGAAATATATGAAAGTTGAAGAGTATTTGATTCAACTAGCTCTCTAAGAAAATGATATCTAAGTTCAATGTGTTTTGTTCTAGAGTGCAACACAGGGTTTTTAGAAATGTTAATTGCACTTGTGTTGTCACAAAGAATTGTTACCGAAGATGCTGAAATCCGAAAGTCGCTCAACACACTTTTCATCCAAATGAGTTGAGTCAAACAACTACCCGCTGAAATGTATTCCGCTTCGGCAGTCGAGAGTGCTATGCAATTCTGCTTTTTACAGTGTCATGCAACAAGGCTGTCACGCCCCGGGATCGAAACTGCGACCCGGGCTCGCCAACAGATCCGCCATCTGTACGGAAACTGCCGCACAGACGAAGCGTCTACCCTGCAAGTCAGGTCTATAGCTAAAAACATGTATCGGAGCTGAAACTAAAACCAAAAGCTATAGAATAAAACTGAACATCTGGAATAGTAAAATCTCCACTAGTACACAAATGCTCAAGGTACAAAGTCTCACAGAATGTCCAGTACAAAAGTGGAAACATAAAATACACCGGGTACATCTATCTCAGGCTCTCAATGCTGGTAAGGAACTAATCGGCCGCGTCCTCACCTCGATCTGCTGTCTCCGCGCGAACCAAGCCGGAACAGCTGCCTTAACCTGTCATCGCAGTGGGTGTGAGATCTACTGCAGAAGGCAGATCTCAGTGGGTACCGTCCCAATATCCACGGTATGCCCACTAAGTCTACCGGAGGCAAAACAGATAGGTATGCAGATAGATAGATAGATAGATAAGATAAAAGAAAACTACAGCTAATATGTCTCAACATAATGCTCAAAAGGAAACTCTATCATAGAACATAATATGCATACCCTCGCTACTGCTAAAATGCCTGAGTATCAATGCTCAAAGGAAAAACCATCTAAGAATATAATATGTAACCACCCGCTCATAACACTCAATCTCAAAGACTGCCAAAACTGGCTCAGTCGAGCCTGCGCCTGTCGTCTAGGAACGCACCTGCCCACTACCTCACGTCCACAAGAGGACGGGATTTACGTGGGGCGTCCTAAACCGACTATCTCAATCTCACACAAGTGACCCCATGGTAACTCGGCCAGGGGTATCAAGCGACCACTAGTATATGAACTAGGCATATCATACATCGTATCCTCCTCGTCAGGCTCGGTATCATCATCGCACCCGGGGCGTAGCTCGAGGGGAGCGACCCCACCGAACTCAAGTATCACATCTGTCTCACTGTCTCAATATGCGGCACATGCAGGCTATAGTCCACGATCAAATAGATCGGTATCCCAAAGCTCGAACACACAACTCAGTCGGAAAAGAACCTCGACTCAAACACGAATAGCCCGAACACTCTCACAGCTATGTCGGAGAACCCTCACCGACTCAATCTGATAATGCACGACCATGGCTGAGTCGGGACTCTTCCACGACTCGATCTGCCGGAACCCAAGATCCTCGAAGCTAAGTGGGAGAATCACCTCCACCACTAAATCAGAATACGACCCATGATCTAGAGTAATTTCACTGTCCCATAAGGAAGCTCAAATATCAAATGACACTATAATTCATCTCAAAACTCAAAAAGGAGACCCTCGGCCCCCTGGCACGAGGGTCTAATGCACCCTGAATCTATGCCATACCTCTGGCGAACTCAAAAGTTAAAAACCATCTTTGAAAAGTCTAATTTTCTTTCAAACGGGTTTTCTCGATTTTTTACAGACGATCTAGGGGCATATATAAGGCCAACAGAACATGAAACCTAGTGTCATATAGTGTCATGAGTATGCTAAAAAATAATCTGGGGCTAAAAACGAATTTTCTAGAAAAATCCAGGCAACTATCATATTTAATTACAGGAAAAACACATAATAATGATGATCAAATTGCATTCAATAGCTTTAAAGGGCATTCCACACATTTGGAGAAATTCCAACCCACCTGGAACGCTTTCCCGCAGGCAATCGCTGAAGTCGGTGAAGTGTCGGAACCTCGAACTGACGGATCCTCAAAAAATCGTGCCACAAATCCCGGAAAATAAATAAAAAAAATCCTCGGAAGCTCCAATTAAATTTCCCCGAGTCCATACAAAAATTTCGGCGCGCAACGGCTCACTCCACACCTCCGCAGCACACAAGTACACATAAACTAAGTCCATCAGCTGCTACAAGGTGATCACAATCCATTTTACCTCCACCTCAAACCAACAGCCAACAATTAAAAACATAACCCACAACTCAATCTCCATGCTCACAGCACACTAAAAGTCCCACAACACAAACCCTTATGCCCCTTGCACAAATAAAATATATAACCACTTAAACCCAGATAGTAAATCCCAAGTCCATCATATACTCAAAAGAATTACATGCTCACATAATATCATATACCAAAAATCCATAATCCACACTCTACAAGCTCCAATTAACAAGTTCCCCCAACATCTGCTCGCTAACAACATTAAAAACACCAAGTCCACAGTACACCATACACCTCACACATGCATCCTCTAATACAATCCCAAAAGAAAATCCACAGCACACTTATAAGCTCCATTTGTATACACCCACAAGTCCACAACACCAAACAAGTCCACCATAAAGATCTGCATACTAATCATTAGATGCCCACATACACACAATATTAACTAAATCACCCACACTTCACAGCATTAACACAGTCCACAAAACCCAAACACTATTTACTAATCATCCCACACACATGCACAAGTTCAGCACTCCCATAATGCTCACCTTACAAAATTCCACTCTTGCACATACCAGTCCAAATGCCACACAAGGAAAATTATATACCACAATCACTGAATTCCACACACTGTCCAGACTGCCCCGGCGAAAAACCGCGTGCCGCGCAATTGACTCGGCCTCCGCGCGGCACCTCGCCGAAAACTGCACGGAAGACGTCGACCTGAGAGAGGAAAACCAAGAAACTCAATCAAACAAGGCTCACAAACGAACTCGCGACACCCGGGCAACCACAGCCTCGGCGTGCGCGCACACAGCTCACAGCCACCGGCCCCCCGCTCGCTCGCCATCCGCAAGCAGCGGCCGCGCCAACAGCGCTCTGCATGCGGCAGCCGCGCACTGCGCGCGGCCCTGCGGCCAAGTTCTTCGCCAGCGCGGCGTTCCTGCGCGCATGCCGCGCCCCCGCGTGGCACCCCAGCGCACAGGCCGCGCGCCCCAGCGCGCTAGCTGCGCGGGTGCGCGGCGCGTTTGCGTGCTGCGCGCGCCTGCGCAGCGCCCGGGCGGCGCCCGGGCGGCGCCTGGGCCCGCGCGCGCGGCGCCCAGGCCCACTGCGCGCCTCCTGCGTGCGCCCGCAGCGCGCCACTGCTGCGCGCGCGGTTTCCCCCCGATGCGGCACCACCAAAAGCTCCAAACCAAAACCCCACTCCATCCTCAACCCAAGCTAAATCAAGCTTTCTCTCTCTCTCTCTTTCTCTCTCTAAAACTGCCTAGCCCAAACAAAGCCAACCAAACCCAAAGGAGAAACCGAAAAACTGGAACTAACCTCGTTGAAGCTCCTCGCGCGTGCGCCGCTCGGCTTCCAACAGGGCCCACACCATCTCGACACCCCATCACCTCCTCTACTTCCCTTCCTTCTTTTCTTCACTTCTCTTCATCATCCTCCTTCATTTCTTTACTTAACACTTCCCCTGTTACAGCCAAGTTCCTCTGTTTTATGGTGAAGGAGGAGGTGACGTGGCAAGGTGCTTAATTAGGGGATGCCTAATTAATGAGGTAGGTGGCAGCATTTAATGCTCCACATAAAGAAATATCTCATCTCACCCCTAATTCCAACTAATTCATTTCTCACTCTCTTTCTTTCCTTCTTTACTTTGCTGCCTAAAAGACTTAACCCAAAAATTAATTAAATTAATTAATTAATCCAAATTATGCCAACTCCAAGACACTTTTTGCCTTCGGGGCCCCCGCACCAGCTCGGAACCTCCCGAACTCCGCTGTAATCTGAAAATACACATGTCCACAGCTTTTTCTCCTCAAAAAGCTCAACCGTTGAATCGGAGTGCCCAATCCAAAAACCGGCTCCAAAATTGACAGTTCCGACTCACTTTTCGCCTTCGGGTCCTCCGCGTCAGCCCGGAACCTCCTGAAATCCGCTGTAATTCTAAAGTACACCTATTCCAGGTATTTCCCACTTTTCTGCACATCACGGTGGAGTCGATGCTTCCCCAAAACCAGTCATCAATCGGCGCACAATGCCCGAAAAACCCCGGAATCAAGCTGGGGCTTCCGCGTAGATCCGAATCAACCCGACATCATCGGTAAACACACAAGCAACATGCCCGAGGCAATTCCTCCGCCCCACGTCATCTTGCGAGGTCGGCGCGCCATCCGAAAACCCGATATTCTACACTCTCCCCTCCTTAAAAGGGTTTCGTCCTCGAAACCAGAATAAATCCATAACTTGGGAGGGTGTCTCAATCAAAATCTTCCTGAGTAACCAAGTACTTCAGGTTTGAGGATCTAAGAATAACTCAATGTTCTTTCTATCACTGGCAAACATGCAACTCGATGCAGCTCTAACTCCTCGAAGCTATGCTGGCCCTGCCTAGTCCAAAACTTTTGTCCTCAGTCACCATCATAGGCTTAGGCTAATTCCCAACGGCATCACTCTTCGCTGGGTCCTCAGTCGCTCTTGCAGCCGAAATCATAAGGCCTAAACACAGAACCTTTCGAAGTTGAAAGCTCACTCCCCCAACTTGGCAAACTACTTCTTCTTTCTTAGAAGTTGCAGCGCTACCCTCAAGCGCTCCTCATGCTACAGGTCACCCCGGAAATAAATCCAGATATCCATGACGGGTACGGCTACCCACCCGTCCAAACACAGCTGGAACGCCCGATTCCTCAAATCCTAAGGACGGCAGGGCATCAATCCATCCACAAGATTGTGCTGTAAGCTCACAATGCCCCTACCGGGTCCTGAACACCATCCGGGCACAGCCCTCGGCTGTAAGGTTCCATAAGACAATCAAACTCACGAGGGCATCTGTCGTAATACACTCCAAACCTGTCTATACTCAAACCATCAAAGAACTCTCACCGTTGTGTATTCACAACGTGGCATCACTGCCGTGCACCAATCGGCGTGGCATCACCACCGTGTATCCATGGTGTGGCATCATACTCAAGTATCCATCTCTCGGGTCCTCACTGTCGTATTCCCACGACGTGGTACTGGGTCACACAGACCTCTCGATCCATGAAATCCTGCAGCTGCACTATCAGCTCTCACTCTCTGTCTCGCGGGTGATACTCCAATAGGTGCTACCATAATCGGCGCAGCTTCCAAATTCGCGTCAATCATTAACTCAATCTCGCTAAGCGGCGGCTTCAATATCAGATCAGGTAGACTCATACCCGGGATCACACGGATGATAAAGATATTCCTTAGTCCCGGTGCCGCTGTAAGCACCTCCTCTACGGTCGCTCGCGAAGCGGTACGATCACGACTCAAACTTTATCGTGCCCTAGCTTCCTCTATAAGCGCATTCCTCCTGACCAGGTCCACGGAGGATCATTGTCCTCTCTCGACAAACCAAGATAGCACAACACTGGGGGAAACCAATCCTTGGCTAACTCTATATCCATGTCTAGGAGCTGACGTATGACTAAAAACTCAGGGAATCAAATCCAATGTCCTACCTACACTGGCAGGACTGGCAACACTCATCCTTGTGCTTCACGTGATCTGAAATCTGATCCTGACGTGTACAGCCATCAGTCCTAACACTGGCCCACACGAAGATACCCATGCTTTACCGAAACACGCACATGCGGCGTTGGCATCAATATGCTCTAAATCCAAAGACTATAAGGATATCCATTAGATGCTGGGGCCATTGCCCAATTACCTCGACTGTTAGGAACTTCTTGGTCTCTGTCTTCTCTGAGACCCATGACCCTGAGACCGGAATCATGGCAACCTCGATCCACTCGACTAACCCAAGAATCAGGCGATACTGGACGCCTTTCTCTGGAGCTGGTCCCTCGCTCCTCGTCCCTCTTGGACGCGGTCACTGATCATTGGTCAATCCATCGAGCATGCACAATCACTGCATCTAAAGTCGGCGCCCGCTAGGAATACCCGAAGAGATAGCTATCCAGATGCAGTTCCCTCTAAAACATAATCAACCTCTAAGCCTCATCCTGGGCGACAAGGGGTACACGGCTCAACCGTCGCGGAGACCCGCTCCAGGTCATCAACTGCGCTCCCGGTGGTCCAACGGAACGAACTCAACGCCACCAACTCTCGGCATCCATATTCAAAGGTGCATGACCAAGCACCCTGATGCTTCTCCTGGGCGAACAATCTTCAATAACTTTTCTTTTCCAAGGCAGCAATCCAGTTCTCGGCCTCCTAAGGCTCCAAACTCTATCCCGAAATCTGCAGGGGATGGAACTGGATGAAGTAAATAATCGGTCAGCAACCTCTCGCTGCTTCAGCACCATCTGTGGCGCGATCAGGATCGAAGTCGACGACGTCGCGGCTGGAATTACTACTAGCGATACCCCGGAAGATGCTCTTGGCTCAAGCATGTGCATCAAGCGCTCCATGTTCTCTTCCTGGCGCCGCATCGCCTCAAAGTCTGGGCTACTGGGGCCTGTAACTATCAGACCTCACTCTGCTCTATCCATTTAGCCTCCCGCTGTTCGACTCCTCATCCAAGGTCAAACACGCCCTCGTCGCTGCACGGCGTCTCGGAAGCATCAAAACCACTGCAACAGAACAAACATTAGGACCAGAACTCTCTCGACCCAATCAAGCGAAAGTCTAAACATGTTAACCTTTCTAAAGCATTATGTTGTCTGCAGCCAACATAATCATCTTTAGAGAAATAACACGTAAGATCACTCACCCCAATCCCCTGGGGGAGGTACAACTCAATTAGGACTCTCGCTAAAGTCACGTCTCTCACGACAGTCACCCTACTGTCCAACAAATAGCCTAGGGTCTCTAAGTCCTCAATGACCTATACACCTAGGCTCTGATACCACCCTAATCTGTCACGCCCCGGGATCGAAACTGCGACCCGGGCTCGCCAATAGATCCGCCATCTGTACGGAAACTGCCGCACAGACGAAGCGTCTACCCTGCAAGTCAGATCTATAGCTAATAACATGTATCGGAGCTGAAACTAAAACCAAAAGCTATAGAATAAAACTGAACATCTGGAATAGTAAAATCTCCACTAGTACACAAATGCTCAAGGTACAAAGTCTCACAGAATGTCCAGTACAAAAGTGGAAACATAAAATACACCGGGTACATCTATCTCAGGCTCTCAATGCTGGTAAGGAACTAATCGGCCGCGTCCTCACCTCGATCTGCTGTCTCCGCGCGAACCAAGCCGGAACAGCTGCCTCAACCTGTCACCGCAGTGGGTGTGAGATCTACTGCAGAAGGCAGATCTCAGTGGGTACCGTCCCAATATCCACGGTATGCCCACTAAGTCTACCGGAGGCAAAACAGATAGGTATGCAGATAGATAGATAGATAGATAGATAAGATAAAAGAAAACTACAGCTAATATGTCTCAACATAATGCTCAAAAGGAAACTCTATCATAGAACATAATATGCATACCCTCGCTACTGCTAAAATGCCTGAGTATCAATGCTCAAAGGAAAAACCATCTAAGAACATAATATGTAACCACCCGCTCATAACACTCAATCTCAAAGACTGCCAAAACTGGCTCAGTCCAGCCTGCGCCTGTCGTCTAGGAACGCACCTGCCCACTACCACACATCCACAAGAGGACGGGATTTACGTGGGGCGTCCTAAACCGACTATCTGAATCTCACACAAGTGACCCCATGGTAACTCGGCCAGGGGTATCAAGCGACCACTAGTATATGAACTAGGCGCATATCCACATCGTAGCCTCGTCAGGCTCGGTATCATCATCGCACCCGGGGCGTAGCTCGAGGGGAGCGACCCCACCGAACTCAAGTATCACATCTGTCTCACTGTCTCAATATGCGGCACATGCAGGCTATAATCCACGATCAAATAGATCGGTATCCCAAAGCTCGAACACACAACTCAGTCGGAAAAGAACCTCGACTCAAACACGAATAGCCCGAACACTCTCACAACTATGTCGGAGAACCCTCAACGACTCAATCTGATAATGCACGACCATGGCTGAGTCGGGAAACTTCCACGACTCGATCTGCCGGAACCCCAAGATCCTCGAAGCTAAGTGGGAGAATCACCTCCACCACTAAATCAGAATACGACCCATGATCTAGAGTAATTTCACTGTCCCATAAGGAAGCTCAAATATCAAATGACACTATAATTCATCTCAAAACTCAAAAAGGAGACCCCTTAGCCCCCTGGCACGAGGTCTAATGCACCCTGAATCTATGCCATACCTCTGGCGAACTCAAAAGTTAAAAACCATCTTTGAAAAGTCTAATTTTCTTTCAAACGGGTTTTTCTCGATTTTTACAACGATCTAGGTGCATATATAAGGCCAACAGAACATGAAACCTAGTGTCATATAGTGTCATGAGTATGCTAAAAATAATCTGGGGCTAAAACGAATTTTCCAGAAAAATCCAGGCAACTATTAGATTTAATTACAGGAAAAACAACATAATAATGATGATCAAATTGCATTCAATAGCTTTAAAGGGCATTCCACACATTTTGGAGAAATTCCAACCCACCTGGAACGCTTTCCGCAGGCAATCGCTGAAGTCGGTGAAGTGTCGGAACCTCGAACTGACGGATCCTCAAAAAATCGTGCCACAAATCCCGGAAATAAATAAAAAAAATCCTCGGAAGCTCCAATTAAATTTCCCCGAGTCCATACAAAAATTTCGGCGCGCAACGGCTCACTCCACACCTCCGCAGCACACAAGTACACATAAACTAAGTCCATCAGCTGCTACAAGGTGATCACAATCCATTTTACCTCCACCTCAAACCAACAGCCAACAATAAAAACATAACCCACAACTCAATCTCCATGCTCACAGCACACTAAAAGTCCCACAACACAAACCCTTATGCTCCTTGCACAAATAAAATATATAACCACTTAAACCCAGATAGTAAATCCCAAGTCCATCCATATACTCAAAAGAATTACATGCTCACATAATATCATATACCAAAAATCCATAATCCACACTCTACAAGCTCCAATTAACAAGTTCCCCCAACATCTGCTCACTAACAACATTAAAAACACCAAGTCCACAGTACACATACACCTCACACATGCATCCTCTAATACAATCCCAAAAGAAAATCCACAGCACACTTATAAGCTCCATTTGTATACACCCACAAGTCCACAACACCAAACAAGTCCACCATAAAGATCTGCATACTAATAATTAGATGCCCACATACACACAATATTAACTAAATCACCCACACTTCACAGCATTAACACAGTCCACAAAACCCAAACACTATTTACTTAAATCATCCCACACACATGCACAAGTTCAGCACTCCCATAATGCTCACCTTACAAAAATTCCACTCTTGCACATACCAGTCCAAATGCACACAAGGAAAATTATATACCACAATCACTGAATTCCACACACTGTCCAGACTGCCCCGGCGAAAACCGCGTGCCGCGCAATTGACTCGGCCTCCGCGCGGCACCTCGTCGAAAACTGCACGGAAGACGTCGACCTGAGAGAGAAAACCAAGAAACTCAATCAAACAAGGCTCACAAACGAACTCGCGACACCCGGGCAACCACAGCCTCGGCGTGCGCGCACACAGCTCACAGCCACCGGCCCCCCGCTCGCTCGCCATCCGCAAGCAGCGGCCGCGCCAACAGCGCTCTGCATGCGGCAGCCGCGCACTGCGCGCGGCCATGCGGCCAAGTTCTTCGCCAGCGCGGCGTTCCTGCGCGCATGCCGCGCCCCCGCGTGGCACCCCAGCGCACAGGCCGCGCGCCCCAGCGCGCTAGCTGCGCGGGTGCTCGGCGCGTTTGCGTGCTGCGCGCGCCTGCGCAGCGCCCGGGCGGCGCCCGGGCGGCGCCTGGGCCCGCGCGGGCGGCGCCCAGGCCCACTGCGCGCCTCCTGCGTGCGCCCGCAGCGCGCCACTGCTGCGCGCGCGGTTTCCCCCCGATGCGGCACCACCAAAAGCTCCAAACCAAAAACCCACTCCATCCTCAACCCAAGCTAAATCAAGCTTTCTCTCTCTCTCTCTTTCTCTCTCTAAAACTGCCAAGCCCAAACAAAGCCAACCAAACCCAAAGGAGAAACCGAAAAACTGGAACTAACCTCGTTGAAGCTCCTCGCGCGTGCGCCGCTCGGCTTCCAACAGGGCCCACACCATCTCGACACCCCATCACCTCCTCTACTTCCCTTCCTTCTTTTCTTCACTTCTCTTCATCATCCTCCTTCATTTCTTTACTTAACACTTCCCCTGTTACAGCCAAGTTCCTCTGTTTTATGGTGAAGGAGGAGGTGACGTGGCAAGGTGCTTAATTAGGGGATGCCTAATTAATGAGGTAGGTGCCAGCATTTAATGCTCCACATAAAGAAATATCTCATCTCACCCCTAATTCCAACTAATTCATTTCTCACTCTCTTTCTTTCGTTCTTTACTTTGCTGCCTAAAAGACTTAACCCAAAAATTAATTAAATTAATTAATTAATCCAAATTATGCCAACTCCAAGTCACTTTTTGCCTTCGGGGCCCCCGCACCAGCTCGGAACCTTCCGAACTCCGCTGTAATCTGAAAATACACATGTCCACAGCTTTTTCCAAACTCCGTTGTAATCTGAAAATACACATGTCCGCAGCTTTTTCTCCTCAAAAAGCTCAACCGTTGAGTCGGAGTGCCCAATCCAAAAACCGGCTCCAAAATTGACAGTTCCGACTCACTTTTCGCCTTCGGGTCCTCCGCGTCAGCCCGGAACCTCCTGAAATCCGCTGTAATTCTAAAGTACACCTATTCCAGGTATTTCCCACTTTTCTGCACATCAAGGTGGAGTCGATGCTTCCCCAAAACCAGTCATCAATCGGCGCACAATGCCCGAAAAACCCCGGAATCATGCTGGGGCTTCCGCGTAGATCCGAATCAACCCGACATCATCGGTAAACACACAAGCAACATGCCCGAGGCAATTCCTCCGCCCCACGTCATCTTGCGAGGTCGGCGTGCCATCCGAAAACCCGGTATTCTACAAAGGCAATGGCCAAGATAGAAGCATGCACCACTCGTGCTTTTCCGATCATCCACTGATCCTGCCCAATCGGCATCTGAGTATCCAACAATATCCAAACTAGTTCCCATAGGATACCAAATTCCGAAATTAATTGATCCTTTGATGTACCGGATGATCCTTTTCACCGCTTTCAGGTGAACCTCCTTTGGTGCTGATTGATATCTCGCGCAAATCCCAACACTAAAGGATATATCCGGGCGACTAGCCGTGAGGTAAAGTAGACTTCCAATCATACTTCGATACAGTTTCTCGTCTACATTCTCACTATGTGATTCACTTCCAAGTCCCTTGTGGCTAGTTCCCATTGGAGTCGGAAAATCCTTCGAATTTTCTAAGTCAAACTTTTTAACCAACTCCATTGCATACTTGGATTGACACAAGTGAATACCTTCATCATTTTGTTTAATTTGCAATCCAAGAAAATAAGTCAATTCGCCCATCATGGACATCTCAAATTCGCTTTCTATGGTCTCCGCGAATTTAGAAGCATCATTATCTCTTGTTGCGCCAAATACAATGTCATCGACATAGATTTGTGCTACAGTGAAATTGTTTTGATAGTGCTTCACAAAGAGAGTCCTGTCAGCTCCCCCTCGAGTATAGCCCTTCTCCAAAAGGTGCTTTGTCAACCTTTCGTACCATGCTCGCGGTGCTTGTTTCAGACTGTAAAGAGCTTTTTTCAAACGAAAAACATGGTTAGGTTGTTTATGGTCTACAAAACCTTTCGGTTGAGCCACATAAACTTCCTCATTTAAAAAACCATTTAGAAACGCGCTCTTAACGTCCATTTGAAATAATTTGATTTTAAAATGACAAGCAATAGCAAATAGTATACGAATGGACTCGAGTCTAGCTACAGGGGCGAAAGTTTCATCAAAGTCTATACCTTCTACTTGAGAGTAGCCTTGAGCAACTAATCGTGCCTTGTTCCTGATGATAGTACCATCCTCATTTTTCTTATTCTTGAAAATCCATTTGGTACCTATCAGATTGTGTTGCTTTGGAGGCTTCGTTAATTCCCAGACTTTGTTTCGCTCAAATTGATGGAGCTCTTCCTGCATTGCTTTAATCCAGTAGTCATCCTGAAGAGCTTCATCTATATTCTTTGGTTCGATTAAAGATACGTAGCAAGCGAATCCACAAACCAACTGCCTCCGAGTTCTAACTCCTTCTTGTGGATCTCCAATAATATTCGATTCCGGATGATCCTTGGAGATTCGTAACGTTTGAGGTAACGGAGTACTCGGAGGTACATGAGACGATTCCTGCACATCAGATAAACTTGAAGAACCATTAGATGCATCATTAATATTGGAAGTATTATCATGAGAAGATGCAATGGCAGGTGTATCATCATCTAGAGAGATATCGAGGGTAGATTTTTCAGATGCAAAGTGAAAAGCTTCATCTACTTTAACATTTATAGATTCTACGATCGTCTTAGATTCCAAGTTAAATACCCGATATGCTCTACTATTTGTAGAATAACCCAAGAAAATCCCTTCGTCACTTCGAGAGTCAAACTTTCCAAGATTTTCACGCTCACGTAAAATGTAACACCGACTCCCGAAGATGCGAAAATATTTGATGTTGGGTTTTCTACCACACCATAGTTCATATGGTGTATTTAACGTTCCCGGGCGCAAATAAACTCGATTAATTACATAGATTGCAGTGTTCACAGCTTCAGCCCAAAAATGTAGCGGAAAATTCTGGCTGTGAAGCATAACACGTGCCATCTCTTGAACAACCCTGTTTTTGCGCTCGACAACACCATTCTGTTGAGGTGTATAGGGTGCTGAGAATTCATGCTTAATACCGTTTGAAGTGCAAAAGTCAATGAATTTAGAGTTAACGAATTCTCCACCTCTATCACTTCTAACACGAATGATCTTTTCATCCTTTTCAATCATAATACGATGGCAAATCTCGTGAAAATAATCAAAAGTATCAGCTTTCTCTTTTAAAAATGCTACGCAAGAATACCGAGAGAAATCATCAACCAATAAGAAAATATACCATTTACCTCCCAAAGATGGTTGACGAGTTGGCCCCATTAAATCCATGTGTAAAAGTTCCAAAGGCCGTTTTGTACCAACGTGGTTCAAGTTCTTGTGTGCAGTCCTGGACTGTTTTCCCTTTTGGCAACCACCACACACAATGTTTTGTTCAAATGAAAGTATAGGAACCCCCTTGACCACATCTTTGTTTGAAATTCTAGCAAGTTCCTTAAAATTTATGTGACCTAGCCTTTCATGCCAAAGAGTTTCATTATTCAAAGAGGCTAAGTTACAATTTTCAGAAGTTTTACTAGGAACAACATAACAATTGTTTTCAGATCTAACCCCCTTTAAAAAGAATACATGGTCCTTATCAGTTACAACACATTCAACAGATGAAAAGTTAACTGAAAAACCATTGTCGCAAAGTTGACTTATGCTAATGAGGTTAGTCTTAAGGCCTTCTACATATAACACATTATTTAGAACCGGGCCATCTGGAATAGCTACTGTTCCTTTTCCAACAATTTTGGAAGATCGACCGTCTCCGAAAACAACGAGTCCTCCGGAGTTTTTCTCAAAGTTTTGAAAGCTATTTTTGTCACCGGTCATGTGACGGGAACACCCGCTATCCAGATACCAAGACGAACTATCATATGCATGCAAGGAAACATTGGTAACAAGACAAGGGTAAATTTCACCTTTGCGCACCCAAACCTTTTTGGAATGCGTCGGTAATGGTCGTGAGGTTATTCTCCTAGGTGAAGGCGTCTTGTCAGATCGATTGCTGCTCCTTGATGATGTCGTCTTGCGCGGTGAATTACCAAGGCTCTTTTCATTTGAAAAGTTTTGCTTTGATTTCCGGGGAGGCGCCCTTTCGGTAGTCGTTGCAAGAAGTGCTTGAGTTGAGCGTTTGGCTCCCATCTTGCAATTTCTCCTTATGTGCCCTAAAATACCACAACGAAAACATACCTTAGTACTTGACGATCCCGAGGAGGAAGAGGTAGGCTTGTTGTCGTTGCTTGTCGTTAGTTCCGGTGTCGGAGGAGGAGATACCGACTGGGGCACAAAGACTGTCCCAACCAAACTAAAATTGTCTTCAGTTCGATTGTATCCGAGGCCGAACTTGTTTGTTTGACCAAGACCAAGAAGTTTATCCAACTTACTCCTTCCAGAAGAAAATTGCTGTAAGTCATCCTTGAGTTGGAAAATGGTCTCTGTCATTTCCAATTTTTCCTGTCGAGCCTGGCCGTAGAGCTTCAAGAAGTAATTCGCTTTGTTCACCATATCTATATAATTCTTCTCGAGTTGCTCATTGGACTCTTGAAGGGAAACATTTACTTTTATCAAATTTTTCCTTTCCACTTCAAGAGCGTTTGAGAGAGAAGTTGCCCTTTTTGCTTCTTCTTCGAGATCATGCAATCTCCCTCTCAAACTCTTGTTTTGCTTAGCCAGTTTCTTTGAATCCCTCAAAAGTCTGTGGTAGGCTAAAAAAAAATCTTCACCTTCCGAATCATCCGATTCATTGTCCGTTGCATTCTTTTCAACAGTGGAGTTGGACAGCGAGTCGGATGTACTTGCCATTAAGCACATGAAGGGTGAAGATGTGGACGCGTGGAATGCCGTTGCGCTTTCTTCTTCATCACTTGAGGATGACTCATTTGACGTTGAGTTGTCATCCCAAGTGACGGCTTGCATCACTTTCTTCTTCGACGGATTCTTAGTTGGACACTCCGTTGAGATATGGCCGTATCCTCGGCACTTGAAGCATTGGACTTGTCCCTCTGAACTTTTCTTATCATTTGAAAAGTTCTCTTGCTTTCTTGACTTGCAACTTGAAGTACCCTTGCCTTTCTTCGACTTTCCGAAGGATGGAGATTTACTTGAATTACCCCTTCGAAAGTTGCGGCGAAACTTCCTTGTCAAGAGAGCGAGTTGCTTCTCAAAGTCCTCCATAGAAAGGTTCTCGTCATCGTCTGAGGAGGATGTATCCGCGTCTTCTTCCTTAGTTGTTTTCAACGCATAACCTGAAGACTTAGAAGAGGATGCTTTTCTAGAAGAATTGTTAGTAGAAAATGTCATTTCATATGTTTGTAATGAACCAACTAATTCTTCTACACGTATTTCGTCCGGGTGTTTAATAGTTTCAATGGCGGTAACCTTTGGGCGAAATCGTTCAGGAAGAGTTCTTAAGATCTTTCTTACAACTTTAAATTTTGGAATCTTCTCTCCCAGGTTAGCACATGAGTTTACGATGTCTTGCAATCGTGTATAGTAGTCCGAGAAAGATTCATTTTCTGCCATAAAAATGGAGTCAAATCTGCTCATAAGCATTTGCAACTTTTGAATCTTCACGAGGTTAGTTCCCTCATGTGTAACCTGAAGAACATCCCAGATTTCTTTCGCAGTCTCACATGCCGAGACGCGAGAGAATTCAGTTTGAGATAAGGCATTAAAAATAGCATTAATTCCCTTGCCATTGTAAGAAGATGAATCTAACTCTTCCTTGGTCCATTTCGACCGAGGTTTGATGGTGCGAACATCAGCAATAAATTCAGTTGGATTAGACCATCCTAATTCAATTGATTGCCACACCCGTTCGTCGATGGAAATTAAAAAGGCTTTCATCCGTACTTTCCAGTACGCATAATTTGTTCCATCGAAGAATGGGGGTCTGTTGATGTTTCCACCTTCAACCATTGTTTACAACCCTATTCCCGCTCTGATACCACTTGTTGGGTTATATGTAATATAGATCTAAATAGGGGAAAAAACACCTAGAGGGGGGTGAATAGGTGTAAACAATAAACACTCAAAAAATCTTTGCGCAATAAAACCCAATGCGGAAATATAAATGAACACGCAAGATTTTTATGTGAAAAAACTCCAAACCGGAGTAAAAAACCACGGGAACGATAACACGGTGAAATCCACTAGAATTGAAACACGTACAAGGTGATTTAACGTACTCACAGACGACTCAACCTTTTACCATACGCTCCTAGTTGATCTTCTCCGCTCGTTCCGCAACGCGTCTCGAATCCACGATCTGCGCTCAACGCCGAATCCACGGCGTCCAACGTCGAGTCCACGACGTCTGACCGAATCCACGGTCTTCACCCAGTAGCACGCTTCGAATCCATGAACGTACCTCGCTCCGAATCCACGAGAGCGGTTGAACCTTGAATCCACAAGGACACGCGAATCCACGCGCCGATTTTGGGGAAATCATTGTTTTTGGGTGGTGATGATCCGTCGAATACTTAGATTAGAAATAGATCGGAAATACCATCTAAGTATTCATTAGTTTGATTCAACTCAAGATGTGAGTATGAAAACCTAGAATCAAACTAATCAATATAGATGAAGAAACATAGAGTAATATCTAATGATTTCCTTTCTTCTCTATATGTGGATCTAGAGCCGTATAGAATGATATTTGATTATGACGGCTATTTTCCTTAACCCTAGAAAAAGAAACATAGGGTCTATTTATAGGTTAGAAACCCTAGGAAGGAGATAAGAATCAAAAACCTACCATTTCTGGAAATTTTACGGACGGTGATCCGGATCGGATTTCGACGATCCGGATTGCAGTAGCAAGAAAGACGGTTTCCAGAAAAACGATAGTTCGGGATCCGGATCGAAATGGCTGATCCGGATCGTTCATACAGTTTCACCAAACGTCAACGTTCGGGATCCGGATTGCAAATCCTGATCCGGATCGTGCAAGTAAAAAGGTAAAACTAGTGTTCGGGATCCGGATCATGAGATGCTGCGATCCGGATTGAACCAGTGTATGAACGAACACCCTTCGGGATCCGGATTGTAATGTCTGATCCGGATCCTGAACATGTCCCATGTCCAGTTTTTGATTTTTATGCAATGAAAAATTCTTCCAGGTGTTTCTACACTACAAGAAGTATTCGGATCACCAAAAATCTTTAGTTAAACATACTTGATCCTTTTGAATTCTTCTTTCTTGGGATTGAGTTAAATGATCCAACCTTCTTCACCTTCAATCTTCAAGACTTGAACCTTTCACGAAATTACGCCAACTCAAATTCCGTAACACAAAATTTGCCGAAGGCATCCGGAAAGGTGTTCCTTGGTCCAAACTTCGCGCTGAGTCCATTTTTAATATCCGCTTCGCGCGAAACCACTTCTAAAGATCCGACGGAGTCCACTGATCACCCACGTGATCCATTAAGCCCGAAGTCCGCCACTTGTGTCCAATTGGTGCACAAACACCTCCAACACACAGTACAGGCTCCCCAGATGTCACTAATGACTCTACCACAGCTCTGCAGAGATCCAGGTCATCACATCCTCCCCCACTAAAAGAAAGTTTCGTCCTCGAAACTAAAATCAATCCTCAACCCGAAACCTCAACCAAATAGAGGGGGTAAATATCCAATCATCCACCACTCAAGCTCCCAAGGCTGTCTAATACCTCCTCCAGAGACGCGATACGACCCTCGGGTCTCTAACTAGAACAAAATAAAGGCGGGCATTCCAGAAAAACCGCACCACCTCATCAAAGTACAGCTGGGCTAACCACTCGAGCTACCAAGTAGTCTGCATCGGTACAAGCATCCGCTCCTCCCAGGGCCACGATAATCCAACCACAAGTCCATGGACACAAAAGCTTGATCCCAATACCTCTGTACTCCCAAGGTTTCCAATATAAGTCCCCCAACTGATCACGTAGACTCTGATCTCTAATCTTTAAACCGTCGGGGTGTAGAAGCAATTCCCCAACTCTCCGGCATCAACACACAGCCATATGCAGTCGAAAAAAAAACAGATTGCAAATCCACCATTGGGAAGACCCGGGACCCTTACAGCTGGTAAATCAAATCCTCCATGCTCGACAAGGGTGCTAGCTCCAGATGGTGACTTCATCTAATTCCCGGGGACCCACGCAAAGCCGAAGTGAACCAACCTTCCATAACTCGAATAGCACCGGCGTCCCAAAGGCGACACACATGGTCTGACAAACTTTCCAAAACATCGAATCCTGGAGTTGTGTCCTCAACTCCCAAACTAGTGACATGCAAGACCACTCCGATAGGAGAACAGCTGGGAACTCGCAACCAAAGGGGGTATCCCCGAGTCCCAGCGCCGCCGTAGGTCCCTCAACCATACCAGCCAAAAGTTTACTCATCCACTGCGAAACACCCGCCTCGCTCCCGAAGTCAAAACTATAGAGGCGAAGATAACCCTCAAGCAACCCAAGTGCACCAACACCTCCGGGCCTGGCTCCCCAAGAAAACTATCCTCGCGGCATAATCATCCGCCGCGAAAGGAAACCGAGCCAGCCAGCCCAACACGTACCAAAACAACATCCCTCAGCTGAGCCAAGACCATCAGGTCTACCGGTAAAATCCAGGACTCAAGCTGCACCGGGCAGGACCAACAACTCTCCTCCACATGCTAAGCGCGATCGGGAAAATAAGCCTCCCGTGCGCGAGGTGACCATCCTGCCCCCCCCCCCCCCCTAACCCAAGCAATGAAGCAAGAGCACTACCCACCAAGAAGGGAATTCTCCCGTATCAAGAAGATACGAACCCAAAAGTCTGGAACAACTCAAACCTACCACCACACCGACCGCTGTAACCTATGTGCTCCGACAGTCTCAAAAATCCTCTATCCTGGAAAAAAAAAGGAGTCGGGAATGCCTCCTCCGACTGATCTGTCCTCCATCACCCGGCGCCAAGCGCCTCAAACAGAACTCGCCTCAGGCGGTAGATCCCAATCCAAAGGAACCACAATGCCACGCTCCATACTCAATCCCACAAATCGGGGTGACTCATCCGCCAAAACTGGCTCACTTGATCAAAGCAATCCCACAGCTTACCCGCTGTCAACTGTCCACCCTACCTCGGTGCCCCAACACTAAACGTCGGCACGGAGGGGGCTACTCACTACTCCGACAACTGTGCCACTGCGCTGCTCCGACAACTGTGTCACTCGTCCGACAACTGTGCCACTGCGCTGATCCGACAACTGTGTCACCGCTCCGCTGATCTGCCTCCAACACTCCTACCCTTCGGGTCCGGAGCTCTCAGACTCCAATCTGGGTATCCGGCCTGAAACAACCAGCCCAGACCCAACTGCCGCACCAAGGTGCACCCGGGTCAGGGCCCAACGACGGGGAGACACCGCTCACCACGACGAAACCGCAAATCAGCACACCCCAAACACTCGACCCAATCTAGCGAAAGTCAAAGACATCCCTTTATTTTTGTAACTTTATGTTGTCTGCAGCCAACATAACTGTCCCACAAAATAGGATATGTCGATCCCTCTTCACTCACAGGAAGTGTCAAGCAAACAAATCAGCGACTTTCGCAAAATGTCGCATCTCTCACGCACTAACATCCTAGGGTCCGCCGAAAAGCCTAGGGTTTCCTAAGTCCCAAATGACCTATCCCTAAGCTCTAATACCACCTAATCTGTCACGCCCCGGGTGTAAACCAGAACCCGGGCCCGTCTACAGATCCGCCGTGCACACGGTATTTCCCATGTACATGAAGCGCCAAACCTGCTCAGATATAAGAGATAACAATAAAAGAGCAATAAAAACAGAGCTGAACTAAAATCTAATACATCTCAGACTGAAGCTGGAAATAAAATGCAATACATCTGTACAAATGATACATCAGTCTCTCCCAGCTCACCAAAATAAATACAACCTGCTGGCAAAAGCCAGTCCCAAATGTAAAAGTACAACCGTCTGAGGAAACCTGGGTACACCAACAGTCCAGCTAACTCGCTCATCCTGCCTCGAGATCTATCTACTCAGCCGTCCTCTCTCCTCGACCCGCCGCTGAAAGCCCAGCAGCACCCGCAGAAGACACTCCAAAACAAGGAAGAAGAAAAAGAGGAAAGAAGAATGGGGGTGAGAACTACTAGTAAACCAGTAGCCTCCCCTAGTGGGTAAAACCTCAAACTCTGACACACCCACTAGGCCTACCAGAGGCAAAAAGGAAAGAAGAGTGGTAAGAAATGAAACCGCTGCAAAAGGAAAATCTACCACTACTATGCCTCTAAAATACAGTCCTAGACTGGAATGACCGTAAGCAACAATGACCAACCGTCCCAGATGAACCCAATCTGTACCGCCGTCATCATCGGGCAAGAAAGCCGCGCCGATGTGATAGCAAAGTTCCTGCTGCCGCCCTCATCATCGGGCAAATAAGCCGCGCCGATGTGATAGCAAAGTTCCTGCTGCCTCCCTAATCATCGGGCAAATAAGCCGCGCCGATGTGATAGCAAAACTGTCCATAACTGTCTGGCCCCGGCCTCCGGAGGGGATCTCGAGGGGAGCGACCCACACGAGTAAAGCATCACCGGGGATTAACCGCGCCGGTGTGATAAAAGCATCACCGGGCAATAATCGCGCCGGTGATAAAAGCAGGATTGGATCACAACTATAAAGCCCCAGTGGAACACAACCCTCCACTAAAAGAAAACTGATTCCCAATCAGACGCAAGAGTAACCATCCGGTCAATCGCCCAATATCCGCGATTGCCGCAATACCCCACAATCCACGACCAGGTCTAACAACCGACCTCCGGTCAACCGCCCAATATCCGCGGTCGCCGGAATAACCCACATCCACAATCATGTCCCACATCCGACATCTGGTCAACCGCCTACTATCCGCGGTTGCCACAAAACCCTCTAGTCCATAATCGTGCCCTATCACCGATGTCCTATAACCGACATCCGGTCAACCGCCCAATATCCGCGGTCGCCGCCAAAACCCATGATCCATAATCCAGGCCCCGGCTACACTATCCCAAACCCCTGCTCAAACCCGAGCAACAAGAACCACCTGACTAACGAAAGGAGAAAAGAAGCAAACAAGGTTTCTCCTAAGTCAAGTTCCAGCATGAAAGTGTAGCGATGAAAGATGGCCTATCTAGATGTCCAAACAAGCATGCAAGTGTTCTCAAGAAAATAAAGAAAAAGGTGTCCAATAATGGTTCCACATGTGTAACAATTAATAATTCCGCATAGATATAACCATCATGCTAAAACATTATCCAACCACACATGTCTATAATCCATCATAAAGCATCACTATCCACCTATGCATGTCATAAAATCCTCAAATAGTACCAACCACCAACAGGATAATCATATAGTCCAAAATAAATATTCCAATCCACATGCAAGGTTAAACGCTAACATTCCATCCATACCAACATGTATAAGTCCCAACCACTATCAGGTATCCACAATAGTAATTTCCATATGATAGGCTCACAATTTTATATTACTTTAAGCATGCATGTCCAAATAAAGGGATCACTCTAATATTCCTAGAGGGCATGTCAAAATAGAGGTAAACAACAACTACCCACCTGGACACGCGCAATCCTCAGCTGTAAAACCTCCTCGCTGTCCAATATCCCCTTTTCACGCCAAAAGCTCAAACAGGTAAACCGCCGCGATCGCTGTTCACAATTACCCCAAAACATACACACAAATAAGCACACAAGTATCCGCAAACATGCTGTCCAGAATTCAGTCCCAAAGATGACCTGTTTTTACCTGCGAGAAGTGCCCAGAAAATTCCAAGAAAAATACTCTCACGATCCTCGCGACGAACCCGTCGAAACGAGTGCCTGCACGCTCAAATCCGAGTTTCCTACACTGAGAAACAAATCCGACAAGGGAACCACCCCGAAATAAACAAATCGCAAAAACTGTAGCTCAACTTCCTGTAAACAGAGATTTCTCACCTTCGAAAAATATTCAGAAAATTCCCAGAAAATTTGAGGGTGTTCCTTGCGCTGTGTAGATGAAAAATACCTCTTGAATCACCCCAATCCGATGCCTGCGCGCAAAGATATGGCCAAAATACCGCACCGCTGTCCAAAACTCCGCCCAAGAAAAAGGGTCAAATGGAAGCTCGGGGAACTCTAAGATAAACTCGAAATGAGGAGGAGCTCAAAACATGAAGATCAAAGCCCTACCTGTCGTGAGTCCAACGGCGCAAGAATCGCCTCAATCGGAGGTCGGAGTAAGCCGAGGGATTCCTCGCACCAAAATGCGACGAAGAAGATCACAAACGAATGAGCGTCGTGCCGCACCGTAAAAATGGTAACCTCGGGATGCGTGCCACCAAAATCCTAGAAATCCTCCAGAGGGTGCGCAACAAGAAGGGGAGCAACTTTGATGAAGGGCTCGGGGAGAGGGGAAGCTCGGAACAGCAGCAAAAAGGGTGAAGAAGGAGGTTCGGATCCTTTAAATAGGATGCTCGAAACAAATCAGAAAATACCGAACAAGTCCGGATTTCCGGGCGCTGGGCAATTTTCGGGCGCGCATAGTGTTGGGCCGGCCCAACACTGTAGCAGCCCGAAACTTCAGCAAGCCTCCACGTCGCCCGCCAAACAGGCGACAGCCGAACCCCGCCGCTCACGCCCCGCCGCGTGGCCCACGCGGAAGGTCGACACGTGGCGGCCCACGCGCGGGAACCGCGCGTCAACGCGCCCACGTGCGCCTGCGCCCGCCGCCTGCGCCCCCTGACAGGCGCGAATCCCGAGGCCGGCACTCCAGCTCCGTGGACCGGGCACACGTGGACCGGCCAACCACCGGTCGGCACGTGGCCCCGCCCGGTCCACCGCACACCCCGCGTCATCCGTGAACCGCGCCCCGCGGACCGGCCCACTCCCTAGCCGCCACGCGTCCAGCCCCCGGTGCACGCCTGCTGCGTGGACCGGGCGGCCCGCGCCTTTGCCCGCCGCGCTGCCCGCGGCTGCTCCGCCGCGCTCCGCCGCTGCCCGCCGCCCGCCGGCGGCCGGAAACACTGTTCCGGCATGAACAGTGACCGGTTGTCCAAAACATGAAGTAGGTAGTCCATTTTGACCGTTTTTGCGCGCTGAATCCGAATTTGATGTCCATTTTGCGAAATTCCAACTCCAAAATTTGCCGAAGGCATCCGGAAAGGTGTTCCTTGGTCCAAACTTCGCGCTGAGTCCATTTTTAATATCCGCTTCGCGCGAAACCACTTCTAAAGATCCGACGGAGTCCACTGATCACCCACATGATCCATTAAGCCCGAAGTCCGCCACTTGTGTCCAATTGGTGCACAAACACCTCCAACACACAGTACAGGCTCCCTAGATGTCACCAATGACTCTACCACAGCTCTGCAGAGATCCAGGTCATCACAGCCTCAGATTCTCCTATAAGTATTCAATAATTGTAGCCGTTGTGGCTGCTACCTTGGTGAGGTAGTATTGGTGGTGCACTATGACTAGAGAGTCGGGTGTGTCGAGTAATGTCGATTGCTTGAGGATCCGATATTAATCCTAAATGGATACAAATTGTGGTTGTTTCACACAATGCGTGTGAACTTGGTTGTGGGATTATGATCATCCTGTTGGTGTTGAGTTGCGACAGGTGTCGCTAGATCTGTGTTAGCAAGAAGTAATTAATTTAAGGTATAGGTGAACACTGAAATATGGTTCTAGATTATTGTGAGTGGCCATGATGGCACTCGTGACCACGTGGTGGTAGTAACACTCGATATTGGTTTACAATATTGGCATACAGGTTGGTGTTGTGAGGAATGTGTGATACCTTCTGTTGGACTCCGGTGGGAGTCATGTCCCCAATGTGAGATTGGTGACAGATCATGGTATTTCACCTTTCTTTGATAAGCACGTTGGCTGCAGACAACGTACTGTCGAAAGAGCGGACGAAATACTCTACCCTGAAAGGGAAATATTATGATTGGGTCTGCTTGTGTACTGCCCTATATGTTAGTCTTCGAGGTTGCTCTCTGGACAACGGTGATATAATTTGGGTACTGATATTCTAGACTGTATTGGACTTTGATTAGGTCTCCGACGGTATACATACGTGGAGAATAGATTGTCCTTGTCATTATTGTGGACATCTATTCTAGTTGGTGGCCTACCAGCCACGGTAATATTGCCCAGAATTTGCATCTGATGCAATAATAAGAACATTCCTGAATTGGACAATGCGTCTAAACGAGGTCTGTTAAGATTTTGTGAAGGGCAAACCAAGTTGTTGAGTATCAGTGGTGCTAAATGATTGATCGAGTCGGTTACATTCGGCAGTTCGGCAGTATATGTGACCAGGTGAAATTAGTCAGCTCTATTTCTTGAGGTAGTTTCATGCTTTTTTAGCAATCTAAGTTGAGGTCTAGGACTTGTTGGCGAAAATGAAAGCCTCAAGTATCTCTTTACTCAGAAAGAGTTAAATATGAAGCAGCGGCGTTGGCTTGAGCTTGTCAAAGACTATGACCTGACTATTCAGTATCATCCTGGTCGGGCAAATGTAGTAGCCGATGCACTAAGCCGGAAGCACAGTACGGCTGAAATGCTAATGATCACTGGGCAAGAGCGCCTGATCGAGGAATTTCAGAAATTGAACTTGGAAGTAGTTCCTACTGGCGCGACAACCCAACTGATGGCAATAGTAGCTCATCCTTCCCTGCTCGACCGTATTAAGGAAGGACAACAGTCGGACCCTTGGTTCAAGAAAGTTCACGAGGATATAGCATTGGGTCAGACTGATGACTATCAGATGCTCACCGACGGCACTATCAGATATCGCGGGCGTTGGTGTGTTCCAAAGGATAATAGCCTGAGGAACGAAATTCTCGCAGAGGCACATCGATCCTTGTACACTGTACATCCTGGTGGAACCAAAATGTACAAGGATCTGATGCAGCAATTTGGTGGCCTGGGATGAAATCAGATATTGCACAGTATGTATCCCAATGCGCGGTGTGCCAACAAGTTAAAGCTGAACATCAGCGTCCGGCAGGAAAGCTACAACCACTTCCTGTTCCGGTATGGAAATGGGAGCAGATTACAATGGACTTTGTCACCGGTCTGCCACGATCCTAGCGTGGCGACGACGCTATTTGGGTGGTTGTGGATCGACTCACCAAGTCGGCCCATTTTCTGCCTATTCATACGACATGGTCTAGAGACCGGCTTACCCAATTGTATATCGACGAGATTGTCCGGCTTCATGGTGTGCCGGTGTCGATTGTCTTTGATCGGGATACTCGATTCGTGTCCCATTTCTGGCAAAGTCTTCAGCAATCATTGGGCACCAAATTAAATTTCAGCACTGCCTTCCATCCTCAGAGTGATGGGCAGTCTGAACGGGTTATTCAGACATTAGAAGATATGTTGCGAGCATGTGTCATGGATTATGGAGATGGATGGTTCAGATACCTGCCGCTGGTAGAATTTGCCTATAACAACAGTTACCAGGCAAGCATTGGAATGGCGCCTTACGAGGCATTATATGGGCGTCGATGTCGGTCCCCGATCTGTTGGGACGATATTGGAGAACGCCAGATTGTCGGGCCAGTTTTATTGGAAGATGCTAAGGCCAAGGTGCGAATCGCTCGACAGCGATTACTGACCGCACAAAGCAGGCAAAAGAGTTATGTGGACAAGCGCAGGCGCGACCTTGAGTTCCAAGTTGGCGATCATGTATTGCTGAAAGTGTCGCCAACTAGGAGAATCAAGAGATTTGGGTTGCGAAACAAGTTTAGTCCTCGGACCCTTCGAGATATTGGAGCGCATTGGTTCTGTGGCATATCGGCTAGCTCTTCCTCCAAGTCTCGCCCGTGTGCATAATGTCTTTCATGTCTCCATGCTATGCAAGTACATCTCTGATCCGACACATGTCATCAGCCCCACCTCTGTCCCACTACGTGAGGATCTGAGCTACGACGAAGCTCCATTACGGATCCAGGCAGGCGATGAGAAGAAACTGCGTAGCAGAACAATTCCCTATGTAAAGGTACAGTGGGAAACTCATGAAGAACGCGAGGCCACATGGGAGCGTGAATCTGAAATGTTAGAACGCTTTCCCTTTTTATTTGAATCATAATTGTAATCAAGTTTCGGGGACGAAACTTTTTATAAGTGGTGGGTGATGTAGTAATCATGAATTTTGAAAAGGTTTAAATAAATTCTGGATTTATAAATAGCAGAAAATAAGTAAATTAAACCCCAAAAATATCGCTTTTTGATCGGGGTCAAATCTCGAAAATCCGAGTTCACCATTGCGACCATCTTGTCGAAAATGAAAAATTCATATTCACTTGTCGACGATCCAACGGTCGGATCTTCCAGAAAACAGCAAAGAAACCGCGGGCCCTGTAACTTAAGTGTGAATAGTAAACTCTGGTTTTCGGTCCCCTCTCGTTCGACCGAGGCGCAATTCACTGTCTGCAAATTTAAGTCTAGCAGTATGAGTAGTCGATCCTAGCTGTTTTCGACGTTCTGAGCGCAATGGCACTGACGGCTTTCACGTTTGGCGATCCGGGTGCATCGATGTGCGTGCGTCGGATTGCGACATACAGAACAAGATGGCCCGAGAATTCATTTGAGCACCAAATTAGGCAAATGAATAGCCTGTTTTGAAGGTCTCGACGAGCCGGACGTCGTGGCGAAGTTGATTTCGCAAATCGTCTAGCGGATTTTCTCAAAATGCGTGAAATACACCAAAAGGGGGTATTTTTGAGAAAACTATAATATTTTATGTGTCAAATTGTTAGGGACTAAAACATCAAGGTGTTGGGTGCATTTTGCACCTATTGTGAAGAGCTTGGAGGCTTGGGGTGTGGGTGTGAACCAGGTTTGAGAGAAATCTCAAAAGGATCTTGCATTTAAAGTTGGTTGCCTCTTGGTCTACCTTGGGCCAGAGCTCGAGGGGTCTGTGGGGTGGAACCAAAGCATCAGCCTCCTCTGTATCACCCCAGACCAGCCCGGAGTGAGGAAAGCCGAGGGACACCACCCAAGTGAGAAAGGAACCCGAGAGAGAGAGAGGGAGAAGGAACCTTGGACCAACTTCTTCCTGGGTTGGAGTTGAAGTGCTCCGAGGATTCCTTGGCATCTCTGGAGCATCCTGGGCACTTGCCGAGGTCGCGCGAGGAAGAAGAAAGGCTACCGGCTTCTTCCCCATCTTCTACAACTCTGGCCAAGGTGAGACCACCCTAACCACGGTTTGTTTTAGCCCGAGACCCCTAGCAGTAGCTTCTATAGGTCATTTGGATGCTACATGCACAGTCCCAAGCCCCCATGCACGCGGGTTAGCCGGCGGGGGAAAAACCATCGCCGGAACCCTAGGAAGCTCCGCCGCTCGAGAACTTTGCAACCGCGGGCTCAATTGCCAAACCAAAATCATGGGCTTGGCCAGTAGGACCTAAACATTATTTTTGCAAAGTTTCAATAATTTTGGTTAAGAATTTGGAGAGAAAACCGAAACCCTAGTTTTTGGAAATTTGCACTTCGGTCGAGCTTGCTGCTCCGGCGCCGGCGCGCCTCCCCGCCGCCGGCCACATGCCCAGAAGTGTTCCTGGGAGTGAGAGGAGTGCACCCATGCACTTGCATGGAATCCATGCAGCACCAAAGAGGCGAGGCCATGGATGACCCGAGATTGAACCGAATCATGGTCGCCGGCGCTCCGGCCAACTCCGGCCGGGGAGGGATGGTCGGGAAGCTTTGTAAGGACCAGAGGAGCAATTCCATCCATGTTGGAAGTCTCCAAGTAGCCTCTGCCGAAATCCACCATTAATGGTGTTGGAGCTCGAGGTGAAGCTTGGCCCCGCCGCGCCGCCGCCGTGCCCTGTCGCCGGGCACAGGCACAGGAAGGCTCACTGAGAGTTTTAGCACCTGTAGGTGCTATTGGTTGGGACTCAGATGCTCTGGATTGCTGGTCACGAATTTCAAAGACGTGACTTCATCTTCAACATCGGGCTCCGGCAATCCGAGGGTACAAAGTTGAGACCAAATTGCTGGAAATGTTGCCTGAGCTCTGTAGAGCATTTCCATCCAAGTTTCAAAGCAATTGGTTCAGTAATTGCAGAGAACAACTTGGAACTTGGTGTGGTGTAGATGCTTAAGATTTGTGCACACCAAGTATTTGTGGAAATGCCACAGTGAAGAAATAGATGGAATAAGTTTTCAATTTAAATATGAAAGTTGCTCAAAAATGTCCCCTGAGCTTGATGCTCACTTCAGGTCAAGCTGGATCTGTGTGGACAAGTGTTTGGAGCATTGTGAACTTGTGTGTGTGCAAGGTCTTGGTTCTGGGTGATCCAGCAGACCTGGGCTGCAACTAGGGCAAGCCCTGGAGTCCTGGCATTGTCCAGAGACTATTTGATTCAGGAAGTTTCATCTGAAGATGAATAGATTTCAAGTTGTGTTAAAACCAAGCTTAAATACAATAGTTACTTGTAAACAGTGTTTGGGTCTATTTGAAATATTGCAACAGTGTACTCCTGGCTAATTTGGGGTCACTGAACCCGATGCTCGCGTTTATTTTGGGTTTTGATGAGCCGAAGAAACGAAAATGCGTTTCGGCTAGGTTAGAGAAGTAATTCATGGCCCGAAGTTTTCCTCGGGTATCGCACTGCCACAAGTGGGTGAGCACGGCGTTCAGCAAGTCGAATGTCACCTACTGGAGGTGACGGCTCGTAAAAATGATTCTCCGTTTAAGAGAACGAGCCAAAACGGGGTTTATTTAGTGTATAAAATACATTAGGATTAAGCCCGAGGGGCTTGCTGCAATTGTAACAATATGGAAAAGTAGATGAATGCTCTAAAACATTCTTGACCTTTCGGTGGGTTTCCCGGGGTCCTTGAAAAGCTAAATATGCTTAATAATGCGATAATCGACGAAATGGTCGATTCGCGCTAGTTGCACTTTGAGGATTTGGTAGATCCTGAGTTGTCACCTGGTGTTGTTGTAGGCCCCAGTCATCAGGAGCCAGCCCGTGATCCGTCTTGTGGTTATCGCGACCGTCTACCTTCTGGTGGAGTCGTTGTTCCTCCTATATACAGGTGGGTTTATCTTCGGTCCGCGTTTTATCAGGTCGGCCCTATTGGGTGCCGTAGTAGGTCGGACCCCTGTTCTTGGTGTAGCCCTGAACCTATGCATTAGCCTTACTATATGCTTTCATTCCTGCATTCAGTCATTACAGCTATATTGCTTGATTATACTTATGAGCCTTTCGTTATACTCTATTCTTCACTGCATGTTTAGAATAGGAGTTCTAGTCTCAGTACCTGGCATGATTTGCATCAGTATCGATATCCCGATGGGGATTTCCTCGGTTCTCGCCGACTGTCCGGTCTACCGACCGTGGATTGAGATTTAGCATTATGATTGCTATTGAGTTATACCTGCTCTTACTACTTGCTTGCATATCAGCACAAAATACTTACATCTGCATAACCTTGATCCCACAGATGAGCTTTTATTATGCCTCGATTTCCAGCAGTAGTTATACATCATGCTTATATTCCAGCAGTTGCTTGTTATCATATTGAGATATATCATGCTTCTTCAGCAGTAGATATGCATTTCCTGGACACATGCCATGCTTGATTGGTCACTAGCATAGTTCTATACCTGTCTCTATTCTTCATTGCATATTTAGAATAGGAGATACTACTTCAGTATGTGACATGTTATACTTGTATCCCGGTGGGGATTTTCCTCGGGTTCTTGCCGTCTATATGGTCAGTGGACCATGGTTTGAGCATCAGCATTATGATCGCCGTGTTGAGCCCGCATTCAGTCGCGCACACCGACAGTTTGGCCACCGTCACAGTGTTCTTTACCGGTAGAGAGGTCTGATTGACCAGTGAGCCCTGTGGGGTGTAGGTTTTTATATCTTTAAGGATCCACAAGGATCTAAATAGGTACTATCAAACAACTAGAGGGGGGGTGAATAGGTGTAATACTTATAAAACCAATCTCAGTGTAAAATAAAAACCAATGCGGAAAATAAAAATAGCACACCGAGATTTACGTGGAAACTCCAATCCAGGAGAAAAACCACGGGACCAACACGCAATAACAATCCACTAAGAAAATGAAGAATAACAAGGTGATTACCGACTCCACAGACTCGACCCCTCCTTCAACTTCTTCGGACCTTGCGCTCACCGATTGCACGTCCACTACACACGCTCGAATCCACGAACGCCACTCGAATCCACGAGCACACGTTTCGAATCCACGAAACGCCTTCAACACATAGAATCCACGATGCTACGTCGAATCCACGACGCAAACTTGATAAAAGCTTCGATGGTGATCCTTTGCTTAGATTATTATTGAGGAACCGTAGAAGGAATCTCTAAGCAAAGATTAGATCAATTCGACAAAAGATAGATTTTGGAAGAACCGTCGAATTGACCTAAAAGAGGCTATAAAGAAGAACGATAAAAAAACCTAGCCTCTAGGGTTGCTCTCAAGTGTTTTATTAATTAATCCGTGGTTCTTGAGAAACCCTAAGTGTCTATTTATAGTTTAGAAACCTTTGGAAAGAGATAAGCATCAAAAACTGACTTAACAGATTTTTTCCCGCACGACGGTCCGGACTGGATTGGCTCGGTCCGGACTGTCGTCTCTTTTTTTGCAATTACTGAAAAAACAAGGTTCGGGGTCCGGACTGGAATCCACGGTCCGGACTGGATTAGCAAAACAGTCCTGAACAGAATTTTCAGTCCTGAACGGATTTCCTGAAAAAACAGTTTTTGATTTTTATGCAATGAAAACTTATCCAAGTGTTTCTAAATTACTCAAATGTATTCGGATCACCAAAATTATTTAGTTAAACGTACCTGATCAATCCGAATCCATTTTCCTTAAGATTGATGTATATGATCCACAATTCTTCAACTTCAATCTTCAAGACTCAAAACACTGAGTGTCAACTTGAGATCTTGTTGAATCTTCTCTGAGTCTTCGATTGCTGATTGACAATTTGATCACTTCGAGACTCCGACTCAACTCACGAAATATGCCAACACAAAAAGCCGTAACAATCTCCCCCTTTGGCAATTTCGTGACAAAACCCAAAAATACATAAAACGCTCAAGTCACTCATCTTAAACCAAAAAATTGAAACTCAATGTCATCACCAAAACACTGACTTTCTTTGCGTGAAAGATCCAATAAACAAAAATTACATTTGAACAAGTCTTAGAACAAACTCTATGACTTAGGACTTGGAGTCTTAAAGTGATGTAGATCCTGCAAAACAAAACTCCAAACAAATCAAAAGTCAGTTGTCAGAAATTAAAATTATATCCTACATTTGATTCGTCCTTTTGGTTCTTTTTGTTTTTCGGCTCATTTTTCATCATCTCTTTTCTTTTTCTCCCCCTATCTTGAGCATCTCTGTTCTCCCCTATCTCTGTTCTCCCCTATTTCTGTTCTCCCCCTTTTTGTCACAAATTGTCAAACTGTGAATATAGGCAAAAAGAAATCAGTAACAGCATTAGTTCATAGAGAAAGAGAGATAAAAGCTCAGTTCCGGTATATAACAAAAATGCAGATTTCGTACCGGTCCTCGAAGGCAAAAATCACAAAAATTCTTGAAACAAATCCAAATTTTGAAATCTTTCAAATACCGATTTGCATTCCATCAAGAAAACAATTTAAGTGCTTGAAAATAATATGAGATCACATAGATGTCATTCAATCCAATTAATTTTACAAAAATTAAAAAGATTTACTCCGAAATCATGAAAAACAAAGATAAGACATTATAAACCGTTTTTCATATTATATACGTCAAACACAGGTCATCAAAAATAATCTTGAGATCCAAAGTCTATCAAGATGTAACGGATTTACAAAGATGACTTACAGAGATTTCCAAATGACATGAATTTTGAATTTTACCCTTTTAGATTGAGATATGCATTAGAATACCTAAGGGTGGCTCTTTGAGCATCTTTTAACTATCCCACCTTATACCAACCAGGAGATGTAGGTTTTTAAAGGATCCACAAAGATCTAAATAGGTACTATCAAACAACTAGAGGGGGGGTGAATAGGTGTAATACTTAAAAACTCAATCTCAGTGCAAAATAAAAACCAATGCGGAAAATAAAAACAGCACACCGAGATTTACGTGGAAACTCCAATCCAGGAGAAAAACCACGGGACCAACACGCAATAACAATCCACTAAGAATAGAAGAATAACAAGGTGATTACCGACTCCACGGACTCAAACCCCTCCTTCAGCTTCTTCGGACCTTGCGCTGACCGGTTGGATATCCACGCAATAACAATCCCTAAGAAAAGAAGAATAACAAGGTGATTACCGTCTCCACGGATTTAACCCCTCCTTCAATTTCTTGGACCTCGCGCTCCACCGATTTTGCACGCCCACTGCACACGTTCGAATCCACGAACGCCACTCGAATCCACGAGCACACGTTTCGAATCCACGAAACGCCTTTAGCACACCGAATCCACGATGCCACGTCGAATCCACGACGCAAACTCAGTCGATAAGAATATTGACTTCGATGGTGATACTTTGCTTAGATTATCAATGAAGATCCATGGGAAAAATCTCTAAGCAAAGATTAGATCAATTCGACAAAAAAAACAGATCTTGGAAGAACCGTCGAATTGACCTAAAAGAGGCTATTAAGAAGAACAGTGAAAACCTAGCCTCTAGGGTTGCTCTCAAGTGTTTTATAAATTAATCGGTCGTAGCTCCCACATTTTTGAGAAACCCTAAATGTCTATTTATAGTTTAGAAACCTTTGGAAAGAGATAAGAATCAAAAACATACCTTATCTGGAAATTTTCAGGACGGCGATCCGGATCGGATTTACTGCGATCCGGATCGTCGTAATGAGATTGACGATTCCAGAAAAACAAGGGTTCGGGATCCGGATTGCAACTTCCTGATCCGGATCGTTCATGAATTTCAGCAACATCCAATGTTCGGGATCCGGATCAGAATGGCCTAGGATCCGGATTGAAATTGCCAATGAACAAGAACCCTTCGGGATCCGGATTGCAAGGTCTGATCCGGATCCTGAACATGTCCCATGTCCAGTTTTTGATTTTTATGCAATTAAAAGTTCATCCAAGTGTTTCTACACTATAAGAAAGTATTCGGATCACCACAATTATTTAGTTAAACATACCTGATCCTCTTGAATACTTTCTTCTTGAGATTGATGTAACTGATCCACAATTCTTCAACTTCAATCTTCAAGACTCAAGACACTGAGTGCCAACTTGAGCTCTTGTTGAATCTTTTCTAAGTCTTTGATTGCTGATTGACAATTTGATCCCTTTAAGACTCCGACTCAACACACTGACTTGACTCACGAAATATGCCAACACCAAAATGCCGTAACAATCTCCCCCTTTGGCAATTTCGTGACAAAACCCAAAAATACATAAAAGCGCTCAAGTCACTCATCTTAAACCAAAAAGTTGAAATTCAATGTTATCACCAAAATATTGATTTTCTTTGCGTGAACGATCCAATAAATACAAAATTACATTTGAACCAAACAGTCCTAGAACATACTCTATGACTTAGGACTTGGAGTCTTAAAGTGTTGTAATTCCTGCAAAACAAAACTCCAAACAAAATCAAACGTTAGTCGTTAGAAATTAAAATCCTACATTTGATTCCTTTTGGTTCTTTTGTTTTTCGGCTCTTTCAATCTTTTCTTTATCTCCCCCTATCATGAGCATCTCTAACATGTTCTCCATGTTCTCCATGTTCTCCCCCTGTCTTGAGCATTTATGTTCTCCCCCTTTGTGATACGATCATTATTTTCTGTTCTCCCCCTTTTTGTCACAAATTGTCAAACAGTGAACATACTAGACAAAAGGAAATCACTAACAGCATTAGTTCATAGAGAAAGAGAGATAAAGGCTCAGTTCCGGTATATAACAAAAATGCAGATTGCGTACCTGTACCAGAAAGCAAAAATCAAATAATTTCTTGAAACAAATCCAGATTTTGAAATATTTGAATTACCGATTTGTATTCCATCAAGAAAACAATTTAAGTGCTTTAAACAATGAATTCACACAGATGCCATTCAATCCAATTAATTTCACAAAATTAAAATGATTTACTCCAAAATCATGAAAAATAAAGGTAAAACATTATAAACCGTTTTTCATGTTATATTCATCAAACACAAGTCATCAAAAATAATCTTGAGATCCAAAGTCTATCAAGATGTAACGGATTTACAAAGATGACTTACAGAGATTTTCAAATGACATCAATTTTGAATTTTACCCTTTCAAATTTGAGATAAGCACTAAAATACCTAAGGGTGGCTCTTTGAGCATCTTTCAACTATCCCACCTTATACCAACCAGGAGATTGTTCAGAATATAAGAACTTTGAATATGAATCTCCGAATGCTTCAACTAAACAAGATTTCATAAAATATTTTTCAAGCATCCATAACATGTGGTAGCTTCACACACAGACCGGACGACCGGGGTGGCAGCTCTTTCCAACATGTGGTGGTAGTTTTCACACTCCTTTCGGATGTAACTCTTTCCACATCTTTTGCAAATCATTTCAATACCCTTGTAAGAATGTAATCTCTTACGTGAAAGAATTAAATCCCAAATTTTAGTCTATCGGTTGTCTCACGTTTATCACAATGAATTCACACAACCGAGATAGATTAAGCATCTAAAGATCACACATGATTTCTAAAATTTGATGCTTATAATATCAAAAACTCCTATAATGAAGTATCTTCAAGATTATGATTATGGAGTAAAGTTGATAATCCATATAAAATTAATTTGGAGTGAATAACCGTGAAGCCCTTTTTTATTCAATGCACTTGTTCATTAAAAACCTTTTGTTAAAAAAAAAAACAAAACATAAAAACAAAGAGCATTGAAAACATGTAATGCAGAGATTCAGAAAAATATGAAAGGAAAACCAATCAAAGCATTACATACAGTCATAAGCTAATTAGAACTTAAGACAAGGAAAGATATAACCTTTCCGAATCCAAAATCGCTGGATTTTGGGTTGTCTTGATTCGTTGTGGCCGGGGGTTGTCCGCTTTGACTGTTGATCCACCTTAGGTCTTTGCCTCGCAATGATCCACTTGTATGATTGATGTTGTGGCTCGGACCTTTGGTGGGTTGAGTGAACTCCTTTGACTTGATGTATCTTTTGAGTCCGTTGAGTCCGCCCCGTAGATGAAGTTGCCGAAGGATTTTTCTTTCTCTTTTTCGGGCAATTCTTCACCAAATGTCCTTCAAGTCCACAAAGGTGACACGTTCTTCCTCTCAATTTGAATGTGGAACTTGAAGCATGCACAGTTTGATCGTTCTTAAATCCCAAACCAACCTTGCTTGTTTGACCTAATCCGGACATACAATCAAATTTATTGGAACCGGTTGAAAACCTTTGTATGTCGGATTTAAGTTGATGAACTTGCTTGGTCAAAGCTTGATTGGTGACATGAATATCCTCAAACTGTTTTTCTAGAAAACCAATCTTGTCAATATATGATTTAGCGTTTGTCTCCGATTGGTTTCGCTCTTCTTGGAGGATTTTATTGTTTTCCAATAAACGTTCTCGTTCCTCCTCGAGATCATGAAGTTTTATCTTTAAAGCATGATTCTCGTCTTGATCTTCAAGTCGTTGCTTTCTCAACTTCTTGATATGTTTGGCCATCTTCTTAGATTCCGCAAGAAGTTGTTGATATGCCTCAACGAGTTCTTCCTCGTCCGACTCCCCCTCACTTGATGACTCTCCGCCGGTTGTTGATGTTTCATACAAAATCAAAGGAGTAGAGTCAGTGACTAAAGATGATAAACAATTATTAGAAGAGGGAAAATGAGAGGCATGAGAAGCAACGATTTTTTCCTCTTTACTTGAGGTCGATTCATTAGAAGTAGAATCGTCCCAAGTTTTCGCTTGCAAAGCCTTCTTTTTATATGATTTCGGAGAAGGACAATCCGTTGAAAAATGGCTGTAGCCTTTGCATCGAAAGCATTGGATTTCCCCTTCGAAATCATATTTTTCTTTTTCTTTAGAAGGTTTTGCAACGCCTTTGAGGTAAGAGGATTTAGAACCCGATGATCCTTTAGATGGTTTCGTGGATGAAGATCCATCGGTTCGATTCTTCCAAAATTTCCGACGAAATTTCTTTGTGATCCGCGCCAATTGTTCTTCAAAATCGGCAAAAGAGATTTCATCGTCGGAACTTGATTCGCTATCTTCTTCCTTTGTGGATTTGAATGCAATACCTGTAAGCTTAGAAGAAGACTTGGAAGAAACTTGATTAGTAGGAAAAGTCATTTCATAAGTTTGCAAAGCACCTACTAATTCCTCTACACTCATCTCATCTGGATGACTAACGGTTTCAATGGCGGTAACCTTTGTCCTAAACCGTTCCGGAAGAGTCCGAAGTATCTTTCTTACAATTTTTGACTCCGGGATCTTTTCTCCTAAATTAGCACATGTATTAATTACATCTTGAAGTCTAGTGTAATAATCTGTAAACAATTCATGCTCTTCCATATGAATAGAGTCAAATTGACTTATAAGCATCCGGAGCTTTTGAATTTTTACAAGATTAGTACCCTCATGTGTAATTTTGAGAATATCCCAAATTTCCTTTGCGGTTTCACACGCGGAAATTCGTGTGAACTTAGTCGAGGAAAGAGAATTAAATAAAGCGTTCATACCTTTCCCATTGTAAGAAGATCTTTCAAAATCCTCTTTGGACCATCTAGAGCGAAGTTTTGGGGTAGTAGAATTTCCTACTTCCTCAACAGGATGCACCCAACCGTATTCCACGGATTGCCATACCCGCTCATCAATTGCGATGAGAAAAGCTCTCATCCGCACTTTCCAATAAGCATAATTAGTCCCATCAAAAAGAGGAGGTCTATAAATATTACCACTTTCACCCAACATGATAGATAAACCTAAAACCCGCTCTGATACCAATTGTAGGTTTTTAAAGGATCCACAAAGATCTAAATAGGTACTATCAAACAACTAGAGGGGGGGTGAATAGGTGTAATACTTAAAAACTCAATCTCAGTGCAAAATAAAAACCAATGCGGAAAATAAAAACAGCACACCGAGAATTACGTGGAAACTCCAATCCAGGAGAAAAACCACGGGACCAACACGCAATAACAATCCACTAAGAATAGAAGATTAACAAGGCGATTACCGACTCCACGGACTCAAACCCCTCCTTCAGCTTCTTCGGACCTTGCGCTGACCGGTTGGATATCCACGCAATAACAATCCCTAAGAAAAGAAGAATAACAAGGTGATTACCGTCTCCACGGATTTAACCCCTCCTTCAATTTCTTGGACCTCGCGCTCCACCGATTTTGCACGCCCACTGCACACGTTCGAATCCACGAACGCCACTCGAATCCACGAGCACACGTTTCGAATCCACGAAACGCCTTTAGCACACCGAATCCACGATGCCACGTCGAATCCACGACGCAAACTCAGTCGATAAGAATATTGACTTCGATGGTGATCCTTTGCTTAGATTATCAATGAAGATCCATGGGAAAAATCTCTAAGCAAAGATTAAATCAATTCGACAAAAAAAACAGATCTTGGAAGAACCGTCGAATTGACCTAAAAGAGGCTATTAAGAAGAACAGTGAAAACCTAGCCTCTAGGGTTGCTCTCAAGTGTTTTATAAATTAATCGGCCGTAGCTCCCACATTTTTGAGAAACCCTAAATGTCTATTTATAGTTTAGAAACCTTTGGAAAGAGATAAGAATCAAAAACATACCTTATCTGAAAATTTTCAGGACGGCGATCCGGATCGGATTTACTGCGATCCGGATCGTCGTAACGAGATTGGCGATTCCAGAAAAACAAGGGTTCGGGATCCGGATTGCAACTTCCTGATCCGGATCGTTCATGAATTTCAGCAACATCCAATGTTCGGGATCCGGATCAGAATGGCCTAGGATCCGGATTGAAATTGCCAATGAACAAGTACCCTTCGGGATCCGGATTGCAAGGTCTGATCCGGATCCTGAACATGTCCCATGTCCAGTTTTTGATTTTTATGCAATTAAAAGTTCATCCAAGTGTTTCTACACTATAAGAAAGTATTCGGATCACCACAATTATTTAGTTAAACATACCTGATCCTCTTGAATACTTTCTTCTTGAGATTGATGTAACTGATCCACAATTCTTCAACTTCAATCTTCAAGACTCAAGACACTGAGTGCCAACTTGAGCTCTTGTTGAATCTTTTCTAAGTCTTTGATTGCTGATTGACAATTTGATCCCTTTAAGACTCCGACTCAACACACTGACTTGACTCACGAAATATGCCAACACCAAAATGCCGTAACAGGAGATTGTTCAAAATATAAGAACTTTGAATATGAATCTCCGAATGCTTCAACTAAAAATTTCAAAAAAAATATTTTACATGCATCAAAACATGTGGTAGCTTCACACACAGACCGGACGACCGGGGTGGCAGCTCTTTCCAACATGTGGTGGTAGTTTTCACACTCCTTTCGGATGTAACTCTTTCCACATCTTTTTCAAATCATTTCATTACCCTTGTACGAAAATACAATCTCTTATGTGAAAGAATTAAATCCCAAATTTTAGTCTATCGGTTGTCTCATGTTTATCACAATGAATTCACACAACCGAGATAGATTAAACATCTAAAGATCACACATGATTACTAAAATTTGATGAATATAATAATCAAAAACTCCTATAATGAAATATCTTCAAGAATTATGATTATGGAGTAAAGTTGATAATTCATATAAAATTAAATTGGAGTGATTGAAAGTGAAACCCTTTTTATTCAATGCACTTGTTCGTTAAAACCCTTTTGTTTAAAAACAAAACATAAAGACAAAAAGCATTGAAAACATGTAATGCAGAGATTCAGAAAAATATGAAAGGAAAACCAATCAAAGCATTACATACAGTCATAAGCTATTTAGAACTTAAGACAAGGAAAGATATCACCTTTCTGAATCCAAAATCGTCGAATTTTGGGTTGTCTTGATTCATTGAGGCCGGGAGTTGACAGCTTTGACTGTTGGTCCACCTTAGGTCTTTGCCTCACAATGATCCACTTGAATGATTGATGTTGTGGCTCGGACCTTTGGTGGATTGAGTGAACTCCATTGACTTGATGAGTCTTTTGATTCCGTTGAGTTCGCTCCGTAGATGAAGTTGCCGAAGAATTCCTCTTTCTCTTTTTCGGGCACATCTTCATCAAGTGTCCTTCAAGTCCACATTGGTGACAAGTTCTTCCTTTCAACTTAGTTGTGGAGATTGAAGCCTTCACAGTTTGGTTCTTTTTAAAATCCAAACCAACCTTGCTTGTTTGACCTAATCCAAACGTACAATCAAGTTTCTTGGAACCGGTTGAAATCTTTTGTATGTCGGATTTGAGTTGATGAACTTGCTTGGTCAAAGCTTGGTTGGTGACATCAATTTCCTCAAACTGTTTTTCTAGAAAATCAATCTTGTTAATGTGGGAATTAACGATCGTTTCCGATTGATTTATCTTTTCTTGGAAGATTTTATTATTATCCAATAAAAGCTCTCGTTCCTCCTCGAGATCATGAAGTTTGATCTTTAAAGTATGATTCTCGTCTTGAATCTCAAGTCGTTGCTTCCTCAACTTCTTAATATGGTTGGCCATCTTCTTTGATTCCGTAAGAAGTTGTTGATATGCCTCAACGAGTTCTTCTTCGTCCGACTCCCCCTCACTTGATGACTCTCCGCCGGATGTTGATGTTTCATGCAAAATCAAAGGAATAGAGTCAGTGATTAAAGATGATAAGCAAATATTAGTGTTACGGCTTTTTGTGTTGGCATATTTCGTGAGTCAAGTCAGCAAGTTGAGTCGGAGTCTTAAAGGGATCAAATTGTCAAATCAGCTTTCGAAGACTCATTGAAGATTCAACATGAGCTCAAGATAACACTCAGGTATGATTAAATTAAATCATGGTGATTATAGTTCATTTATAATCATTGGAATCGGGAAGTTATTGAAACTCGGTTTAGACTTGGTTTTAGGAACTTGGTTTTAACTTACAACCTATTTTAAGTTTGGATTCCGGTACTAGGTTTGTTTTGGATAAAGCTTATCTTGGAAAAATCAGATTTTACATTGAGTACCGGAACTACACTTTGAGTTCCTCAAACCTGACACAGAATTTTCTGTAATTTGCATTGCGTACCGGAACACAGACTCGCGTACCGGAACACAATAGAAAAATATGTGTTTTGCACCATTGCGTACCGGAACACGTTATTTGGTACCGGTACACAATGCCTTCTCGGGATAAAATCTCTAAACCGACTTTTATCTTTTTCCAAGGGTTATAAATAGATACTTAGGGTTTCTCGATACTTACCGATCAATACCGAAAACACTCGAGAGCAACCCTAGAGGCTGGTTTTTATCGTTCTTCTTTTAGCCCCTTTTAGGTCAATTCGACGGTTCTTCCAAGATCTATCTTTTGTCGAATTGATTTTGTCTTTGCTTAGAGATTCCTTATACGGTTCTTCAATGATAATCTAAGCAAAGGGTCACCATCGAAGCCAATATTCCTATCGGCTGAATTGCGTCGTGGATTCGACGTAGCACCGTGGATTCGGTGTGTTGAAGGCGTTTCGTGGATTCGAAACGTGTGCTCGTGGATTCGAGTGGCGTTCGTGGATTCGAACATGTGCAGTGGACGTGCAATCGGTGAGCGCAAGGTCCGAAGAAGTTGAATGAGGGGTTGAGTCCGTGGAGTTGGTAATCACCTTGTTATTCTTCTATTCTTAGTGGATTGTTATTGCATGTTGGTCCCGTGGTTTTTCTCCTGGATTGGAGTTTCCACGTATATCTCGGTGTGCTGTTTTTTATTTCCGCATTGGTTTTTATTTTGCACTGAGATTTGTTTTTAAGTATTACACCTATTCACCCCCCCTCTAGTTGTTTGATAGTACCTATTTAGATCTTTGGGGATCAAAAAACCAACAATTGGTATCAGAGCGGGTTTTAGGTTTATCTATCATGTCGGGTGAAAGTGGTAATATTTATAGACCTCCTCTTTTTGATAGGACCAATTATGCTTATTGGAAAGTGCGGATAAGAGCGTTTCTCATCTCAATTGATGAGCGGGTATGGCAAACCGTGGAATATGGTTGGGTGCATCCTGTTGAGGAAGTAGGAAATTCTACTACCCCAAAACCTCGCTCTAGATGGTCCAAAGAGGAAATTGAAAGATCTTCTTACAATGGGAAAGGTATGAACGCTTTATATAATTCTCTTTCCTCGACTGAGTTCACAAGAATTTCCGCGTGTGAAACCGCGAAGGAAATTTGGGATATTCTCAAAATTACACATGAGGGTACTAATCTTGTAAAAATTCAAAAGCTCCATGTTACGGAATTTGAGTTGGCGTAGTTTCGTGAAAGTCTCAAGTCTTGAAGATTGAAGGTGAAGAAAGTTGGATCATTTAACTCAATCTCAAGAAAGAAGAATTGAAAAGGATCAGGTATGTTTAACTAAAGATTTTGTGTGATCCGAATACTTCTTGTAGTGTAGAAACACTTGGAAGAATCTTTCATTGCATAAAAATCAAAAACTGGACTTGGGACATGTTCAGGATCCGGATCAGGTTGTTCGATCCGGATCCCGAAGGTGGTTCGTTCATACACCAGTTCAATCCGGATCGTAGTCTCTTGATCCGGATCCCGAACAGTGAGTTTACCATTTTTCTTGAACGATCCGGATCATGCTTCGCAATCCGGATCCCGAACGTTGATGTTTGGTAAACTGTATGAACGATCCGGATCATGCACTTCGATCCGGATCCCGAACCTTTGTTTTTCTGGAATTGGCTGACTCGTTACGACGATCCGGATCCTAGCTAGTCCGATCCGGATCGCCGTCCGTAAAATTTCCAGAAATGTTAGGTTTTTGATTCTTATCTTCTTCCTAGGGTTTCTAACCTATAAATACACCCTATGACTCTTTTTCTAGGGTGAATCCACATAGTCTTTAGCCGTCATTTTCATATACCATTTTATACGGCTATAGATCCACATATAGAGAAGAAAGGAAATCATTAGAGAATACTCTATGTTTCTTCATCTATATTGATTAGTTTGATTCTAGGTTTTCATACTCACATCTTGAGTTGAATCAAACTAATGAATACTTAGATGGTATTTCCGATCTATCTTTGATCTAAGTATTCGGCGGATCATCACCACCCAAAACAACGATTTACCCCAAAAATCGGCGCGTGGATTCGCGTGTCCTTGTGGATTCAAGGTTCAACCGCTCTCGTGGATTCGGAGCGAGGCACGTTCGTGGATTCGAAGGGTGCTATTGGGTGAAGACCGTGGATTCGGTCGGACGTCGTGGATTCGACGTTGGACGCCGTGGATTCGGCGTTGGGCGCAGATCGTGGATTCGAGAAGCGTCGTGGAGCGAGCGGAGAAGATCCTCTAGGAGCGTATGGAAAAGGTTGAGTCGTAAGTGTGTACGGTAAATCACCTTGTACGTGTTTTAATTCTAGTGGATTTCTGCCGTGTTATCGGTCCCGTGGTTTTTTACTCCGGTGACGGAGTTTTCCACGTAAAAATCTTACGTATTATTTTTATTTCCGCATTGGGTTTTATCGCAACGATTTTTTGAGTGTTTATACGTTTACACCTATTCACCCCCCTCTAGGTGTTTTTTCCCCTATTTAGATCCGTATTACATATAACCCAACAAGTGGTATCAGAGCGGGAATAGGGTTGTAAACAATGGTTGAAGGTGGAAACATCAACCGACCCCCATTCTTCGATGGAACTAATTATGCGTACTGGAAAGTACGGATGAAAGCCTTTTTAATTTCCATCGACGAACGGGTGTGGCAATCGATTGAATTAGGATGGTCTAATCCAACTGAATTTAATGGTGATGTTCGCACCTTAAAACCTAGGTCGAAATGGACCAAGGAAAAGTTAGATTCATCTTCTTACAATGGCAAGGGAATTAATGCTATTTTTAATGCCTTATCCCAAACTGAATTCTCTCGCGTCTCGGCATGTGAGACTGCGAAAGAAATCTGGGATGTTCTTCAGGTTACACATGAGGGAACTAACCTCGTGAAGATTCAGAAACTACAAATGCTTACGAGCAAGTTTGACTCTATCTTAATGGCAGAAAATGAATCCTTCACGGACTACTATACACGATTGCAAGACATCGTAAACTCATGTGCCAATCTGGGAGAGAAGATTCCAAAATTTAAGATTGTAAGAAAAATCTTAAGAACTCTTCCTGAACGATTTCGCCCAAAGGTTACTGCCATTGAAACTATTAAACACCCGGACGAAATACGTGTAGAAGAATTAGTTGGTTCATTACAAACTTATGAAATGACATTTACTACTAACAATTCTTCTGGAAAGGCATCCACTTCTAAGTCTTCAGGTTATGCGTTGAAAACAACTAAGGAAGAAGACGCGGATACATCCTCCTCAGACGATGACGAGAACCTTTCTATGGAGGAATTTGAGAAGCAACTCGCTCTCTTGACAAGGAAGTTTCGCCGCAACTTTCGAAGGGGTAATGCAAGCAAATCTCCATCCTTCGGAAAGTCGAACAAAGGCAAGGGTACTTCAGGATACAAGTCAAGAAAGCAAGAGAACTTCTCAAAAGATAAGAAAAGTTCAGAAGGACAACTACAATGCTTCAAATGTCGAGGCTACGGCCACATTGCAACGGAGTGTCCTAACAAGTATCCGGCAAAGAAGAAGGCGATGCAAGTCGTCACTTGGGATGACAACTCAACGTCAAATGAGTCGTCTTCGAGTGATGAAGAAAAGAGCTCCACCGCATTCCACGCGTCCGTATCTTCACCCTTCATGTGCTTTATGGCAAGTACATCTGAGTCGTTGTCCAACTCCACTGTTGAAAAGAATGCAACGGACAACGAATTGGATGATTCGGAAGGTGAAGAATTTGCTCTAGCCTATCACAGATCTTTACGGGATTTAAAGAAACCGGCTAAGTAAAACAAGGGGTTGAGAGGGAGATTGCAGGATCTCGAAGAAGAAGTAAAAAGGGTAACTTCTCTCTCGACCGATCTTGAAGTGGAAAGGGATAAACTGATAAAAGAAAATGTTTCCCTTCAAGAGTCCAATGAGCAACTCGAGAAGAACTATATAGATATGGTGAACAAAGCGAACTACTTCTTGAAGCTCTACGGCGAGGCCCGACGGGAAAAATTGGAAATGACAGAGACCATTTGCCAACTCAAGGATGACTTACAGCAATTTTCCTTAGGAAGGAGTAAGTTGGATAAACTTCTTGGTCTTGGTCAAACAAACAAGTTCGGCCTCGGATACAATCGAACTGAAGACAATTTTAGTTCGGTTGGGACAGTCTTTGTGCCTCAGTCGGTATCTCCTCCTCCGACACCGGAAATCATGACAACTAACGACAACAAACCTACTTCATCCTCTTCAGAATCGTCAAGCACAAAGGTATGTTTTCGCTGTAATTCTGCAGGGCACATTGGAAGAAATTGCAAGATTGGAGCTCAAAGATCAAATCAACCACATCTTGCAACTGCTACCAACAAGTTCACTCCATGGAACTCAAAGAAGGTTTTTCCTAAAGAAAAAGACATTGGTAGTACTTCAAACAAGACGATGACAAAAGAAAAAGACCAATCTTGCAAGACGTCTTCATCAAGGAAAACTTCTCAACCATTGCCAACATACTCCAAAACTCAAAAGGTTTGGGTATGCAAAGGTGAAACTCCTCCTTGTCTTTAATCGTTCTTCGATTAAATCTTGTGTAGTTTATGTATACTACTTTCTTTTCTTCTTTTTCTTTTGGCCGACCCGTCAACCATCTTTGGGAGGTAAATGGTACATCTTTTTATTGGTTGATGATTTCTTTCGGTTTTCATGGGTAGCATTTTTGAAAGAGAAAGCTGATACGTTTGACTCTTTTCATGAGATTTGCCATCGTATTATGATTGAAAAGAATGAAAAGATCATTCGTGTTAGAAGTGATAGAGGTGGAGAATTCATTAATTCAAAATTCATTGACTTTTGTACTTCAAACGGTATTAAGCATGAATTCTCTGCACCCTATACACCTCAACAGAATGGTGTTGTTAAGCGCAAGAACAGGGTTGTTCAAGAGATGGCGCGTGTAATGCTTCATAGCCGGAATTTACCGCTACACTTTTGGGCTGAAGCTGTGAACACCGCTGTCTATGTCATTAATAGAGTTTACTTGCGCCCAGGAACTTTAAATACACCATATGAGCTGTGGTTTAGTAGAAAACCCAATATCAAATATTTTCGTGTCTTCGGGAGTCGATGTTACATTTTACGTGACCGTGAAAATCTTGGAAAGTTCGACTCTCGAAGTGATGAAGGGATCTTTCTGGGTTATTCTACGAATAGCAGAGCATATCGAGTATTTAACATTGAATCTAAGACGATCGTAGAATCTATAAATGTTAAAGTAGATGAAGCTTTTCACTTTGAAACTGGAAAATCTACCCTCGATATCTCTCTAGATGATGATTCTCCTGCTAGTGCATCTTCTCATAATAATACTTCCAATATTAATGATGCATCTAATGGTTCTTCTAGTTTATCTGATGTGCAGGAATCATCTCATATATCTCCGAGTACTCCGCTTCAACAAACGTTACGAATCTCCAAGGATCATCCGGAATCGAATATTATTGGAGATCCACAAGAAGGAGTCAGAACTCGGAGGCAGTTGGTTTGTGGATTCGCTTGCTATGTATCTTTAATCGAACCAAAGAACATAGATGAAGCTCTTCAGGATGACTACTGGATTAAAGCAATGCAGGAAGAGCTCCATCAATTTGAGCGAAACAAAGTCTGGGAATTAACGAAGCCTCCAAAGCAACACAATGTGATAGGTACCAAATGGATCTTCAAGAACAAGAAAAATGAGGATGGTACTATCATCAGGAACAAGGCACGATTAGTTGCTCAAGGCTACTCTCAAGTAGAAGGTATAGACTTTGACGAAACATTCGCCCCTGTAGCTAGACTCGAGTCCATTCGTATACTGTTTGCTATTGCTTGTCATTTTAAAATCAAATTATTTCAAATGGACGTTAAGAGCGCATTTCTAAATGGGTTTTTAAATGAGGAAGTTTATGTGGCTCAACCGAAAGGTTTTGTAGATCATAAACAACCTAACCATGTTTTTCGTTTGAAAAAGGCTCTTTACGGTCTGAAACAAGCACCGCGAGCATGGTACGAAAGGTTAACAAAGCACCTTTTGGAGAAAGGCTATACTCGAGGGGGAGCTGATAGGACTCTCTTTGTGAAGCATTATCAAAACAATTTCATTGTAGCACAAATATATGTCGATGACATAGTATTTGGCGCAACAAGAGATAATGATGCTTCTAAATTCGCGGAGACCATGGAAAGCGAATTTGAGATGTCCATGATGGGCGAATTGACTTATTTCCTTGGATTGCAAATTAAACAAAATGATGAAGGTATTCACTTGAGTCAATCCAAGTATGCAATGGAGTTGGTCAAAAAGTTTGATCTAGAAAATTGTAAAGATTTTTCGACTCCAATGGGAACTAGCCACAAGGGACTTGGAAGTGAATCACATAGTGAGAATGTAGACGAGAAATTGTATCGAAGTATGATTGGAAGTCTACTTTACCTCACGGCTAGTCGCCCGGATATATCTTTTGGTGTTGGGATTTGCGCGAGATATCAATCAGCACCAAAGGAGGTTCACCTGAAAGCGGTGAAAAGGATCATCCGGTATATCAAAGGATCAATTAATATCGGAATTTGGTATCCTATGGGAACAAGTTTGGATATTGTTGGATACTCAGATGCCGATTGGGCAGGATCAGTGGATGATCGGAAAAGCACGAGTGGTGCATGCTTCTATCTTGGCCATTGCCTTGTTGCATGGCACAGTAAAAAGCAGAACTGCATAGCACTCTCGACTGCCGAAGCGGAATACATTTCAGCTGGAAGTTGCTCAACTCAACTCATTTGGATGAAAAGCGTACTGAGCGACTTCCGCATTTCAGCATCTTCGGTAACAATACTTTGTGACAACACTAGTGCTATTAACATTTCTAAAAACCCTGTGTTGCACTCTAGAACAAAACATATTGAACTTAGATATCATTTTCTTAGAGAGCTAGTTGAATCAAATACTCTTCAACTCTCATATATTTCAACTGAGGATCAATTAGCTGACATTCTAACAAAACCTTTGGATCAAAAACGTTTTATTCATTTACGAAAAGCAATTGGGATGCTTTCCTTGAAATAATCTTCTTTTTGAAATCTTTGCTTAGGATAGGTTTTGTATTTGTTTTTGTTTTGCTCATTATCTATGTTTGTACATAGGACATTAATTGAGCATAGATCATAATTGACTTTAATTGCATCTTTTCGCACATTTAGAAATTTATTATGCTTTTGCCATCATAATATTTCACTGTTGCAATGATCATTTATGTTAATTAAATCATCTTCTAAAGTGATCAAAGTCAATTTCTCTCTCTCTATGATCTCTTGGTATAGTCATTATCTTATTTGACTGCTTAGTCGAGTATGAAATCGAGATCAATATTTGGTTGAATACTTTATATCTTAAATAATTGATAGCCAATTGAGGGGGAGTCTTAGAAAAGGTGAAATGCTCAAAAGATGTGGAAAGAGTTACATCCCAATGAGGAGTGTGAAAACTACCACCACATGGAGGAAAGAGCTACCACCTCGGTCGTCCGAGTATTGTGTGCAGCTACCACATGTATACCAAGCATGGTTGTTCAAATTTTTGATTAAGTAAAATGCATGTTGAAATACTTGACTCTGTCAAATTTCAAGGTTGGTATAAGGTGGGTTTTTAATGAAAGATGCTCAAAGAGCCACTCTCTTCAACAGATTGTCTAGATATATTATCTACTATATTTGGGATTTCAAACATCTATTGATCTTTGTATTTCATTTTCTTTACTGAATTGATGATTTGATAAAGGCATTACTCATAAGATCAAGTTAGATGTAATTGAAGGTGTTCTACTTTAAGGGATTTAATTTTTGTAAATTTTCGTTTCATTTTTGGATATTATTGATAGATTTGGCATAATCTAATTCTTGTTGTATGAAACGATGATTTTTGTTTAAAGTTGATACACATTTGTGCTTACAATCTTTTTCTGGTTTTTCTTGAATTTCTCTGAAATTTTCTAAAGAAAAAGTTGGGGCCGATCCGGATCGGGCTAGATGATCCGGATCCCGATCGCAGGAATTCTTCTGCGGGCTGACGATCCGGATTGTATCTGCCGATCCGGATCCCGAACGCAGTTTCTTACTGCGGGTAGCCGATCCGGATCGCAGTTATGAACTGATCCGGATCGCGGCTAGGTTTTATAAGGAACGAAAGGGGTTTTTGATTTCTTTACTCCAATCTTTTGTTCCGAAGTTTCCAGAGCCTCTCTCTCTAGATTTCATCCTTCCCGGAAGCTTTCAAACTCAGGTTCTTCAACTCCAAGTAAGTTTTATTGATCAAAATCTCGGTTTTTCACCGTTTTCTCTTTTCCTCCTCAAACGTGATGAATTTCTTGGATCAACTTTGTTTGTGGATGGTTTTTGATCAAATTTCTTTTGAAATAAGAACTCTGGGTAGGTTAGTTTTGATTATATGCTAGGTATTCTCCTGATTAACGGATTTTTAGGCTTCGATTTCTAAAATTTCGGTTTTAGGGCATATAATAAGGATTTTCGAAAATCATGCAATTGATCTATTTTTAAAAGTCCTTTTGCAAAACTAATTTGATTCTTAGCTTCTCTACATGATTATGATTGTTTGGGTACAATTTTTCAATTTTTGAAAACTAAGAATTTTTGTGTTCTTGAGTTGGTCTACACAGGATTCCTTTTCTCAAGAAACCATTAGCAATGGTGATCACTTGGATTGTCTTTCTACTTGCGGCTATGGTTCATACACGAGACACCGTCAAGCCCAAGAGGGCTAAGAAGGCTAAGAAAGCGAAGAAAGCTAAAGATGATTCCGACACAGAATCTGAAACGGAATCAATTGATTGGGATGAACTGCAAGTTGAAGCACCGACTGTTCCCACTGCTTCAAAGGGAAAAGCGCCTGCGGAAACATCGAAGGCTCCGCCTACTGCTGCTGAAAAAAGGAAAGCTCCAATGGAAGAAACTTCTGGGAAGACAAGAAGAAAAAGTGTTGCTCGCAAGAGAGGAAGTGCTCGAGGAATCACCATTGAGCAACCAGCTGCTGGCCAAGCACCTCCTCAAGACTTTGTCAGCTCGGCCAGAATAAAGGATTTTGAAAACAGAGAATGCATTGGAGAAAGGCATGTTGATGTAAAAGCCTTAAAGCAGCGTTCTCAGACGTTTGGGACTTTGTTTGACCAGAGAGGTCTTGCTCCCATTTGCAAGTTCCCGGAGACCACTGGGTATTGTCTTCACTCAGTAAGGATGTTTTATCAGAATGCCTGCTATCTAGTTGATCAGGAAAGCGGGCGTCGGGATTTTCAAACATTAGTCAAGAATGTCAGAATCAAAGTAACGCCTCAGCTAATTGGTGAAGTACTAGGGATGGACGCCCGAGCCGATGGCACTCATTACCTGAAGAATCAAGCCTTCAACACCTTCTCCTGGAGAGTGGTAGTTGATGGAATCTGTGTTCCAAATACTCGGTCGACAGGAAACTCCGTTTTCTCGAAAGAACTACGACCAGACTGCAATGGGAGCTAACTTAAACATTCCCTACGTCATCTGGTCAAGGATGGCACGATATGTGGAGCAAGCTCATCCGTCAGAGAGACTACCTTTTCCAATGATCATCATGCGCATTCTTCGCAAATTTAAAGCTGACACAAATGCGAGTTCCTATCTGCACAGTCTAGGAACGATCAATGACACAACAATTGTAAAGTCTCTTTCGACGAAGCCAGATGAACCTTTCATACCTCTTCACCGGCAACGAGAACAACGACAACAAGCAACAATCTCTGCACCGGCAACAGCTCCTCCAGTTCAACCAGCACCTCCGGCACAAGAAGCACCACAATCAACTTCTGATGATGATGCATCTGTTACCTCAATCTATAAAGAACAGCAAAGGCTCTCCAACGAGCAAGAACGTATATCAAATGAACTAATTGAGGTAAAGGAAGAAATAAAGAAGGTAAATAAAAATCAATCAGCAATGAACAAGCGAATAAAGAAGATTTTCCAAATCCTCGGCTGTATCAGTTCAGACGAGTCTGATTAATCCGTATCCTTCTAATTTCTGTTTATTATGCATATGTTTAAATCCTTCTGTTGTGCAGGTTTTTAAGTTTTAATTTGAGTTTTTAGTTCTCGGACTTAAACTGTTAACCATTCTCTCCACTTATGTAATTTTTGGCTTTATTTGTGACAAAAAGGGGGAGAGAGTTTAGAACAATGAGAGAGTTTAGAACAATGATTGAACAATGATTGTGAACTGATGATGAAGATTTTGTGTATATCAAGGTAAGTACAACAATGATTGAACAATGATTGTGAACTGATGATGAAGATTTTGTGTATATCAAGGTAAGTATGATCTCAACTTCAACTTTGGTTTTCATCGTGTGATTGTTTGCATGTCTCGACTAACTATTCGACTAACTATTTGGGCATGTAATATAACTAACAAGTTGATGTTGGACTAACATCTTGTGACATTTGGTTTTTAGTTGCATAGAAGATATGTTGGTTTTTGACTATGATTCTCTTACATATCTGAATTCTCAAATGTCATGATGATTAGATAAACTCTATCTCTGTACTAGGTTTTGTATGCTAAATATTCTTGAGGTATCTAACGATCTCTTTTTGTCAAGAATGATTTCTTTGTGCAGAGAGTACTGATGTCTAAGTCTAGAGTCTGTTTTAGGAGTTTATCTCATGTTTTTAAATTTTTGGATCTCCATTGTAAATTTTTGTTGTATGGTGATAGCAACAAAAATATCTTTTTGAATTTTCTTTAGTGGATCTATGTTTTGTCACGAAACCGCCAAAGGGGGAGATTGTTACGGAATTTGAGTTGGCGTAGTTTCGTGAAAGTCTCAAGTCTTGAAGATTGAAGGTGAAGAAAGTTGGATCATTTAACTCAATCTCAAGAAAGAAGAATTCAAAAGGATCAGGTATGTTTAACTAAAGATTTTGTGTGATCCGAATACTTCTTGTAGTGTAGAAACACTTGGAAGAATCTTTCATTGCATAAAAATCAAAAACTGGACTTGGGACATGTTCAGGATCCGGATCAGGTTGTTCGATCCGGATCCCGAAGGTGGTTCGTTCATACACCAGTTCAATCCGGATCGTAGTCTCTTGATCCGGATCCCGAACAGTGAGTTTACCATTTTTCTTGAACGATCCAGATCATGCTTCGCAATCCGGATCCCGAACGTTGATGTTTGGTAAACTGTATGAACGATCCGGATCATGCACTTCGATCCGGATCCCGAACCTTTGTTTTTCTGGAACTGGCTGACTCGTTACGACGATCCGGATCCTAGCTAGTCCGATCCGGATCGCCGTCCGTAAAATTTCCAGAAATGTTAGGTTTTTGATTCTTATCTTCTTCCTAGGGTTTCTAACCTATAAATACACCCTATGACTCTTTTTCTAGGGTGAATCCACATAGTCTTTAGCCGTCATTTTCATATACCATTTTATACGGCTATAGATCCACATATAGAGAAGAAAGGAAATCATTAGAGAATACTCTATGTTTCTTCATCTATATTGATTAGTTTGATTCTAGGTTTTCATACTCACATCTTGAGTTGAATCAAACTAATGAATACTTAGATGGTATTTCCGATCTATCTTTGATCTAAGTATTCGGCGGATCATCACCACCCAAAACAACGATTTACCCCAAAAATCGGCGCGTGGATTCGCGTGTCCTTGTGGATTCAAGGTTCAACCGCTCTCGTGGATTCGGAGCGAGGCACGTTCGTTGATTCGAAGGGTGCTATTGGGTGAAGACCGTGGATTCGGTCGGACGTCGTGGATTCGACGTTGGACGCCGTGGATTCGGCGTTGGGCGCAGATCGTGGATTCGAGAAGCGTCGTGGAGCGAGCGGAGAAGATCCTCTAGGAGCGTATGGAAAAGGTTGAGTCGTAAGTGTGTACGGTAAATCACCTTGTACGTGTTTTAATTCTAGTGGATTTCTGCCGTGTTATCGGTCCCGTGGTTTTTTACTTCGGTGATGGAGTTTTCCACGTAAAAATCTTGCGTATTATTTTTATTTCCGCATTGGGTTTTATCGCAATGATTTTTTGAGTGTTTATACGTTTACACCTATTCACCCCCCTCTAGGTGTTTTTTCCCCTATTTAGATCCGTATTACATATAACCCAACACTCCAGATGCTTACAAGTCAATTTGACTCTATTCATATGGAAGAGCATGAATTGTTTACAGATTATTATACTAGACTTCAAGATGTTATTAATACATGTGCTAATTTAGGAGAAAAGATCCCGGAGTCGAAAATTGTAAGAAAGATACTTCGGACTCTTCCGGAACGGTTTAGGGCAAAGGTTACCGCCATTGAAACCGTTAGTCATCCGGATGAGATGAGTGTATGAGTGTAGAGGAATTAGTAGGTGCTTTGCAAACTTATGAAATGACTTTTCCTACTAATCAAGTTTCTTCCAAGTCTTCTTCTAAGCTTACAGGTATTGCATTCAAATCAACAAAGGAAGAAGATGGTGAATCAAGTTTCGATGATGAAATCTCTTTTGCCGATTTTGAAGAACAATTGGCGCGGATCACAAAGAAATTTCGTCGGAAATTTTGGAAGAATCGAACCGATGGGTCTCCATCCACGAAACCATCTAAAGGATCATCGGGTTCTAAATCCTCTAACCTCAAAAGCCTTGCAAAACCTTCTAAGGAAAAAGATGAATTCGAAGGGGAAATCCTATGTTATAGATGCAAAGGCTATGGCTATATTTCAACGGATTGTCCTTCTCCGAAATCATATAAAAAGAAGGCTTTGCAAGCGAAAACTTGGGACGATTCTACTTCTAATGAATCGACCTCAAGTAAAGAGGAAAAAGCCGTTGCCTTACATGCCTCTCATATTCCCTCTTCTAATGTTTTCTTATCATCTTTAATCACTGACTCTATTCCTTTGATTTTGCATGAAACATCTACATCCGGCGGAGAGTCATCAAGTGAGGGGGAGTCGGACGAAGAAGAACTCTTTGAGGCATATCAACAACTTCTTACGGAATCAAAGAAGATGGCCAAGCATATTAAGAAGTTGAGGAAGCACCGACTTGAGATTCAAGACGAGAATCATGCTTTAAAGATCAATCTTCATGATATCGAGGAGGAACGAGAGCTTTTATTGGATAATAATAAAATCCTCCAAGAAAAGATAAACCAATCAGAGACAAACGCTAAATCATATATGGACAAGATTGGTTTTCTAGAAAAACAGTTTGAGGAAATTCATGTCACCAACCAAGCCTTGACCAAGAAAGTTCAACAACTTAAATCCGACATACAAAGGCTTTCAACCGGTTCCAAGAAATTTGATTGTATATACGGATTAGGTCAAACAAGCAAGGTTGGTTTGGGATTTAAAAAGAACCAAACTGTGAAGGCTTCAAGTTCCACAACTAAATTGAAATGAAGAACTTGTCACCAATGTGGACTTGAAGGACATTTGGTGAAGGATTGCCCGAAAAAGAGAAATAAATATTCTTCGGCAACTTCATCTACGGAGCATACTCAACGGGCTCAAAAGATACATCAAGTCAAAGGAGTTCACTCAACCCACCAAAGGTCCGAGCCACAACATCAATCATTCAAGTGGATCACTGCGAGGCAAAGACCTAAGGTGGATCAACAGTCAAAGCTATCAACTCCCAACCACAGTGAATCAAGACAACCCAAAATTCGACGATTTTGGATTCGGAAAGGTGATATCTTTCCTTGTCTTAAGTTCTAAATAGCTTATGACTGTATGTAATGCTTTGATTGGTTTTCCTTTTATATTTTTCTGAATCTCTGCATTACATGTTTTCAATGCTCTTCGTTTTTATGTTTTGTTTTTAAACAAAAGGGTTTTAACGAACAAGTGCATTGGATAAAAAGGGTTTCACTGTCAATCATTCCAATTTAATTTTATATGAATTATCAACTTTACTCTATAATCATAATTCTTGAAGATATTTCATTATAAGAGTTTTTGATAGTTATAAGCATCAAATTTTAGAAATCATGTGTGATCTTTAGATGCTTAATCTATCTCGGTTGTGTGAATTCATTGTGATAAACGTGAGACAACCGATAGACTAAAATTTGGGATTTAATTCTTTCACATAAGAGATTGTATTTTCTTACAAGGGTAATGAAATGAATTGCAAAAGATGTGGAAAGAGTTACATCCGAAAGGAGTGTGAAAACTACCACCACATGTAGGAAATAGCTGCCACCCCGGTCGTCCGGTTTGTGTGTGAAGCTACCACATGTTATGGATGCTTGGAAAATATTTTATGAGAATTTTTAGTTGAAGCATTCGGAGATTTAAATTCAAAATTCTTATTTTGAACAATCTCCTGGTTGGTATAAGGTGGGATAGTTAAAAAGATGCTCAAAGAGCCACCCTTAGGTATTTTAGTGCTTATCTCAATTTGAAAGGGTAGAATTCAAGATTGATGTCATTTGGAAATCTCCGTAAGTCATCTTTGTAAATCCGTTACATCTTGATAGAGTTTGGATCTCAAGATTATTTTTGATGACTTGTGTTTGATGAATATAACATGAAAAACTGTTTATAATATTTTATCTTTGTTTTTCATGATTTAGGAGTAAATCTTTTTAATTTTGTGAAATTAATTGGATTGAATGGCATCTATGTGAATTCTGTTACGGAATTTGAGTTTGCGTAATTTCGTGAAAGGTTCAAGTCTTGAAGATTGAAGGTGAAGAAGGTTGGATCATTTAACTCAATCTCAAGAAAGAAGAATTCAAAAGGATCAGGTATGTTTAACTAAATATTTTTGGTGATCCGAATACTTCTTGTAGTGTAGAAACACTTGGAAGAATTTTTCATTGCATAAAAATCAAAAACTGAACATAGGACATGTTCAGGATCCGGATCAGATTGTTCAATCCGGATCCCGAAGGTGGTTCGTTCATACACCAGTTCAATCCGGATCGTAGCTTCCCTTGATCCGGATCCCGAACATTGAGTTTACCTTTTTCCGTGAACGATCCAGATCAGGCTTCGCAATCCGGATCCCGAACGTTGATGTTTGGTGAACTGTATGAACGATCCCGATCAAGCACTTCGATACGGATCCCGAACCTTCGTTTTTCTGGAATTGTCTGACTCGTTACGACGATCCGGATCACAGCTAATCCGATCTGGATCGCCGTCCGTAAAATTTCCAGAAATGGTAGGTTTTTTATTCTTATCTCCTTCCTAGGGTTTCTAACCTATAAATAGACCCTATGATTCTTTTTCTAGGGTTAATCCAAATCATCCACATAGAGCCGTCATAATCAAATATCATCTTATACGGCCCTAGATCCATATATAGAGAAGAAAGGAAATCATTAGATATTACTCTATGTTTCTTCATCTATATTGATTAGTTTGATTCTAGGTTTTCATACTCACATCTTGAGTTGAATCAAACTAATGAATACTTAGATGGTATTTCCTATCTATCTTTGATCTAAGTATTCGGCGGATCATCACCACCCAAAAAACAACGATTTACCCCAAAATCGGCACGTGGATTCGCGTGTCCTTGTGGATTCAAGGTTCAACCGCTCTCGTGGATTCGGAGCGAGGTACGTTCGTGGATTCAAAGCGTACTACTGGGTGAAGACCGTGGATTCGGTCGGACGTCGTGGACTCGACGTTGGACGCCGTGGATTCGGCGTTGGGCGCAGATCGTGGATTCGAGAAGCGTCGTGGAGCGAGCGGAGAAGATCCTCTAGGAGCGTATGGAAAAGGTTGAGTCGTAAGTGTGTACGGTAAATCACCTTGTACGTGTTTTAATTCTAGTGGATTTCGCCGTGTTATCGGTCCCGTGGTTTTTTACTCCGGTTTGGAGTTTTTCCACGTAAAAATCTTGCGTGTTCATTTATATTTCCGCATTGGGTTTTTATTGCGCAATGATTTTTTGAGTGTTTATTGTTTACACCTATTCACCCCCCTCTAGGTGTTTTTTCCCCTATTTAGATCTATATTACATATAACCCAACAAGTGGTATCAGAGAGGGAATAGGGTTGTAAACAATGGTTGAAGGTGGAAACATCAATCGACCCCCTTTCTTTGATGGAACAAATTATGCGTACTGGAAAGTACAGATGAAAGCCTTTTTAATTTCCATCGACGAAAGGGTGTGGCAATCAATTGAATTAGGATGGTCTAATCCAACTGAAATTATTTCTGATGTTAGCACCTTAAAACCTAGGTCGAAATGGACCAAGGAAGAGTTAGATTCATCTTCTTACAATGGCAAGGGAATTAATGCTATTTTTAATGCCTTATCTCAAACTGAATTCTCTCGCGTCTCGGCATGTGAGACTGCGAAAGAAATCTGGGATGTTCTTCAGGTTACACATGAGGGAACTAACCTCGTGAAGATTCAAAAGCTGCAAATGCTTATGAGCAGATTTGACTCCATTTTTATGGCAGAAAATGAATCTTTCACGGATTACTATACACAATTGCAAGACATCGTAAATTCATGTTCTAACCTGGGTGAGAAGATTTCAGAATTTAAGGTTGTAAGAAAGATCTTAAGAACTCTTCCTGAACGATTTCGCCCAAAGGTCACAGCCATTGAAACTATTAAACACCGGGACGAAATACGTGTAGAAGAATTAGTTGGTTCATTACAAACATATAAAATGACATTTTCTACTAACAATTCTTCTGGAAAAGCATCCTCTTCTAAGTCTTCAGGTTATGCTTTGAAAACAACAAAGGAAGAAGACACAGATTCATCCTCCTTAGACGATGACGAGAACCTATCTATGGTGGACTTTGAGAAGCAACTCGCTCTCTTGACAAGGAAGTTTCGCCGCAACTTTCGAAGGGGTAATTCAAGTAAATCTCCATCCTTCGGAAAGTCGAAGAAAGGCAAGGGTATTTCAAGTTACATGTCAAGAAAGCAAGAGAACTTTTCAAAGGATAAGAAAAGTTCAGAAGGACAAGTCCAATGCTTCAAGTGCCGAGGATACGGCCATATCTCAACGGAGTGTCCAACTAAGAATCCGTCGAAGAAGAAAGTGATGCAAGCCGTCACTTGGGATGACAACTCAACGTCAAATGAGTCATCCTCAAGTGATGAAGAAGAAAGCGCAACGGCATTCCACGCGTCCACATCTTCACCGTTCATGTGCTTAATGGCAAGTACATCCGATTCATTGTTCAACTCCACTGTTGAAAAGATTGCAACGGACAATGAATCGGATGATTCGGAAGGTGAAGATTTTGTTTTAGCCTACCATAGACTTTTACGGGATTCAAAGAAACCGGCTAAGCAAAACAAGGGGTTGAGAGGGAAATTGCAGGATCTCGAAGAAGAAGTAAAAAGGGTAACTTCTCTCTCGACCGATCTTGAAGTGGAAAGGGATAATCTGATAAAAGCAAATGTTTCCCTTCAAGAGTCCAATGAGCAACTCGAGAAGAATTATATAGATATGGTGAACAAAGCGAATTACTTCTTGAAGCTCTACGGCGAGGCCCGACAGGAAAAATTGAAAATGACAGAGACCATTATCCAACTCAAGGATGACTTGCAGCATTTTTCATCGGGAAGGAGTAAGTTGGATAAGCTTCTTGGTCTTGGTCAATCAAACAAGTTCGGCCTCGGATACAATCGAACTAAAGACGATTTTAGTTCGGTTGGGACAGTTTTCGTGCCTCAGTCGGTATCTCCTCCTCCGACACCGGAATTCACGACAACCAACGACAACAAGCCTACTTCACCCTCTTCGGAATCGTCAAGCACAAAGGTATGTTTTCGTTGTAATTTTGCAGGGCACATTGAAAGATATTGCAAGATTGGAGCTCAAAGATCAAATCAACCACATCTTGCAACTGCTACCAATAAGTTCATTCCCCGGAATTCAAAGGACTTTTCAAAAGAAAAGAACATTGGTAGTACTTCAAACAAGATGATGACAAAAGAAAAAGATCAATCATACAAGACGTCTTCATCAAGGAAAATTTCTCAACCATTGCCAACATACTCCAAAACTTAAAAGGTTTGGGTATGCAAAGGTGAAATCCTTCCTTGTCTTTAATCGTTCTACGATTAAATGTTGTGTAGTTTATGTAGACTATTTTATCTTTCTTTTGGCCGACCCGTCAACCATCTTTGGGAGGTAAATGGTATATTTTCTTATTGGTTGATGATTTCTCTCGGTATTCTTGGGTAGCATTTTTAAAAGAGAAAGGTGATACGTTTGATTCTTTTCATGAGATTTGCCATCGTATTATGATTGAAAAGAATGAAAAGATCATTCGTGTTAGAAGTGATAGAGGTGGAGAATTCATTAATTCCAAATTCATTGATTTTTGCACTTCCAACGGCATAAAACATGAATTCTCGGCACCCTATACACCTCAGCAGAATGGTGTTGTTGAGCGCAAAAACAGGGTTGTTCAAGAGATGGCGCGTGTGATGCTTCATAGCCGGAATTTACCGCTATATTTTTGGGCTGAGGCTGTGAACACCGCTGTCTATGTCATTAATCGAGTGTATTTGCGCCCAGGAACTTTAAATTCACCATATGAGCTGTGGTTTAGTAGAAAACCGGATATCAAATACTTTCGGATCTTTGGGAGTCGATGTTTTATTTTGCGTGATCGCGAAAATCTTGGTAAGTTCGATTCTCGAAGTGAAGAAGGGATCTTTTTGGGTTATTCTACAAATAGCAGAGCATATCGGGTATTTAACATGGAATCTAAAACGATTGTAGAATCTATAAATGTTAAAGTAGATGAAGCTTTTCACTTTGCATCTGAAAAATCTACCCTCGATATCTCTCTTGATGATGATACACCTGCCAATGCATCTTCTCATGATAATACTTCCAATATTAATGATGCATCTAATGGTTCTTCAAGTTTATCTGATGTGCAGGAATCGTCTCATATACCTCCGAGTACTCCGTTACCTCAAACGTTACGCATCTCCAAGGATCATCCGGAATCGAATATTATTGGAGACCCACAAGAAGGAGTTAGAACTCGGAGGCAGTTGGTTTGTGGATTCGCTTGCTACGTATCTTTAATCGAACCAAAGAATATAGATGAAGCTCTTCAGGATGACTACTGGATTGAAGCAATGCAGGAAGAGCTCCATCAATTTGAGCGAAACAAAGTCTGGGAATTAACGAAGCCTCCAAAGCAACATAATGTGATAGGTACCAAATGGATTTTCAAGAACAAGAAAAATGAGGATGGTACTATCATCAGGAACAAGGCACGATTAGTTGCTCAAGGCTACTCTCAAGTAGAAGGTATAGACTTTGATGAAACTTTCGCCCATGTAGCTAGACTCGAGTCCATTCGTATACTATTTGCCATTACTTGTCATTTAAAAATCAAATTATTTCAAATGGACGTTAAGAGCGCGTTTCTAAATGGGTTTTTAAATGAGGAAGTTTATGTGGCTCAACCGAAAGGTTTTGTAGACCATAAACAACCTAACTATGTTTTTCGTTTGAAAAAGGCTCTTTACGGTCTGAAACAAGCACCGCGAGCATGGTACGAAAGGTTGACAAAGCACCTTTTGGAGAAGGGCTATACTCGAGGGGGAGCTGACAGGACTCTCTTTGTGAAGCATTATCAAAACAATTTCATTGTAGCACAAATCTATGTCGATGATATTATATTTGGCGCAAGAAGAGATAATGATGCTTCTAAATTCACGGAGACCATGGAAAGCGAATTTGAGATGTCCATGATGGGCGAATTGACTTATTTTCTTGGATTGCAAATTAAACAAAATGATGAAGGTATTCACTTGTGTCAATCCAAGTATGCAATGGAGTTGGTTAATGTTGGGTTATATGTAATAAGGATCTAAATAGGGGAAAAAACACCTTGAGGGGGGTGAATAGGTGTAAACGTATAAACACTCAAAAATCGTTGCGATAAAAACCCAATGCGGAAATAAAAATAACTCGCAAGATTTTACGTGGAAAACTCCATCACCGGAGTAAAAAACCACGGGACCGATAACACGGCAGAAATCCACTAGAATTAAAACACGTACAAGGTGATTTACCGTACACACTTACGACTCAACCTTTTCCATACGCTCCTAGAGGATCTTCTCCGCTCGCTCCACGACGCTTCTCGAATCCACGATCTGCGCCCAACGCCGAATCCACGGCGTCCAGCGTCGAATCCACGACGTCCGACCGAATCCACGGTCTTCACCCAATAGCACCCTTCGAATCCACGAACGTGCCTCGCTCCGAATCCACGAGAGCGGTTGAACCTTGAATCCACAAGGACACGCGAATCCACGCGCCGATTTTTGGGGTAAATCGTTGTTTTTTGGTGGTGATGATCCGCCGAATACTTAGATCAAAGATAGATCGGAAATACCATCTAAGTATTCATTAGTTTGATTCAACTCAAGATGTGAGTATGAAAACCTAGAATCAAACTAATCAATATAGATGAAGAAACATAGAGTATTCTCTAATGATTTCCTTTCTTCTCTATATGTGGATCTAGAGCCGTATAAGATGATATAGGAAAATGACGGCTATTTGGATTAACCCTAGAAAAAGAGTCATAGGGTCTATTTATAGGTTAGAAACCCTAGGAAGGAGATAAGAATCAAAAACCTAACATTTCTGGAAATTTTACGGACGGCGATCCGGATCGGATTAGCTGTGATCCGGATCGTCGTAACGAGTCAGGCAATTCCAGAAAAATGAAGGTTCGGGATCCGGATCGAAGTGCTTGATCCGGATCGTTCATACAGTTCACCAAACATCAACGTTCGGGATCCGGATTGCGAAGCCTGATCCGGATCGTTCAAGGAAGATGGTAAACTCAGTGGATGGTTTTATTGATCAAATCTCGGTTTTTCACCGTTCTTGTTATTCCTCCTCAAAACGTGATGAATTTCTTGTATCGATTTTGTTTGTGGATGGTTTTTGATCAAATCTCTTTTGAAATAAGAACTCTGGGTAGATTAGTTTTGATTATATGCTAGGTATTCTCCTGATTAACGGATTTTTGGTCTTTGATTTCAAAGAATTCGGTTTTAGGGCATATAATGGGAATTTTCCAAAATCATGCAATTGATCTATTTTTAAAATTCCCTTTGCAAAACTAATTTGATTCTTAATCTCTCTACATGATTATGATTGTTTGGGTACAATTCTTCCATTCTTTTGAAAATTAACAATTTTTCGTGTTCTTGAGTTGTTGCTCACAGGATTTTCTTCTCGCAAGAAACCAATAGCTATGGTGATCACATGGATTATTTTCTTACTTGCTGCCATGGTTCATGTCAAGGATTGGTTCATGACAAGAAACCAATAGCTATGGTTCATGACAAGAAACCAATGACGGCTATTTGGATTAACCCTAGAAAAAGAGTCATAGGGTCTATTTATAGGTTAGAAACCCTAGGAAGGAGATAAGAATCAAAAACCTAACATTTCTGGAAATTTTACGGACGGCGATCCGGATCGGATTAGCTGTGATCCGGATCGTCGTAACGAGTCAGGCAATTCCAAAAAAACGAAGGTTCGGGATCCGAATCGAAGTGCTTGATCCGGATCGTTCATACAGTTCACCAAACATCAACGTTCGGGATCCGGATTGCGAAGCCTGATCCGGATTGTTCAAGGAAGATGGTAAACTCAGTGTTCGGGATCCGGATCAAGAGAGGCTACGATCCGGATTGAACTGGTGTATGAACGAACCACCTTCGGGATCCGGATCGAACAACCTGATCCGGATCCTGAACATGTCCCAAGTCCAGTTTTTGATTTTTATGTAATGAAAGATTCTTCCAAGTGTTTCTACACTACAAGAAGTATTCGGATCACACAAAATCTTTAGTTAAACATACCTGATCCTTTTGAATTCTTCTTTCTTGAGATTGAGTTAAATGATCCAACTTTCTTCACCATCAATCTTCAAGACTTGAGACTTTCACGAAACTACGCCAACTCAAATTCCGTAACAGTTAAAAAGTTTGACTTAGAAAATTCGAAGGATTTTCTGACTCCAATGGGAACTAGCCACAAGGGACTTGGAAGTGAATCTCATAGTGAGAATGTAGACGAGAAACTGTATCGAAGTATGATTGGAAGTCTACTTTATCTCACGGCTAGTCGCCCGGATATATCTTTTGGTGTTGGGATTTGCGCGAGATATCAATCTGCACCAAAGGAGGTTCACCTGAAAGTGGTGAAAAGGATCATCCGGTACATCAAAGGATCAATTAATTTCGGAATTTGGTATCCTATGGGAACTAGTCTGGATATTATTGGATACTCAGATGCCGATTGGGCAGGATCAGTGGATGATCGGAAAAGCACGAGTGGTGCATGCTTCTATCTTGGCCATTGCCTTGTTGCATGGCACAGTAAAAAGCTGAATTGCATAGCACTCTCGACTGCCGAAGCGGAATACATTTCAGCGGGTAGTTGTTCAACCCAACTCATTTGGATGAAAAGTGTGTTGAGCGACTTCCGAATTTCAGCATATTCGGTAACAATTCTTTGTGACAACACTAGTGCTATAAACATTTCCAAAAACCCTGTGTTGCACTCTAGAACAAAACACATTGAACTTAGATATCATTTTCTTAGAGAGCTAGTTGAATCAAATACTCTTCAACTTTCATATATTTCAACTGAAGATCAATTAGCTGACTTTTTAACAAAACCTTTGGATCAAAAACGTTTTATTCATTTGCGTAAAGCAATTGGAATGCTTTCCTTGAAGTAAACTTCTTTTTGAAACTTTTGCTTAGGTTAGGTTTTGTTTTTGTGTTTTTGTTCTTTATCTATGTATATACATAGTACATTAATTGAGCATGTGTATTATTGACTTTACTTGCATCCTTTTATATATTTAGAAATCTATTATGCTTTAGATATCATAATATTTCATTTGATGCAATGATCATTTATGTCAATTAACTCATCTTTGTTTTGATCAAAGTCAATTTCTCTCTCGATGATCTCTTGGTATAGTTTTTATCTTATTTGACTGTTTAGTCGAGTATGAAATCGAGATCAATATTTGGCTAAATACTTTATATCTTAAATAATTGATAGCCAATTGAGGGGGAGTCAAGGAAAAAGTAAAATGCTCAAAAGATGTGGAAAGAGTTACATCCCAATGAGGAGTGTGAAAACTACCACCACATGGAGGAAAGAGCTACCACCTCGGTCGTCCGAGTACTGTGTGCAGCTACCACATGAATACCAAGCAAGGTTTTTCAAGTTTGATTAAATAAAATGCATGTTGAAATACTTGACTCTGTCAAATTTCAAGGTTGGTATAAGATGGGATTTTTAATGAAAGATGCTCAAAGAGCCACTCTCTTCAATAAATTGACTAGATATATTATCTAACTTATCGGGGATGTTAGACATCTATTGATCTTTGTATTTCATTTTCTTTACCAAATTGATGATTTGATAAAGGCATTACTCATAAGATCAAGTTAGATGTAATTGAAGTTGTTCAACTTTAAGGGATTTAATTTTTATAAATTTTCGTTTCGTTTGTTGGATGTTATTGATAGATTGGTATAATCTATTTCTTGTTGTATGAAACGATGATTTTGTTTAAAGTTGATACACAAAAGTGCTCACAATCTTTTTCTGGTTTTTCTTGAATTTCTCTGAAATTTTCTAAAGAAAAAATTGGAGCCGATCCGGATTGGACCTGCCGATCCGGATCCCGAACGCAGATATTCTTCTGCGGGCAGACGATCCGAATTGGACCTGCCGATCCGGATCCCGAACGCAGTTTTTCACTGCGGGTAGCCGATCCGGATCGCAATCATGAACTGATCCGGATCGCGGCTAGGGCTTTATAAAGAACAAAAGGGTTTTGATTTCTTTTACTCCAATCTTTTGTTCCAAAGTTTCCAGAGCTTCTCTCTCTAGATTTCATCCATCTTGGAAGCTTTCAAACTCAAGTTCTTCAACTCCAAGTAAGTTTTATTGATCAAATCTTGGTTTTTCACCGTTCTTGTTATTCCTCCTCAAAACGTGATGAATTTCTTGTATCGATTTCGTTTGTGGATGGTTTTTGATCAAATCTCTTTTGAAATAAGAACTCTGGGTAGATTAGTTTTGATTATATGCTAGGTATTCTCCTGATTAACGGATTTTTGGTCTTTGATTTCAAAGAATTCGGTTTTAGGGCATATAATGGGAATTTTCCAAAATCATGCAATTGATCTATTTTTAAAATTCCCTTTGCAAAACTAATTTGATTCTTAATCTCTCTACATGATTATGATTGTTTGGGTACAATTCTTCCATTCTTTGAAAATTAACAATTTTTCGTGTTCTTGAGTTGTTGCTCACAGGATTTTCTTCTCACAAGAAACCAATAGCTATAGTGATCACATGGATTATTTTCTTACTTGCTGCCATGGTTCATGTCAAGGACACTGTCAAGCCCAAGAGGGCTAAGAAGGCTAAGAAAGCGAAGAAAGCTAAAGATGATTCCGATACAGAATCTGAAACGGAATCAATTGATTGGGATGAACTGCAAGTTGAAGCAACGACTGTTCCCACTGCTTCAAAGGGAAAAGCACCTGCAGAAACATCGAAGGCTCCGCCTACTGCTGCTGAGAAAGGCAAAAGCTCCAATGGAAGAAATTTCTGGAAAGACAAGAAGAAAAAGTGTTGCTCGCAAAAGAGGGATTGCTCGAGGAATCTCCATTGAGCAACCAGTTGATAGCCAAGCACCTCCACAAGACTTTGTCAGCTCGGCTAGAATAAAGGATTTTGAAAACAGGGAATGCATTGGAGAAAGGCATGTTGATGTAAAAGCCTTAAAGGAGCGTTCTCGGCCATTTGGGACTTTGTTTGACCAGATAGGTCTTTCTTCCATTTGCGACTTCCCGGAGACCACTGGGTATTGTCTTCACTCAGTGAGAATGTTTTATCAGAATGCTTGTTATCTAGTTGATCAGGAGAGCGGACGCCGAGACTTTCAAACATTGGTCAAGAATGTTAAGATCAAAGTGACGCCCCAACTAACACTACAAAAAATTTAAGTTTTAGAAGCGGTCGAAACCGTTGGAAAAAATACCTAAAACCGTTGGAAAAATATTTCCCAACACTTCTAAACTGTCGAAAAAAATTCTGTAACCGCTGTTAGATCTCCGTCGCTAAAGATCTTTGCCGACATTTTACACGACCATTGGAGAAGATGATAATTTTAGTAACGGTTCTCCGACCGCTACTAAATATAGTAAAAAGCGCTAGTATAAATTAATAAATTATACCAACAGTTTTATATTGTTATAAATCCAATCTAAAATACAAACACATACAATTAAAAAACAACTAGACAGATTTTAAGACTTTTTAAATTCAGATATAAAAACAAATTAATCATTCAAATAAATTTAAATTTGATTACATCCGACAATTGTCAAACAAGAGAAGTTAGATCATTTAGCCAAATAAGAATTTGCACAGTAAAAATATAATTTCAATAAAAAATATTAATCAAAAAAAATTTCTATCTAAAAAAAATAAATTTATATGAAATCAAAGTTTCTGCAAGTTCTTCAATTTATTCAATGAATTTGCTCCTATCTAAAAAAATAAAATTCAATGAACTACAAGTTTTCTGCAAGTTTTCTGCAAGTTCTTCAATTTATATATAATTGGAGAGGTATTAGGGATGGACGCCGAGCCGATGGCACTCATTACCTGAAGAATCAAGTCTTCAACACCTACTCCTGGAGAGTGGTAGTTGATGGAATCTGTCTTCCAGATACTCGGTCGACAGGTAACTCCGTTTTCTCGAAAGAACTACGACCAGAGTACCGCTTCTTAAACTTCATTGTTGTTATAATGTCATTCCAAACATGAACACAAAGTTCTTCGGTGGGATAGAATGATATTCCTTTATCTACTTGGAAACCCCACAGCAGCAATGGGAGCTAACTTAAACATTTCTTACGTCATCTGGACAAAGATGGCGCGATATGTGGAGCATGCTCATCCTTCAGAGGAGACTACCTTATCCAATGATCATCATGCGCATTCTTCGCAAATTTAAAGCTGACACAATACAAGTTCCTATATGCACAGTCTAGGAACGATCAATGAAACAACAATTGTAAAGCCTCTCTCGACGAAGCCAGATGAACCCATAATACCTCCTCACCGGCAACGAGCACAACAACAACAAGCGACAACCTCTGCACCGGTAGCAACTCCTCCAGTCCAACCAGCACATCCAGCACAACAAGCACCTCAATCAACTTCTGATGATGATGCATCTGTTACCTCAATCTATAAAGAACAGCAAAGGCTCTCCAACGAGCAAGAACGTATATCAAATGAACTAATTGAGGTAAAGGAAGAAATAAAGAAGGTAAATAAGAATCAATCATCAATGAACAAGCGATTAAAGAAAATATTCCAATTTCTGTTTATTATGCATATGTTTAAATCTTTCTTTTGTGCAGGTCTTTAAGTTTTAGTTTTAGTTTTTAGTTCTCAAACTTGAATTGTTAACCATTCTCTCCATTTCTGTAATTTGGCTTAGTTTGTGACAAAAAGGGGGAGAGAGTTTAGAGAGAACTTGAACAATGATGATGTGAAAAATGTGGTTGTGAGAAACTTGATACTATAGAGGTAAGTATAACCTCAACTTGACCTCAACTTGAAAGGTAGTAGAACTTCAACTTTTGGTTTTCATTTGTGTTTGAATGCATCCCTCTACTAACTATTCGACTAACTATTTGGGCATGTAATATGACTAACAAGTTGATGTTGGACTAACACTTTGTGACATTTGGTTTTTGATTGCATAGAAGATATGTTGGTTTTTTACTATGATTCTCTTACATATCTGAATTCTCAAATGTCATGATGATCAGATAAACTCTATCTCTATACTTGGTTTGTATGTTTCAATTCTTGAGGTACCTAACGATTCTTTTTGTCAAGAATGATTTCTTTGTGCAGAGAGTACAGATGTCTAAGTCTAGAGTCTGTTTTAGGAGTTTATCTCATGTTTTTAAATTTTTGGATCTCCATTGTAAATTTTTGTTGTATGGTGATAGCAACAAAAATATCTTTTGAATTTTTTTTAGTGGATCTGTGTTTTGTCACGAAACCGCCAAAGGGGGAGATTGTTACGGAATTTGAATTGGCGTAATTTCGTGAAAGGTTCAAGTCTTGAAGATTGAAGGTGAAGAAGGTTGGATCATTAACTCAATCTCAAGAAAGAAGAATTCAAAAGGATCAGGTATGTTTAACTAAATATTTTTGGTGATCCGAATACTTTTTGTAGTGTAGAAACACTTGGAAGAATTTTTCATTGCATAAAATCAAAAACTGGACATAGGACATGTTCAGGATCCGGATCAGATTGTTTCAATCCGGATCCCGAAGGTGGTTCGTTCATACACCAGTTCAATCCGGATCGTAGCTTCCCTTGATCCGGATCCCGAACATTGAGTTTACCTTTTTCCGTGAACGATCCGGATCAGGCTTCGCAATCCGGATCCCGAACGTTGATGTTTGGTGAACTGTATGAACGATCCGGATCAAGCACTTCGATCCGGATCCCGAACCTTCGTTTTTCTGGAATTGTCTGACTCGTTACGACGATCCGGATCACAGCTAATCCGATCCGGATCGCCGTCCGTAAAATTTCCAGAAATGGTAGGTTTTTGTTCTTATCTCCTTCCTAGGGTTTCTAACCTATAAATAGACCCTATGATTCTTTTTCTAGGGTTAATCCAAATAATCCACATAGAGCCGTCATAATCAAATATCATCTTATACGGCCCTAGATCCACATATAGAGAAGAAAGGAAATCATTAGATATTACTCTATGTTTCTTCATCTATATTGATTAGTTTGATTCTAGGTTTTCATACTCACATCTTGAGTTGAATCAAACTAATGAATACTTAGATGGTATTTCCGATCTATCTTTGATCTAAGTATTCGGCGGATCATCACCACCCAAAAAACAACGATTTACCCCAAAATCGGCGCGTGGATTCGCGTGTCCTTGTGGATTCAAGGTTCAACCGCTCTCGTGGATTCGGAGCGAGGTACGTTCGTGGATTCGAAGCGTACTACGGGTGAAGCCGGTGGATTCGGTCGGACGTCGTGGACTCGACGTTGGACGCCGTGGATTCGGCGTTGGGCGCAGATCGTGGATTCGAGAAGCGTCGTGGAGCGAGCGGAGAAATCCTCTAGGAGCGTATGAAAAGGTTGAGTCGTAAGTGGTACGGTAAATCACCTTGTACGTGTTTTAATTCTAGGATTTCGCCGTGTTATCGGTCCGTGGTTTTTTACTCCGGTTTGGAGTTTTTTCCACGTAAAAATCTTGCGTGTTCATTATATTTCCGCATTGGGTTTTTATTGGCGCAATATTTTTTGAGTGTTATTGTTACACCTATTCACCCCCCTCTAGGTGTTTTTCCCCTATTTAGATCTATATTACATATAACCCAACAAATCATCGTTGTTTAAAGCACTTAAATTGATTTTTGATGGAATACAATCCGTACTTGAAAAGATTTCAAACTTTAGATTTGTTTCAAGAAATTCTTGTCTTTTGGCTCTGGGTACCCGTACTTGAATTTTAGTACCGGAACCAAGATTCGGATCAAAAACCCAATCGGACCCCGATCATGAAAATCCCTGTTTTTTCACTGAGTACCGGTACTCCTTGTTAGTACCGGAACTACCTTTGCGGATCCGGATCAGATGAATTTTTCAGTCCGAACCGAACGAAGTTTTTCAGGATTTTGCACTACGTACCGGTACGCGCTTTTATTGGTACCGGTAGGCGGAAACGGAGTACTTTATATCGGAATCAAGTTGTTTATTTCATCTCTCCTATTCAAACCCTCCCTCTTCCTCTCAAACTTCTTAAGGGGTTTCAATCAGATTCAAGAGATTGTTGCTTGATTGTGATTTGATTTCAAATTGAGGACGAGTGACTTCTTACTTCTTGTTTTTGGTTTTCAGTGTCTTTTCACTTTGGGATAAACAAGAACTTTAATGGTCTTACTAACTAAGCAACTTGTCCTTTAGTAGTTTCTTTTTGTCTGGATTAACTGTTTGACA
>CM055071.1:11594006-11670550 GCA_029204045.2 Tillandsia leiboldiana | reverse complement strand
CCAAAATCGCTGGATTTTGGGTTGTCTTGATTCGTTGTGGCGGGGGTTGTCAGCTTGGACTGTTGATTCACCTTAGGTCTTTGCCTCGTAGTGATCCACGTATGATTGATGTTGTGGCTCGGACCTTTGGTGGGTTGAAGTGAACTCCTTTGACTTGAGTGTCTTTTGAGTTCCGTTGGTTCGCTCCGTAGAGGAACGTGCCGAAGAGTCTTCTTTTCTTTTTCGGGCAATCCTTCACCAAATGTCCTTCAAGTCCACATAGGTGACAAGTTCTTCCTTTCAATTTAGTTGTGGCTGAAGCCTTCACGTTTGGTTCTTTTTAAATCCCAAACCAACCTGCTTGATTGACCTAATACGGACATACAATCAAGTTTTCTTGGACCAGTTGAAAGCCTTTGTATGTCGGATTTAAGTTTTTATGAAATGCTTGGGTCAAAGCTTGGTGGTGAATGAATTCCTCAAAACTGTTTTTCTAGGAAAATCAATCTTGTAATATGGAATTAACGATCGTTTCCGATTGATTTATCTTTTCTGGAGGAGGATTTTTATTATTAGCCAACAGTAAAACGCTCTCGTTACCTCCTCGAGATCAGAAGTTTGATCTTTAAAGCATGATTCTCGTCTGATTCTCAAGTCGTTGCTTCCTCAACTTCTTGATATGCTTGGCCATTCTTCTTAGATTCCCGCAAAGAAGTTGGATATGCCCAACGAGTCTTCTTCGTCGACTCTCCCTCACTTGATGACTCTCCGTTGGATGTTTGATGTTTCATGCAAAATCAAAGGAATAGAGTCAGTGATTCAACGATGATAAACCAAAATTAGAAGAGGGAATATGAGAGTTTGTCACGCCCCAGGTGTAAACCAGAACCCGGGCCCGTCCACAGATCCGCCGTGCACACGGAATTTTCCGTGTACACGAAGCGCTGATAACCTGCTCAGATATAAAACAAGTAATAAAGGAGCATAAACAGAGCTAAACTAAAACTAATACAACTCAGACAAATGCTGGAAATGAAAGTACAGTAAGCTCTCAAAATATACAAGTGTCTCTCCCAGCTCACGAAATATATACAACCAGCTGGCCGCAGCCAGACCCAAAAATAAAAGGAAAATACAACCGTCTGAGTGTACTGGGGTACATCAAAACTACAAAACTCCAACTCGGGGCAGCAGCTATCTAATCAGCGATCCTCTTACCTCGATCCAGGAAGAGGGTCCCGCGACTCCCGCAGAAGACTCTACAAACAAAGGGGAAAAGAAAAGAGAAAACAGTGGGGGTGAGAACTACTATAAAAACAGTAGCCTCCCCTAGTGGGTAGGCCTCAAACTCAGAAATACCCACTAGGACTACTAGAGGCGAAAATGAAATAAAGGTAGTATGCTAAAGGTAAATCTACTGATGATAAAGCTACCCCTAGTATGCCTCTAAAATGCCTAGCTGTCAAAATCGCTAGAAGTATGCATCAGTATGTCAAAACCTGGCCAACCAAACCCAATCAATACACCAGTCAACACTGGTACTGCCTGCTGTACTGTCAACTCGAGAACCCAGTATCTGATCGGCACACGGCACGATCCTCAAAGTACCCAATTCGACCGGCACACGGCTCGGCCCTAAGCCCTACTCCGGAGTGGCACTCGAGGGGAGAGCGACCCACACGAGGTAAATAAATATGTAACCATAAGTATCTGATGTAGAAGGACTGGATCAAGACTCTAAACGACGTTGGCGTACGACCATACACTAAAGAAGCCCGATCCCTCACCCTCCAATTCTGATGCCAATTAATAATAATACTAGTAAGCCTGGTTCAACCGCCCTCCCAGTCCGCGGTCTGCCGCAAACACCCAACCATCCATCCCCCGACTGTCCCAACTCTGAACATCTGAACTACACACATCCTCTAAACTAGACTACAGGAGAATGAATAGAAAGCATGGTTTCTCCTAAGTCAATTCCAGCATGTATGTGTAGCAGAAAAAGGTGGCCTAGTAGATGACCTTGAAGCATGCAAAGTCCTTTACTTGATAAAACCCATTTCAATTATTCTAACATATGCAACATTAAATGTTTGGGAAATCCCGATGTACATGTGGTAAGATATATGATACTTAGTACATTTTAGATGCACAATTTACTAGCAAGTACCCCTTATACAACATTCATTTTAACCACAAGCCCAAACCTTCCCTCAACATACAACATGATATGGCTATAGCATTCTTTCCAACTAATTAAATTGCATATCTAAACATGGAAACACCACTTACTAACTTGTAGCCTGCTAACAATGCAAGTATTAGCAAAGGAACCTTAATCTCATGCAAGCATGCTAGATACATTCATATTTAATAACACATAATCGTGGCATTCCAATAGGCCTAGTGACATTCACAAGTAGGAGGTTCTCAACATCACCCACCTCGAGCGCTATTCCAAAATTCCCAAAGGCGAAGTCCAAGATCAGTCCAACACACCACCAATCTGTACAAAATACCCCAAAGGAAAAATACATAAGCTAAACATCCACGCTTTCCAGAATCTGTCCCACAAATCAGCAGTCCACAATTCACTAATTTTTACCTGCGAATAACGCCCAGAAAAATCCAAGAAAAATACTATCGCGATCCTTGCGACGAGCCCGTCGAAACGAGTACCTGCACGCCCAATTTGGAGTTTCCTACGCTGAGATAAAAATCCGACAAGGGGTACACCCCGAATCCAAACTGCGCTAAATTCCTGTAACAAGGAACCACAGAGAAAGGAGACTCTCACCCTCGAGTAAAATTCAGAAAATTCTGAGAAAAATCCAGGAGACTCCTTGCGAAGCGTAGATGAAAATTGCCTTTTGAATCGCCTCGTTCCGACGCCTGAGCGAAAAGATATGGCAAGAACACCGCGGTGCTGTCCCAAAAGTCCGCGAAGAAAAAGGGTCAAATGGTTGCTCGGAAAACTCCAAGATCAGCACGGAAATCGAGGAACCATAAAACACAGGAGTTGAAGCCCTACCTGTCGTGAGTCCAACGGCGCAAGAATCGGCGAATTCCGAGGTCGGGGTGGGTCGGAGGAGTCCAAACACTGAGAAGGGGCGAAGAGGATCGCCGGAGAACAAGCGTCGCGCCCTGCGTCGTAAAACGGTGAACCTCGGGATGCGTGCCTCCAAAAATCTTCAAACTTCTCCAAAGGGTAGTGCACTGAGGGAGGAAAAACTCTTGTGAAGGGAGCTCAGCGGAAAGGAGGCCCAAAAAGCCAAAAGAACAAACAAGGAGGGCTATTTATAGGCCCAGCCAAAAACACAAAAATCCGGATTTCCGGGCGCATGTTTCGGGCGCACTGCGCCCGGAAACCGGTTGCATGCATCCTGTCCGACGCGCCCGAAATCCTCTGGTGCTGCCACGTCGCCCCACAATAGGGGACAGCCGTGCAGTGCGACCGCCGCGCGCCACGCGTCCCCCCGCGGTCAGCGGGGGTAGGTACGGCCCGCCTATCGCGTGCCGACACGCGTCGCACTCGAGTACGGCCGACAGCCCACCTGGCGCTACAGTGCGCGCGCGCCGTCCCGAGGCGCCCCTCTGCGCACTCCGGGGACCGAGACCACGTGAGCCAGCGAATCCCACGCTGCCACGTGTCATACGCCCGGCCCACCGCAACCCCGCAGGTTCGCTGAGCCGTGCCGCGTGCGCCGACCTATCCGGGCACGCCACGCGTCCCGCGCCCGCGGTCCATGCACCGCCGCGCCTCCCCGTGGACCGAGCTGCGTGAGCCGGCCAATGATAGGCCGCCACGTGGCTCAGGCCGGTCCACGGACCTCCCCCCATGCACCAACAATTCCCGAAAACTTCCGGAAGCCCGCATTTGGTCATCCGGACTCCAAAGTTAACAAGCAAATAGCCGTTTTCAAGCGTTTTTCCGCGCTGAATCCAAATCTAACCTCAGATTGGCCCAAAACCTTTTCTAAAATTCGGCAATTACAGCCGAAGGCCAATTCCGCTATCAAAGTCTCACAAGGTCCATCTGTGGCACCCCTTCGATGCACCATGGGCCAGACACCAACACTAGGTGTTCTACACAATGGATTCACCGGAAAGTTGCATGGGAAAACCAGTACACTACATCCTCCCCTACAAGAAAAAGTTTCGTCCTCGAAACAAAAGTCATACCTCAGGTAGCGGCCTCAAACAAGTGGGGGTGAGCATCCATCATCGCTGACTCCAACTCCCAGGTAGCCTCGCGCTCGTCATGACTGCTCCAGAGGATCTTCACATAAGGGATGGCTCGACTGCGCAACTCCCTAACCTCGCGGTCCAAGATCCTCAACGGCCGCTCAACATAGCTCAGGTCCTCAGCAACCTCCAATGGGGTGAAATCAATGACATGGGACGGGTCATGAACATACCTCCTCAGCGTCGATACATGAAACACATTGTGAACACCTGAAAGCCTGGGAGGAAGCGCAAGCCTGTAGGCAACTGGCCCTAAGCGCTCCAACACCTCAAAAGGTCCAATATAACGAGGGCTTAGTTTCCCACGAATACCAAATCTCCGAATCCCCTTCGAAGGCGAGACTTTCAGAAAAACATGGTCACCCACCTGAAACTCTAAGTCTCGCCGTCGAGTATCAGCATAACTCCTCTGTCGACTCTGGGCGGTCTCTAGGTGTCGTCGTATCAATCTGACCTTTTCCTCTGCCTCTAACAGTAGATCAGGACCCAAAGTCTTCTTCTCACCCACGTCACTCCAATAAAGGGGTGACCGACACTTGCGTCCATACAATGCTTCAAACGGAGCCATCTGAATGCTCGCTTGATAGCTGTTGTTGTACGCAAACTCAACTAATCCCAAGTGTCGGTACCATCCTCCTCCAAAGTCCAGAATGCATGCTCTCAACATATCCTCGAGGGTCTGAATAGTGCGCTCTGACTGTCCATCGGTCTGTGGGTGGAATGCTGTACTAAATCGGAGCTGCGTCCCCAAGGCTGTCTGTAAACTCCTCCAGAAATGCGAGACAAACCTCGGGTCTCTATCTGATACGATGGAAACGGGTACCCCGTGCAATCTAACCACCTCAGCCAAGTACACCTGCGCCAGTCGCTCCATCGGCCAAGTCATCTGAACCGGTAAAAAGTGAGCGGATTTGGTAAGCCTGTCCACGACTACCCAGATAGCATCCGCTCCCGTCTGTGCTCTCGGCAACCCAGTGACAAAATCCATCGTAACATGTTCCCATTTCCATTCACGGATTGGGAGACTCTGCAACTTGCCAGCAGGTACACGATGCTCAGCCTTTACTTGCTGACAAGTTAAACAGTGCGCTACAAATCTCCCAATGTCTCTTTTCATCCCATTCCACCAAAACTGTGCCTTCAGATCCCTATACATCTTAGTCCCACCAGGGTGGATGGTATAAGGTGTATAGTGGGCCTCCCTCAAGATCTGCTCTCGAATCTCTGCATCCATAGGCACGCAAGCTCGGTCCCTGTACCGGAGTACTCCCGCAGCATCAACTGAAAAGTCCCCTATCAAACCAGTCTGCATCTGCTCTCGAATCCTCACCAGGTGGGGGTCCTCACTCTGTCTCTCCCGAATCCTGTCCAACAGAGTGGGCTGCACAACTAGAGACATAAGCCTAGCAGAGACCCCAGGGGACACAACCTCGAGCTCTAACCGCCTCATCTGCTCAAGTAATGGCGCCTGATCGGTGATCATCAAAGATAAACTCTGTACTGCTCTCCTGCTTAGGGCATCAGCAACCACGTTGGCCTTGCCAGGGTGGTATAAAATGTCTACATCATAATCTTTCAACAATTCCAACCATCTACGCTGCCTCAAGTTGAGCTCCTTCTGTGTGAACAGGTATTTCAAGCTCTTGTGGTCGGTGTAGATCTCGCAGTGTTCCCCATACAGGTAGTGGCGCCACAACTTTAGTTCAAAAATCACTGCAGCTAGCTCCAAATCATGGGTAGGGTAATTCTTTTCATAATCCTTCAGTTGCCGAGAGGCGTAAGCGATTACCCTTCCATCCTGCATCAGCACGCAACCAAGTCCACTGTGCGATGCATCACTATAAATCACGTATCCTTTCCCCATAACAGGGAGGGAAAGGATAGGAGCCGACATCAACCTGATCTTTAATTCCTCAAAGCTCCTCTGGCAGTCCTCACTCCAAATAAACTTAATCCCTTTTCGCGTCAAACGAGTGAGGGGTGTGGAAAGTTTCGCAAAACCTTCCACAAACCGACGGTAATATCCTGCTAAGCCCATGAAACTGCGGACCTCTGATACCGTCGTCGGTCGGGGCCAATCCCGGACTGCCTCGATCTTCGCCGGGTCTACTGCCACTCCAGCGGCTGAAATCACGTGGCCCAAAAAGGCAACCTCCCGAAGCCAGAAATCACACTTAGATAACTTGGCATACAACTTTCTCTCTCTCAGAAGTTGTAGCACAATCCTCAGATGCTCCTCGTGCTCCACATCGCTTCGGGAATAAACTAGGATGTCATCAATAAAAACAACGACGAACCGATCCAGGTATGGTCGAAAAATCCTGTTCATCAAATCCATAAAAGCTGCAGGGGCATTTGTCAGTCCAAAAGGCATGACGGTGAACTCATAATGCCCGTACCGCGACCTGAATGCCGTCTTTGGGATGTCCTCGGCCTTCACCTTCAATTGGTGGTAACCAGACTGTAAATCAATCTTGGAGAAGACACAAGACCCTTGCAGCTGGTCGAATAAGTCATCAATGCGCGGCAGAGGGTACTTGTTCTTGATGGTCACTTTATTCAGCTCCCGGTAATCCACACACAGTCGAAGTGAACCATCCTTCTTCTTCACAAATAGCACCGGCGCTCCCCAAGGTGATACACTGGGCCTCACAAAACCCTTGTCCATTAAATCCTGGAGTTGCGCCTTTAACTCCCGCAGCTCGGCCGGTGCCATTCGGTAAGGAGCCTTAGAGATTGGCGCAGTTCCTGGAACTACGTCAATCAAAAACTCAACCTCCCTATCCGGCGGCATATGAACTAGCTCCGGAGGAAAAACATCCGGGTACTCATGGACAATAGGGATATCCGTGAGTCCCGGTGCCGCCGTAGGCTCCTTAACCACCGATGCCAAAAAGGCCACGCATCCACTGCGCATCATCTGCCTCGCACGAGAGGTCGAAACCACAGAGGCAAAGAAAGCACTCTGGCACCCCCTGTAAACGAACACCTCCTGGCCTGGCTCGCTAAAGGTAACAGTCCTCGCGGCGCAATCAATCGTCGCGAAATAGCGAGCCAGCCAATCCATCCCCAGTACAATGTCGTAATCTTGCAGCTCACTAAGGACCATAAGGTCCGCTGGCAAGATCCAGGACTCAATCTGAACAGGGCAAGACCAACAACACTCCTCTACATGCAATGTATGATCAGGAATCTGTACCTCTACTGCATGTGGCAACCGACCTAACACTAGTCCATGAGATGATGCAAATACTCTACTGATAAAAGAATGTGATGCACCGGTATCAAATAAAGTGCGAGCTCTAGTACCAAGAATTAAAGTGATACCTGCCACCACGTGGTCGGCTGCCGTGGAGTCCCCTACCTGGGCGGCGTAGACTCGCCCGCTCTGAGCTGGTGGTCGGTAATCTGCAGGGTGGGAGGAAGGAGCCCTGCTCGCTGGAGCATAAGGCCGCTGCTGGGGCACTGAAGGGGCTGATGCCGAGGAATGAGCTGTCGACGCTGCAAAAGGGCAAGTGGCTCGCATGTGACCAGACTGTCCACAGATATAACATCGTCCCCACCGCTGATCACAAGTGCTAGGAAAGTGCGGCCCACCACAGAAGACACATCTCTCAGACGACTGGGACTGTCGGGACTGCTGCTGTGGTCTCCGAGACTGCTGCTGCTACTGCCGCTGTGGCTGTCGCTGTGACCCCTGCTGTCGCGACTGCGACCTCTGCTGCTGCGAATGCTGCTGCTGTCGCTGGGGCTGCTGCTGCTGCTGCTGCTGTGGGGGTCTCTGGGATCCACCAGACCCTCGCCGCTCCGAACGCCCACGGCCCGTAAACTGCGGCGGTGGTGGTCGGGGCGGCCTCCATGAACTGGCCTGTCCCCCCTCGTCTGGCATTGGCCGCTTCCTCTCAGAACTCTGAGCGGCCAAGCCCCCACGTCTAGCGACGACGTGATCTCCCCTCTCGACCCACTGTGCATGATCCACTGCCTCTGATAAAGTCTGAAGCCTCTGGGCGTGTACCAAGGTATAGATCTCGGGGCGCAAACCTGTCTCAAACAGCTCCACCTGGTGCAGCCCATCCCTAGCAACATAGGGTACGCAGTTGAGCAACTGCGTAAACTCCTGATAATAATCCCATACCGTCCTGTCCCCCTGCTGGAGATTCTTCAAATCATCCTCAAGCTTTTTCTTCACGCTCGTGGAGAAATAAGTGTCAAGGATCAACCGTCTAAACTCCGACCAGGGTAGCTGTCGGGTGATCTGAAACTCTAAGGGCTCGACCCGACGCCACCAAGCATCTGCATCCCCCTCTAGGCAATGTACAGCCATATGCACTCTGAACCTGTGGTCAATGAAGAAGTCTCTGAACAACTTCTCCATTGCTGCCAGCCATGATCCTATCTCCGATGGGTGAGTGCTCCTCCCAGAGAACCTAGGTGGTCCTCGCTTACAGAACTTGGCGAGTTTGTCAGCAAACTCCTCCTCCTCCGCCGGGGTCAACGGCCTGAACACTCCCTGAGCCCCACTGCTCGACGACGGTGCCGTAGGGACTAATGGAATAGCCGGCGGTACAACTGGTGGTACAGGGGCCTCTACAGTAGTAGGGGGAGGGGCCCCAACCTGCGTAAGCAACTGCTCGAACCTCTGCTCCTGTCGGCGGTGGCTCTCCGCCAACTGGGCCACCATGGCCCTCAGCTCACTGATCTCGGAAGGCCCGGACTGCTCCGGCTCCTCCGGGGGTGTAGGAGTACCCCGAGTAGGAATCTGCCGCCTAGGAGGCATCCTGTCACGCAAGAAACCACGGGTCAGTAAACAAAACCACTCTCGACCCAATCAAGCGAAAGTTATGGACATTCCCCTATTTCTGTAACCTTATGTTGTCTGCAGCCAACATAATAGTCCCCCAGAAATAGGCTATGTCAATCCCTCTCCACTCACAGGAAGAGTTAATAACCAATTACCGACTTTCGCACAATATCACGTCACTCACGCTCTGCCTTCCTAGGGTCTGCCAAAAGCCTAGGGTTTCCTAAGTCCCAACTGACCTATCCCTAAGCTCTGATACCAACTAATCTGTCACGCCCCGGGTGTAAACCAGAACCCGGGCCCGTCCACAGATCCGCCGTGCACACGGAATTTTCCGTGTACACGAAGCGCTGATAACCTGCTCAGATATAAAACAAGTAATAAAGGAGCATAAAACAGAGCTAAACTAAAACTAATACAACTCAGACAAATGCTGGAAATGAAAGTACAGTAAGCTCTCAAAAATATACAAGTGTCTCTCCCAGCTCACGAAATATATACAACCAGCTGGCCGCAGCCAGACCCAAAATAAAAGGAAAATATAACCGTCTGAGTGTACTGGGGGTACATCAAAACTACAAAACTCCAACTCGGGGCAGCAGCTATCTAATCAGCGATCCTCTTACCTCGATCCAGGGAAGAGGGTCCCGCGACTCCCGCAGAAGACTCTACAAACAAAGGGGAAAAGAAAAGAGAAAACAGTGGGGGTGAGAACTACTATAAAAACAGTAGCCTCCCCTAGTGGGTAGGCCTCAAACTCAGAAATACCCACTAGGACTACTAGAGGCGAAAATGAAATAAAGGTAGTATGCTAAAGGTAAATCTACTGATGATAAAGCTACCCCTAGTATGCCTCTAAAATGCCTAGCTGTCAAAATCGCTAGAAGTATGCATCAGTATGTCAAAACCTGGCCAACCAAACCCAATCAATACACCAGTCAACACTGGTACTGCCTGTTGTACTGTCAACTCGAGAACCCAGTATCTGATCGGCACACGGCACGATCCTCAAAGTACCCAATCGACCGGCACACGGCTCGGCCCTAAGCCTACTCCGGAGTGGCACTCGAGGGGAGCGACCCACACGAGTAAAAATATGTAACCATAAGTATCTGATGTAGCAGGACTGGATCAAGACTCTAAACGAGTGGGTAAGACCATCCACTAAAGAAGCCCGATCCCTCACCTCCAATCTGATGCAATAATAATAATACTAGTAAGCCGGTCAACCGCCCACAGTCCGCGGTTGCCGCAACACCCAACCATCCATCCCCGACTGTCCCAACTCTGAACATCTGAACTACACAATCCTCTACAACTAGACTACAGGAGAATGAATAGAAAGCATGGTTTCTCCTAAGTCAATTCCAGCATGTATGTGTAGCAGAAAAAGGTGGCCTAGCTAGATGACCATTGAAGCATGCAAAGTCCTTTACTTGATAAACCCCTTTCAATTATTCTAACATATGCAACATTAAATGTTTGGAAAATCCCGATGTACATGTGGTAAGATATATGATACTTAGTACATTTTAGATGCACAATTTACTAGCAAGTACCCCTTATACAACATTCATTTTAACCACAAGCCCAAACCTTCCCTCAACATACAACATGATATGGCTATAGCATTCTTTCCAACTAATTAAATTGCATATCTAAACATGGAAACACCACTTACTAACTTATAGCCTGCTAACAATGCAAGTATTAGCAAAGGAACCTTAATCTCATGCAAGCATGCTAGATACATTCATATTTAATAACACATAATCGTGGCATTCCAATAGGCCTAGTGACATTCACAAGTAGGAGGTTCTCAACATCACCCACCTCGAGCGCTATTCCAAAATTCCCAAAGGCGAAGTCCAAGATCAGTCCAACACACCACCAATCTGTACAAAATACCCCAAAGGAAAAATACATAAGCTAAACATCCACGCTTTCCAGAATCTGTCCCCCAAATCAGCAGTCCACAATTCACTAATTTTTACCTGCGAATAATGCCCAGAAAAATCCAAGAAAAATACTATTGCGATCCTTGCGACGAGCCCGTCGAAACGAGTACCTGCACGCCCAATTTGGAGTTTCCTACGCTGAGATAAAAATCCGACAAGGGGTACACCCCGAATCCAAACTGCGCTAAATTCCTGTAACAAGGAACCACAGAGAAAGGAGACTCTCACCCTCGAGTAAAATTCAGAAAATTCTGAGAAAAATCCAGGAGACTCCTTGCGAAGATTAGATGAAAATTGCCTTTTGAATCGCCTCGTTCCGACGCCTGAGCGAAAAGATATGGCAAGAACACCGCGGTGCTGTCCCAAAAGTCCGCGAAGAAAAAGGGTCAAATGGTTGCTCGGAAAACTCCAAGATCAGCACGGAAATCGAGGAACCATAAAACACAGGAGTTGAAGCCCTACCTGTCGTGAGTCCAACGGCGCAAGAATCAGCGAATTCCGAGGTCGGGGTGGGTCGGAGGAGTCCAAACACTGAGAAGGGGCGAAGAGGATCGCCGGAGAACAAGCGTCGCGCCGCGCCGTAAAACGGTGAACCTCGGGATGCGTGCCTCCAAAAATCTTCAATCTTCTCCAAAGGGTAGTGCACTGAGGGAGGAAAAACTCTCTTGAAGGGAGCTCAGCGGAAAGGAGGCCCAAAAAGCCAAAAGAACAAACAAGGAGGGCTATTTATAGGCCCAGCCCAAAACACAAAAATCCGGATTTCCGGGCGCATGTTTCGGGCGCACTGCGCCCGGAAACCGGTTGCATGCATCCTGTCCGACGCGCCCGAAATCCTCTGGTGCTGCCACGTCGCCCCACAACAGGGGACAGCCGTGCAGTGCGACCGCCGCGCGCCACGCGTCCCCCCGCGGTCAGCGGGGGTAGGTACGGCCCGCCTATCGCGTGCCGACACGCGTCGCACTTGAGTGCGGCCGACAGCCCACCTGGCGCTACAGTGCGCGCGCGCCGTCCCGAGGCGCCCCTCTGCGCACTCCGGGGACCGAGACCACGTGAGCCAGCGAATCCCACGCTGCCACGTGTCATACGCCCGGCCCACCGCAACCCCGCAGGTTCGCTGAGCCGTGCCGCGTGCGCCGACCTATCCGGGCACGCCACGCGTCCCGCGCCCGCGGTCCATGCACCGCCGCGCCTCCCCGTGGACCGAGCTGCGTGAGCCGGCCAATGATAGGCCGCCACGTGGCTCAGGCCGGTCCACGGACCTCCCCCATGCACCAACAATTCCCGAAAACTTCCGGAAGCCCGCATTTGGTCATCCGGACTCCAAAGTTAACAAGCAAATAGCCGTTTTCAAGCGTTTTTCCGCGCTGAATCCAAATCTAACCTCAGATTGGCCCAAAACCTTTTCTAAAATTCGGCAATTACAGCCGAAGGCCAATTCCGCTATCAAAGTCTCACAAGGTCGATCTGTGGCACCCCTTCGATGCACCATGGGCCAGACACCAACACTAGGTGTTCTACACAATGGATTCACCGGAAAGTTGCATGGGAAAACCAGTACACTACAAGAGGCATGTAAGGCAACGACTTTTTCCTCTTTACTTGAGGTCGATTCATTAGAAGTAGAATCGTCCCAAGTTTTCGCTTGCAAAGCTTTCTTTTTATACGATTTCGGAGAAGGACATTCCGTTGAAAAATGGCCGTAGCCTTTGCATCTATAGCATTGGATTTCCCCTTCGAAATCATCTTTTGCTTTTTCTTTAGAAGGTTTTGCAAAGCTTTTGAGGTTAGAGGATTTAGAACCCGATGATCCTTTAGAAGGTTTCGTGGATGAAGATCCATCGGTTCGATTCTTCCAAAACTTCCGACGAAATTTCTTTGTGATCCGCGCCAATTGTTCTTCAAAATCGGCAAAAGAGATTTCATCGTCGGAACTCGATTCGCTATCTTCTTCCTTTGTTGATTTGAATGCAATACCTGTAAGCTTAGAAGAAGACTTGGAAGAAACTTGATTAGTAGGAAAAGTCATTTCATAAGTTTGCAAAGCACCTACTAATTCCTCTACACTCATCTCATCCGGATGACTAACGGTTTCAATGGCGGTAACCTTTGCCCTAAACCGTTCCGGAAGAGTCCGAAGTATCTTTCTTACAATTTTCGACTCCGGGATCTTTTCTCCTAAATTAGCACATGTATTAATTACATCTTGAAGTCTAGTGTAATAATCTGTAAACAATTCATGCTCTTCCATATGAATAGAGTCAAATTGACTTGTAAGCATCTGGAGCTTTTGAATTTTTACAAGATTAGTACCCTCATGTGTAATTTTGAGAATATCCCAAATTTCCTTCGCGGTTTCACACGCGGAAATTCGTGTGAACTCAGTCGAGGAAAGAGAATTAAATAAAGCGTTCATACCTTTCCCATTGTAAGAAGATCTTTCAAATTCCTCTTTGGACCATCTAGAGCGAGGTTTTGGGGTAGTAGAATTTCCTACTTCCTCAACAGGATGCACCCAACCGTATTCCACGGATTGCCATACCCGCTCATCAATTGCGATGAGAAAAGCTCTCATCCGCACTTTCCAATAAGCATAATTAGTCCCATCAAAAAGAGGAGGTCTATAAATATTACCACTTTCACCCAACATGATAGATAAACCTAAAACCCGCTCTGATACCAATTGTAGGTTTTTATAGGATCCACAAGGATCTAAATAGGTACTATCAAACAACTAGAGGGGGGGTGAATAGGTGTAATACTTAAAAACACAATCTCAGTGCAAAATAAAAACCAATGCGGAAACTAAAAAAAGCACACCGAGATATACGTGGAAACTCCAATCCAGGAGAAAAACCACGGGACCAACACGCAATAACAATCCACTAAGAATAGAAGAATAACAAGGTGATTACCGACTCCACGGACTCAAACCCCTCCTTCAGCTTCTTCGGACCTTGCGCTGACCGGTTGGATATCCACGCAATAACAATCCCTAAGAAAAGAAGAATAACAAGGTGATTACCGTCTCCACGGATTTAACCCCTCCTTCAATTTCTTGGACCTCGCGCTCCACCGATTTTGCACGCCCACTGCACACGTTCGAATCCACGAACGCCACTCGAATCCACGAGCACACGTTTCGAATCCACGAAACGCCTTTAGCACACCGAATCCACGATGCCACGTCGAATCCACGACGCAAACTCAGTCGATAAGAATATTGACTTCGATGGTGATCCTTTGCTTAGATTATCAATGAAGATCCATGGGAAAAATCTCTAAGCAAAGATTAGATCAATTCGACAAAAGATAGATCTTGGAAGAACCGTCGAATTGACCTAAAAGAGGCTATTAAGAAGATCGATAAAAACCTAGCCTCTAGGGTTGCTCTCAAGAGTTTTATAAATTGATCGGCCGTAGCTCCCACGTTTTTTGAGAAACCCTAAATGTCTATTTATAGTTTAGAAACCTTTGGAAAGAGATAAGAATCAAAAACATACCTTATCTGGAAATTTTCAGGACGGCGATCCGGATCGGATTTACTGCGATCCGGATCGTCGTAACGAGATTGACGATTCCAGAAAAACAAGGGTTCGGGATCTGGATTGCAACTTCCCGATCCGGATCGTTCATGAATTTCAGCAACATCCAATGTTCGGGATCCGGATCAGAATAGGCTTGGATCCGGATTGGATTTGCACATGAACTAATACCCTTCGGGATCCGGATTGGATCATCTGATCCGGATCCTGAACATGCCCTATGTCCAGTTTTTGATTTTTATACAATTAAAAATTCTTCCAAGTGTTTCTACACTATAAGAAAGTATTCGGATCACCACAATTATTTAGTTAAACATACTTGATCCTCTTGAATACTTTCTTCTTGAGATTGATGTAACTGATCCACAATTCTTCAACTTCAATCTTCAAGACTCAAGACACTGAGTGCCAACTTGAGCTCTTGTTGAATCTTTTCTAAGTCTTTGATTGCTGATTGACAATTTGATCCCTTTAAGACTCCGACTCAACTCACTGACTTGACTCACGAAATATGCCAACACCAAAATGCCGTAACAGATTTCACCGCCCCGGTCCGACGGGGGGCCCCTCCCAAGACAAACGGGCGCCCAAACGCCCAAGGACAGAATGGAAGGCGAGGCAAACAACAAAGAGGGGACCCGAACCACAGTGGAAGCCGTGCGTCATATGCGACGGTGCACACCAACTTATGAGCTGCCCCTGGAAGGACGACCACTGCTTCAAGTGCGGCAAGCCGGGTCACTCACGCTTCTCGTGCCCCCGGAAGCCGGCTGTCACTAGACCCCCGGCGCTGTGACCGGACAAAATAAAGAAAACCGCTACCCCCACCCCTCGAGGGGGCCCCAATCCAGAGAGCCGGGCAAATCAACGCCCGAAGGAAGCGCGGAAGGACGAGCGAGCGCCATCGGGAAGCCCGGAATCGCAACAGGAACCCTGCGTTATCTGCGGGAGTGCACACTCAGCGACGAGATGTCTTTGGAGGTACTATTACTGTGATCTTTGTGGCGCTCCGGACCACACCCGTGCCTCCTGCCCTCAGGGGATAACCCCTACCCCCGCCACACCACAGCCGGGAGAACCAGAGAGTGCTGCAGCCCCCGCTCAGCCAAAGGACTTACCCGGCGACCAGCACTCCGCAAACTCTCCAGACACCAAGCCCCTACCTCAACACGATGTACGACGCTGGCCGGAGGGTTGTGGGCGTACTCCCCGATTTGCCACAGTGGAAGACGCGATGTCTCAGAACCGGTGATAACAGGTAACGGATGTTTTCTTTTTCCTTCTGTTTAGGAGCACCGGTTACACCTAAGCTAATTACCCTCATCTTTTCCCTCCCCTATTCCCAGACACGCCTAGTGCGGATTGGGGAAGGAATCCTTAAGTACTAGGCGAAACCTCCCCGGCATATGCGCGTGGGCGGGTTTCAGAGTATAAGAGACCCTATTGTACCTAGTGAGACCTGTTAGTGGTCACGTGAGGAATAGATGGGCCCCACCCCTCCACCTAGCGATTAAGGACCCAAGAGATCGTTTGGTCGCGTGGGTCCATAATTTAGGTTAGACTGTTGGGTTATGTATAATTGGATCTAAATAGGGAAAAAAACACCTAGAGGGGGGTGAATAGGTGTAAACAATAAACACTCAAAAATCTTTGCGATATATAACCCAATGCGGAAAAATAAATAACACGCAGAGATTTTTACGTGGAAAACTCCAAACCGGAGTAAAAAACCACGGGACCGATAACACGGTGAAATCCACTAGAATTAAACACGTACAAGGTGATATACCGTACTCACAGACGACTCAACCTTTTCCATACGCTCCTAGTTGATCTTCTCCGCTCGCTCCACGACGCTTCTCGAATCCACGATCTGCGTCCAACGCCGAATCCACGGCGTCCAACGTCGAGTCCACGACGTCCGACCGAATCCACGGTCTTCACCCAGTAGCACGCTTCGAATCCTCGAACTTACCTCGCTCCGAATCCACGAGAGCGGTAGCACCTTGAATCCACAAGGCCACGCGAGTCCACGCGCCGATCTGGGATAAATCGTTGTTTTTTGGGTGGTGATGATCCGCCGAATACTTAGATTAGAAATAGATCGGAAATACCATCTAAGTATTCATTGATTTGATTCTACTCAAAATGTGAGTATGAAAACCTAGAATCAAATCAATCAATATAGATGAAGAAACATAAGATTAAATCTCTTGATTTCCTTTCTTCTCTATATGTGGATCTTAGGCCGTATATAAGATGACGGCTTTTAGGATTAGCGGCTTCTTTTTGGATTCGCCCTAGAAAAAGAATCATAGGGTCTATTTATAGGTTAGAAACCCTTGGAAAAAGATAAGAATCAAAAACTATCCTTTTCTGGAATTTTACATGACGACGATCCGGATCGGAGTTCGGCGATCCGGATTGCAGTAGCGAGAAAAACAGTTTCCAGAAAAACGAAGGTTCGGGATCCGGATCGAAGTGCCTGATCCGGATCGTTCATACAGTTCACCAAACATCAACGTTCGGGATCCGGATTGAAAAGCCTGATCCGGATCATTCAAATAAAATGGTAAACCCAGTGTTCGGGATCCGGATCAACGGAGGCTACGATCCGGATTGAACTGGTGTATGAACGAACAACCTTCGGGATCCGGATTGCAAAGTCTGACCCGGATCCTTAACATGTCCCATGTCCAGTTTTTGATATTTATGCAATTACAAGTTCATCCAAGTGTTTCTACACTATAAGAAGTATTCGGATCACCAAAGATATTAAGTTAAACATACCTGATCCTTTTGAATTCTTCTTTCTTGAGATTGAGTTAAATGATCCAACCTTCTTTACCTTCAATCTTCAAGACTTAACCGAATTCACGAAATACGCCAACTCAAATTCCGTAACAATCTCCCCCTTTGGCGGTTTCGTGACAAAACATAGATCCACTCAAGAAAATTCAAAAAGATATTTTTGTTGCTATCACCATACAACAAAAATTTACAATGGAGATCCAAAATAAAATACATGAGTTAAACTCCTAAAACAGACTCTAGACTTAGACATCTGTATTCTCTGCAAAAGAAATCATTCTTGACAAAAGAAATCGTTAGATACCTCAAGAATTTTATATCATTCAAAAACCACATATAGAGATGAAGTTTATACTTATTTATACTTACCATGACATTTATACATTCGGATATGTAAATTGATCATAGTTAAAACACCAACATATCTTCTATGCAATCAAAATCCAAATGTCATGTTAGTGAACATCAACTTGTTAGTTATATTACATGCCCAAATAGTTAGTCGAATAGTTAGTCGAGGCATGCTTTCAAACACAAATGAAAACCGAAAGTTTAAGTTCTACTTACCTTTCAAGTTGAGGTTATACTTACCTCTCAAGTTGAGGTTATACTTACCTCTTTCAAGTTGACCTTTATAGTTTCAAGTTTCTCCCAAACAATGTATCATTGTTTATACTTCTCTCTCTCCCCCTTTTTGTCACAAAAGTTAGCCAAAAATTACCAAAATGGAGAGAATAGTTAACAATTCAAGTACCAAAAGTTTGAGAACTAAAAGCTAAAAACTAAAACTTAAAAACCTGCACAAGTGAAGGATTAAAAATCTGCATAAGAAAAAGAAATTAGAAGGATACGGATTATTCAGACTCATCCGAACTGATACAGCCGAGAATTTGGAAGATTTTCTTTAATCGTTTGTTCATTGATGACTGATTCTTGTTGACCTTCTTTATTTCTTCCTTTACCACAATAAGTTCATTTGATATACGTTCTTGCTCGTTGGAGAGCCTTTGCTGTTCTTTATAGATTGAGGTAACTGATGCATCATCATCAGAAGTTGATGGAGGTGCTCGTTGTGCTGCATGTGCTGGTTAGACTGGAGGGGTTGCTGCCGGTGCAGAGGTTGTTGCTTGTTGTTGTTGTGCTCGTTGTCGGTGAGGAGGTAATATGGGCTCATCTTGTTTTGTCGAGAGAGACTTTACAATTGTTGTTTTATTGATCGTTCCTAGACTGTGCATGTAGGAACTCGCACTTGTGTCAGCTTTAAATTTGCGAAGAATGCGCATGATGATCATTGGATAAGGTAGTCTCTCTGAAGGGTGAGCATGTTCCACATAGCATGCCATCCTCGCCCAGATGACGTAAGGAATGTTTAAGTTTGCTCCCATTGCTGCTGTGGGGTTTCCAAGAAGATAAATCCACCGAAGAACCTTCGTGTTCATATTTGGAAGGACGTTATAGCAAACAATGAAGTTTAAGTAGCGATACTCAGGTCGTAGCTCTTTTGAAAAGACTGAGTTTCCTGCTGACGGAGTATCGGGAAGACAGATGCCATCAACTACCACTCTCCATGAGTTGGTGTTGAAGATTTGACTCTTCAGATAATGAGCGCCATCAGCTCGGGCCTTCATCCCTAATACCTCTCCAATCAGTTGAGGGGTTACTTTAATCTTAACATTCTTGACCAATGTTTGAAAGTCTCGACGTCCGCTCTCCTGATCAACTAGATAGCAAGCATTTTGATAGAACATCCTTACTGAGTGAAGACAATACCCAGTGGTCTCGGGGAAATCGCAAATGGGAGCAAGACCTGTCTGGTCATACAGAGTCCCAAATGGCGGAGATCGTTCCTTCAAGGCTTTGACATTAACATGCCTTTCGCCAATGCATTCCCTGTTCTCAAAGTCCTTTATCCTAGCAGAGCTGATAAAGTCTTGTGGAGGTGGGCGGCTATCAACTGGTTGCTCAATGGAAATTCCTCGAGCACTCCCTCTTTTGCGAGCAACACTTTTTCTTTTTGTTTTCAAGAGAGTTTCTTCCATTGGAGCTTTTCCTTTTTCAGCAGCAGTAGGCGGAGCCTTTGATGTTTCCGCAGGCGCTTTTCCTTTCGAAGCAGTGGGTGCTGTTGCTTCAACTTGCAACTCATCCCAATCGATCGATTCCGTCTCAGATTCCGTATCGGAATCATCTTTTGCTTTCTTCGCCTTCTTAGCCCTGTTGGACTTGACAGTGTCTCTCGTATGTACCATAGCAGCCAGAAGAAAAATGATTCAGGTGATCACCATTGCTATTGGTTTCTTGTGAAAAGAAATCCTGTGAGCAACAACTCAAGAACACGAAAAAATTGTTAATTTTCAAAAATTTGAAAAATTGTACCCAAACAATCATTATCGTGTAGAGAGACTAAGAATCAAATTAGTTTTGCAAAAAGAATTTTAAAAATAGATCAATTGCAAGATTTTCGAAAATTCCCATTATATGCCCTAAAACTGAAATTTTTGAAATCGAAGGCCAAAAATCTGTTTATCATGAGAATACCTAGCATATAATCAAAACTAATATATCCAGAGTTCTTATTTCAAAAGAAATTTGATCAAAAACCATCCACAAACGAAATAGATACAAGAATTTCATCACGTTTTGAGGAAGAATATGAAAAACTGTGAAAAACCGAGATTTTGATCAATAAAACTTACTTGGAGTCGAAGAACTTGAGTTTGAAAGCTTCCAAGATGGATGAATTCTAGAGAGAGAAGCTCTGGAGACTTTTGAACAAAAGATTGGAGTAAAAAGAATTCAAAATCCTTTTGTTCTATATAAAACCCTAGCCGCGATCCGGATCAGTTCGTGATTACGATCCGGATCGGCTACCCGCAGAGAGAATCTGCGTTCGGGATCCGGATCGGCATGTCCAATCCGGATCGGCTCCAACTTTTTCTTTAAAAAATTTCAGAGAAATTCTAGAAAAACCAGAAAAAGATTGTAAGCGCTTTTGTGTATCAACTTTAAAGGAAAATCATCGTTTCATACAACAAGAAATAGATTATGCCAAATCTATCAATAACATCCAACAAATGAAACGAAAATTTATAAAAATTAAATCCCTTAAAGTTGAACAACTTCAATTACATCTAACTTGATCTTATGTGTAATGCCTTTATCAAATCATCAATTCGGTAAAGAAAATGAAATACAAAGATCAATAGATGTCTGAAATCCCAGATAAGTTAGATAATATATCTAGTCAATTTATTGAAGAGAGTGGCTCTTTGAGTATCTTTCATTAAAATTCCCACCTTATACCAACCTTGAAATTTTGACAGAGTCAAGTATTTCAACATGCATTTTATTTAATCAAACTTGAAAAACCTTGCTTGGTATACATGTGGTAGCTGCACACAGTACTCGGACGACCGAGGTGGTAGCTCTTTCCTCCATGTGGTGGTAGTTTTCACACTCCTCATTGGGATGTAACTCTTTCCACATCTTTTGAGCATAATACTTTTTCTTTGACTCCCCCTCAATTGGCTATCAATTATTTAAGATATAAAGTATTCAGCCAAATATTGATCTCGATTTCATACTCGACTAAACAGTCAAATAAGATAAAAACTATACCAAGAGATCATCGAGAGAGAAATTGACTTTGATCAAAACAAAGATGATTTAATTGACATAAATGATCATTGCATCAAATGAAATATTATGATATCTAAAGCATAATAGATTTCTAAATATATAAAAGGATGCAGTTAAAGTCAATAAAACTAATGCTCAATTAATGTTCTATGTCTAAGCATAGATAATGAACAAAAACACAAAAACAAAACCTAACCTAAACAAAAGTTTCAAAAAGAGGTTATTTCAAGGAAAGCATTCCAATTGCTTTACGTAAATGAATAAAACGTTTTTGATCCAAAGGTTTTGTTAAAAAGTCAGCTAATTGATCTTCAGTTGAAATGTAGGAAATTTGAAGAATATTTGATTCAACTAGCTCTCTAAGAAAATGATATCTAAGTTCAATGTGTTTTGTTCTAGAGTGCAACACAGGGTTTTTTGAAATGTTTATAGCACTAGTGTTGTCACATAAAACAGTTACCGAAGTTGCTGAAATCCGGAAGTCGCTCAACACGCTTTTCATCCAAATGAGTTGAGTTGAACAACTACCCGCTGAGATGTATTCCGCTTCGGCAGTCGAGAGTGCAATGCAGTTTTGCTTTTTACTATGCCATGCAACAAGACAATGGCCAAGATAAAAACATGCACCACTCGTACTTTTCCGATCATCCACAGATCCTGCCCAATCGGCATCTGAGTATCCAATAATATCTAGACTTGTTCCCATAGGATACCAAATTCCGAAATTAATGGTTCCTTTGATGTACCGGATGATCCGTTTCACCGCTTTCAGGTGAACCTCCTTTGGTGCTGATTGATATCTCGCGCAAATCCCAATACTAAAGGATATATCCGGGCGACTAGCTGTGAGGTAAAGTAGACTTCCAATCATGCTGCGATAAAGTTTCTCGTCTACATTCTCACTAAGAGATTCACTTCCTAATCCCTTATTGCTAGTTCCCATAGGAGTAGGAAAATCTTTAGAATCTTCTAATCCGAATTTCTTTACCAACTCCTTAGCATACTTGGATTGACACAGATGGATGCCTTCACCATTTTGTTTCACTTGCAATCCAAGAAAGTTTGTCAGTTCCCCCATCATAGACATCTCAAATTCGCTTTCCATGGTTTCTGCGAATTTAGAAGCATCATTATCCTTTGTTGCTCCAAAAACAATGTCATCGACATAGATTTGTGCAACAATGAAGTTATCCTGATAATGCTTCACAAAGAGAGTCCGATCTGCTCCCCCTCGAGTATAGCCCTTCTCCAAAAGGTGCTTTGTCAACCTTTCGTACCACGCTCGCGGTGCTTGTTTTAAACCGTAAAGAGCCTTTTTCAAACGAAAAACATGGTTAGGTAGTTTACAGTCTACAAAACCTTTCGGTTGAGCCACATAAACTTCCTCATTTAAAAACCCATTTAAAAACGCGCTCTTAACGTCCATTTGAAAGAGTTTTATTTTAAAGTGACAAGCAATAGCGAATAAGATACGAATGGACTCGAGTCTAGCTACAGGGGCGAACGTTTCATCAAAGTCTATACCTTCTATTTGAGAGTAGCCTTGAGCAACTAAACGTGCTTTGTTCCTGATGATGGTACCATCCTCATTTTTCTTGTTCTTGAAAATCCATTTAGTACCGATCACATTGTGTTGCTTCGGAGGCGTCATTAATTCCCAGACTTTGTTGCGTTCAAACTGATGGAGCTCTTCCTGCATTGCTTCAATCCAGTAGTCATCCTGAAGAGCTTCATCGATATTCTTTGGTTCGATCATGGAAACGTAACAAGCGAATCCACAAACCAACTGTCTCCGAGTTTTGACTCCTTCTTGTGGGTCTCCAATGATGTTTGATTCAGGATGATCCTTGGAGATGCGTAACGTTTGATGTAATGGAGTACTCGGAGGTACATGAGATGATTCCTGCACATCAGATAGACTTGAAGAACCATTAGATTCATCATTAATATTGGAAGTATTATCATGAGAAGATGCACTTACAGGAGTATCATCATCAAGAGAGATATCAGGGGTAGATTTATCAGATGCAAAGTGGAAAGCTTCATCTACTTTAACATTTATAGATTCTACGATCGTCTTAGATTCCAAGTTAAATACCCGATATGCTCTACTATTTGTAGAATAACCCAAGAAAATCCCTTCGTCACTTCGAGAGTCAAACTTTCCAAGATTTTCGCGGTCACGTAAAATGTAACACCGACTCCCAAAGATGCGAAATTATTTGATGTTGGGTTTTCTACAACACCATAGTTCATATGGTGTATTTAACGTTCCCGGGCGCAAATAAACTCGATTAATAAGATAGACAGCAGTGTTCACAGCTTCAGCCCAAAAATCTAGCGGTAAATTCCGGCTGTGAAGCATAACACGTGCGATCTCTTGTACAACCCTGTTTTTGCGCTCGACAACACCATTCTGTTGAGGTGTATAGGGTGCTGAGAATTTATGTTTAATGCTATTGGAAGTGCAAAAATTAATGAATTTAGAATTTATGAATTCTCCACCTCTATCACTTCTAACATGAATGATCTTTTCATTCTTTTCAATCATAATACGAAGGCAAATCTCGTGAAAAGAATCAAAAGTATAAGCTTTCTCTTTTAAAAATGCTACCCAAGAATACCTAGAGAAATCATCAACCAATAAGAAAATATACCATTTACCTCCCAAGGATGGTTGACGTGTCGGCCCCATAAGATCCATATGCAATAATTCCAAGAGCCGTTTGGTACCGACGTGATTCAAGTTCTTGTGTGCAGTCCTAGATTGTTTTCCCTTTTGACAACCACCACACACAATGTTTTGTTCAAATGAAAGTTTAGGAACCCCCTTGACCACGTCCTTGTTTGAAATTCTAGCAAGTTCCTTAAAATTTATGTGACCTAGCCTTTCATGCCAAAGCGTTTCATTATTCAAAGAGGCTAAGTTACAATTTTCAAAAATTTTATTGGAAACAACATAACAATTGTTTTCAAATCTAACCCCTTTTAAAAAGAAAACATGATCCTTATCAGTTACAATGCATTCAACAGATGAAAAATTAACAGAAAAACCATTGTCACAAAGTTGACTGATACTAATGAGGTTAGTCTTAAGCCCATCAACAAATAACACATTATTCAGAATCGGGCCATCTGGAATAGCTACTGTTCCTTTTCCAACAATTTTGGAAGACTGACCATCTCCGAAAACTACAAGTCCTCCGGAGATTTTCTCAAAATTTTGAAAGCAGTTTTTGTCACCGGTCATGTGACGGGAACAGCCGCTATCCAGATACCAAGACGAATTATCATATGCATGCAAGGAAATATTTGTAACAAGACAAGGGAAGATTTCACCTTTGCGTACCCAAACCTTTCGAGTTTTGGTGTACGTCGGAAATGATTATGAAGTTGATACCTTTGGTGAAAGCGTCTTGTTTGATCCATTGCTTTTCCTTGACGTCGTCGTCTTGTTTGATGAACTACCGAGGCTCTTTTCCTTCAAAGAATTTTCATTTGATTTCCGAGGAATCACCCTTTTGGTAGTCGTTGCAAGAAGTGCTTGAGTTGAGCGTTTGGCTCCCATCTTGCAATTTCTCCTTATGTGCCCTGCAAAATTACAACGAAAACATACCTTAGTGCTTGACGATTCCGAGGAGGGTGAAGTAGGCTTGTTGTCGTTGCTTGTCGTGAATTCCGGTGTCGGAGGAGGAGATACCGACTGAGGCACAAAAACTGTCCCAACCGAACTAAAGTTGTCTTCAGTTCGATTGTATCCGAGGCCGAACTTGTTTGATTGACCAAGACCAAGAAGCTTATCCAACTTACTCCTTCCTGATGAAAATCGCTGTAAGTCATCCTTGAGTTGGAGAATGGTCTCTGTCATTTCCAATTTTTTCTGTCGAGCCTCGCCGTTGAGCTTCAAGAAGTAATTCGCTTTGTTCACCATATCTATATAATTCTTCTCGAGTTGCTCATTGGACTCTTGAAGTGAAGCATTTGCTTTTATCAGATTATCCCTTCCCACTTCAAGATCGGTCGAGAGAGAAGTTACCCTTTTTACTTCTTCTTCGAGATCCTGCAATCTCCCTCTCAACCCCTTGTTTTGCTTAGCCAGTTTCTTTGAATCCCTCAAAAGTCTGTGGTAGGCTAGAGAAAAATCTTCACCTTCCGAATCATCCGATTCATTGTCCGTTGCATTCTTTTCAACAGTGGAGTTGGACAATGACTCGGATGTACTTGCCATTAAGCAACTGAAGGGTGAAGATGTGGACGCGTGGAACGCCGTTGCGTTATCTTCTTCATCACTTGACGATGACTCATTTGACGATGAGGTGTCATCCCAAGTGACGGCTTGCATCGCCTTCTTCTTGGACGGATTCTTATTTGGACATTCCGTTGAGATATGGCTGTACCCTCGGCACTTGAAGCATTGGACTTGTCCTTCTGAGCTTTTCTTATCCTTAGAAAAACCCTCTTGCTTTCTTGGTTTGAAACTTGAAGAACCTTTGCCTTTCTTTGACTTTACGAAGGATGGAGTTTTGCTTGAGTTACCCCTTCGAAAGTTTCGGCGAAATCTTCTTGTCAAGAGAGCAAGCTGCTTCTCAAAGTCCTCCATAGATAGGTTCTCGTCATCGCCTGAGGAGGATGAATCCGCGTCTTCTTCGTTTGTTGTTTTCAACGCATAACCTGAAGACTTAGAAGAGGATGCCTTTCCCGAAGAATAGTTAGTAGGAAATGTCATTTCATATGTTTGTAAAGACCCAACTAATTCTTCTACACGGATTTCGTCCGGGTGTTTAATAGTTTCAATGGCTGTAACCTTGGAACGAAATCTTTCAGGAAGAGTTCTTAATATTTTTCTTACTACTTTAAATTCTGGAATCTTCTCTCCCAAGTTAGCACATGAGTTTACGATGTCTTGCAATCGTGTGTAATAGTCTGTGAACGATTCATTTTCTGCCATGAAAATAGAGTCAAACTTGCTCGTAAGCATTTGCAGTTTTTGAATCTTCACAAGGTTAGTTCCCTCATGCGTAACTTGAAGAACATCCCAGATTTCGTTCGCAGTCTCATATGCCGAGACGCGAGAGAACTCTGTTTGAGATAAGGCATTAAATAAAGCATTAATTCCCTTGCCATTGTAAGAAGATATATCAATCTCTTCCTTGGTCCATTTCGACCTAGGTTTGATGGTGCGAACATCACCAATAAATTCAGTTGGATTAGACTATCCTAATTCAATTGATTGCCACACCCGTTCGTCGATGGAAATTAAAAAGGCTTTCATCCGTACTTTCCAGTACGCATAATTTGTTCCATCGAAGAACGGAGGTCTGTTGATGTTTCCACCTTCAACCATTGTTTACAACCCTATTCCCTCTCTGATACCACTTGTTGGGTTATGTATAATTGGATCTAAATAGGGGAAAAAACACCTAGAGGGGGGTGAATAGGTGTAAACAATAAACACTCAAAAATCTTTGCGATATAAAACCCAATGCGGAAAAATCAATAACACGCAGAGATTTTTACGTGGAAAACTCCAAACCGGAGTAAAAAACCACGGGACCGATAACACGGTGAAATCCACTAGAATTAAACACGTACAAGGTGATATACCGTACTCACAGACGACTCAACCTTTTCCATACGCTCCTAGTTGATCTTCTCCGCTCGCTCCACGACGCTTCTCGAATCCACGATCTGCGTCCAACGCCGAATCCACGACGTCCAACGTCGAGTCCACGACGTCCGACCGAATCCACGGTCTTCACCCAGTAGCACGCTTCGAATCCACGAACTTACCTCGCTCCGAATCCACGAGAGCGGTAGCACCTTGAATCCACAAGGCCACGCGAGTCCACGCGCCGATTTGGGATAAATCGTTGTTTTTTGGGTGGTGATGATCCGCCGAATACTTAGATTAGAAATAGATCGAAAATACCATCTAAGTATTCATCGATTTGATTCTACTCAAAATGTGAGTATGAAAACCTAGAATCAAATCAATCAATATAGATGAAGAAACATAAGATTAAATCTCTTGATTTCCTTTCTTCTCTATATGTGGATCTTAGGCCGTATATAAGATGACGGCTTTTAGGATTAGCGGCTTCTTTTTGGATTTGCCCTATTAAAAGAATCATAGGGTCTATTTATAGGTTAGAAACCCTTGGAAAATGATAGGAATCAAAAACTATCCTTTTCTGGAATTTTACATGACGACGATCCGAATCGGAGTTCGGCGATCCGGATTGCAGTAGCGAGAAAAACAGTTTCCAGAAAAACGAAGGTTCGGGATCCGGATCGAAGTGCCTGATCCGGATCGTTCATACAGTTCACCAAACATCAACGTTCGGGATCCGGATTGAAAAGCCTGATCCGGATCGTTCAAATAAAATGGTAAACCCAGTGTTCGGGATCCGGATCAACGGAGGCTACGATTCGGATTGAACTGGTGTATGAACGAACAACCTTCGGGATCCGGATTGCAAAGTCTGATCCGGATCCTGAACATGTCCCGTGTCCAGTTTTTGATATTTATGCAATTACAAGTTCATCCAAGTGTTTCTACACTATAAGAAGTATTCGGATCACCAAAGATATTAAGTTAAACATACCTGATCCTTTTGAATTCTTCTTTCTTGAGATTGAGTTAAATGATCCAACCTTCTTTACCTTCAATCTTCAAGACTTAACCGAATTCACGAAATACGCCAACTCAAATTCCATAACATAGACATGACGTCCCAGTCGTAAGGGATTTCCCGGATGTATTTCCGGCAGAACTCCCTGGGATGCCGCCCGAACGAGAAGTTGACTTCCCTATTGAACTACTCCCCGGCACCAAGCCCATCACCAAGGCACCGTACAGGATGGCCTTCGCTGAGTTGAAAGAACTCAAGGCACAGCTGGAGGACCTTTTGGACAAAGGTTTTATCAGACCAAGCACGTCACCATGGGGCGCGCCCGTCCTGTTCGTGAGGAAGAAGGACGGAAGCCTCCGGTTGTGCGTAGACTACCGGGAAATAAACAAGGCCACCATTAAGAACAAGTACCCCCTGCCAAGGATCGACGACCTATTCGACCAACTGCAAGGGGCAACGGCGTTTTCAAAAATTGATCTACAGTCAGGCTATCATCAGCTCAGGGTTAAAGGAGAGGACGTCCCCAAGACGGCTTTCCGAACTCGCTATGGCCACTACGAATTTACAGTGATGCCTTTCGGGCTCACTAACGCCCCCGCAATATTCATGGACATGATGAATAGGGTGTTCAAACCCTTCCTAGATTTATTCGTGGTGGTCTTCATCGACGATATCCTCATCTATTCCCGTACAGATGAGGAACATGAAGAACATCTGCGCACAGTCCTCCAGACCTTACGGGAACAGAAACTCTACGCCAAACTCAAAAAGTGTGAGTTTTGGCTCCGTAAGGTGGATTTCTTGGGGCACGTGGTCTCGGCGTCCGGAGTCGCGGTGGACCCAAGGAAGATAGACTCGGTGACGAACTGGCACCAACCGACAACGGTGACGGAGATTCGAAGCTTCCTAGGATTAGCCGGGTATTACCGGCGCTTCGTGGAGGGCTTCTCTAAGATAGCCACCCCCTTGAATCGTTTAACTCGAAAGGGGGAGAAGTTTATCTGGACGGATCAGTGCCAGAGGAGTTTCGAGGAGCTCAAGGACAGATTGACGCGGGCCCCAATTCTCGCCTTACCAGAACCGGGGGAGGATTATGAAGTATTTTGCGATGCGTCGCGGAACGGATTGGGAGGAGTGCTTATGCAACGGGGAAGGGTTATAGCCTATGCGTCAAGGCAACTCAAGGATTATGAGCGAAATTACCCCGTGCATGATTTGGAGCTCGCAGCGGTTGTGTTCGTCCTCAAGCTATGGAGACATTATTTGTATGGAGCACACTGCAACGAGTGCTCTGACCATAAGAGTCTCAAGTACCTCTTCACCCAAAAGGAGCTAAACTTGCGGCAAAGGTGGTGGCTCGAGCTACTAAAAGACTACGACATGACGATCCACTATCATCCGGGAAAAGCAAATGTGGTAGCTGACGCCTTGAGTCGCAAAGGGCAGGCCGAGAAAGCAGGTGTAGATGCTATCACCCAGCAAGAACATCTGATTGCGGAGTTTTCACGGTTAAGACTGGAAGTGGTACCGGCGGGTACGGTCGCACAACTTCTGACCCTAGTGGTCAGGCCCACCCTGCTGGACAGGATTCTTGAAGGGCAATCGACCGATGACCAACTCCAGCTGGTGCGAGGCAGGATAACCGCCGACCAGGAGGGCGATTTCGCAGTAAGCTCCGATGGCACGATACGGTTTCGAGGACGAATCTGTGTGCCGGATCTACCAGAGATCAAAGAGGAAATTCTGAGGGAGGCGCATACCGCTCCTTATGTAGCGCACCCCGGGGGAACGAAGATGTACAAGGACGTTAAACAGACCTTCTGGTGGCCCAAGATGAAGGAAGATGTAACTCGATTCGTGGCACACTGCCTGGTATGCCAACGAGTGAAGGCCGAGCATCAGCGACCGGCGGGAAAGTTGCAACCACTACCGGTGCCCGAATGGAAGTGGGAAAGGATTACCTTGGATTTTGTGACCGGTTTCCCGAGATCGCCACAAGGACACGATGCGATATGGGTCATTGTGGACCGTTTAACGAAATCGGCCCACTTTCTGGCCATACACACAACGTGGACCCGGGAACGACTGGCACAAACGTACATCAATGAGATAGTAAGGTTGCATGGGGTACCGACATCTATTACGTCGGACAGAGACGCACGGCTCGTGTCAAATTTTTGGCGGAGTCTGCAACAAACAATGGGAACCAAGTTGCATTTTAGTACGGCATTTCACCCGCAGACCGACGGGCAATCAGAGCGGGTGATTCAGATTGTGGAAGACATGCTTCGAGCGTGCGTTTTGGACTTGGGCGAAGGATGGTCGCAATACTTACCCCTCGTGGAGTTCGCCTACAACAACAGCTATCAAGCCAGTATCCAGATGGCGCCATACGAGGCTCTGTATGGGCGCCGCTGTCGGCCTCCAATATGTTGGGATGATTTGGGTGAGCATAAGTTTTTGGGCCCAGATTTGGTGGAGGAGACCGAGGCGAAGGTGCGATTGATCAGACAAAGACTACTGACCGCCCAGAGCAGACAGAAAAGTTACGCGGACAAGAGACGACGAGACTTAGAGTTCATGGTAGGTGAGCATGTTTTACTCCAAGTCTCACCATCCAAAGGAAAACGACGTTCCGGCCTAAAAGGAAAGTTAAGTCCGAGGTACGTGGGACCATTCGAGATCCTAGAACGCGTGGGTCCAGTGGCGTACCGGTTAGCCTTGCCACCGAACCTCGAACGAGTCCACAACGTGTTCCACGTCTCAATGCTCCGGAAGTACCTCGCTGACCCCTCTCATGCCTTGGATGTTTCAACCATAGAGTTGCGTGAGGATTTGAGCGTCGAGGAGACGCCGGTGCGGATTTTGGCAAGAGAGGACAAGAGGTTGCGTAATCGAACTATTCCCTACGTAAAGGTCCAGTGGAGCAACCACGAAGAACGCGAAGCGACATGGGAACTGGAATCGAGGATGAGGGAATGCTTTCCCGGGTTGTTTGGTGAGGTTTGTACTTAAGTTTCGGGGATGAAACTTTTTATAAAGTGTGAGTGGTGTAGAGATTCGGCTTTTACGACTGATTGTGACTCACATGTTACTTATTTATGCCCTTAAGTAAATAAAAGTATTTAACGTTTGAAACTCGGTCGGTGTTTGGTGCGGGTATTTTTTCCGTCGAAGGGCCCGGAAAACGAAGACCGATGGCGCGATCGGATCGGGAATCCGATGTACGGATCTCCCGGAATGGGGTTTTTAAGATCGCGATGACTTAAGTCGTGCATCGAAATCCGCGTAAAATATCAGGCAAGTTTGTTAGGGGAATCTGGATATTCCTGTGATTAATTAATTAAGGAAATTAATTAATCGGTTACGTACAACTAAATTTGGGGTTTTTATCTCCTATGATTAATTAAAATGGGGAAATTAATTAATCGGCGACTAGGATTTAAAAGGGGATAAATTAATACGTACAAAGAAAAAAAAGAGAAAACCCTAGCCAAAAAGAAAGAACGCGAAAGAGAAAGAAAAGAAAAAGATAGAACCCTAGTTGAATGAAAGAAAGGAGAAAAGGGAGGAAACGAAGGAGTCCGATCACCTCGAATAATGAACCGGAGACAAGAGCGCGACCGGACGTCTCCCCCGTGGATTAATTCGGTGAGTGCAATCCTCGTTGTGGTTTTTCGGGGTCTTCTTTTAAGTTCTTGTTTAGGGTTTCGGTCGTCATCATCGTATCCGTCACCGCCGCCGTCGTTGCGCAAGTTAGGGCACGGCATGGGCGGCGGAGACGCGCGATGCCGCTAGGGCATCGCGCGGGCGGCAACAACGGGAGCCGCGCGGGCTCCGCGCGGACCGCACCCGCGCGGGCACCGCGTGGATCACACCCGCACGGGCACCATGCGGGCACCGCGCGGGTACCGCACCCGCATGGGCGCCGCGCGGGCACCGCACCCGCGCGGGCACCATGCGGGCACGGCACCCGCATGGGCGCTGCGCGGGCACCGCACCCGCGCGGGCACCATGCGGGCACCGTACCCGCATGGGTGCCGCGCGGGCACCGCACCCACGCGGGCACCATGCGGGCACCGCGCGGGCACCGCACCCGCATGGGCGCCGCGCGGGCACCGCACCCGCGCGGGCACCATGCGGGCACCGCACCCGCATGGGCACCGCGCGGGCACCGCACCCGCACGGGCACCACGCGGGCACCGCGCGGATCACACCCGCGCGGGCGCCGCCCGTGGAGGATCGCCGCATGGTTTTGGTGGGCTTCGCGGGGGGAAATCCGTCGACCGACGGGTTTGACGGTTTCTTTAGGTTTCCGTCGGACGGGTAATGTCGGGCTTTCGTTTTGTAGAGGCGTGGTTCTGATTTTGGTTACCCTTATGGACCCTTCTTAGGTCCAGATACGCAACGGGAGTGTGCGAAAGATCCGGGTGCTCCGATCCGCTCGCAACCAGGTGGGTACCCTTGCTATAAGTGCAACGAGTGCAGTAAGTGCACCATATCATCGTAAAAGGCTCGTTAATTTGTCTAATAAAGTAGATGGACTTTTATACCTTCGCATGAATATTTATTATTAATAACTGTGGCGGCTGCGGTCGCGGGGCTTAATACTTTTTATTAATAATTGTGGCGTCTGCGGTCGCGGGGCTTATCACACGCCGACACCGGCAATTTCGATTTTGGATGTTGCATGTACACAGGCGGATTGGCCTCCGCATGGGTGTACTTTTCCGGAGAATTGGTCCGAGTGACCCGTGTGCCTCACGTGTATGGGGTGAGGACCTCTTCACGCCTGCTAAGGGCGCCGCACTAGCACCGTGAAGGGGTTAAAAACATCGAAGGGGTATTGTGACTGTGCACGAGGGGAGACTTCCGTCTCTCCGACAGGTACTCTGGGGTTGGGGCCCAGCTTATTTTTGTAACAGGGTTTTTAGCGAAAGGTTCCGGTTTAAACGGTTTGTTTTTAATTCAATGTTAATTGTTAAGACATCTACTTTGTTTGTCACTGACTTTACCCACTCCGTGACAGGTTTGATTAGGGACATTAGTCGGGACGGTGATGAGACTGCGTCGAGAGGACCGTAGTCGTAGGAGGCTTTCCACTCCTGGTTCCTTGGAACTATCTCAACTCTTTCTTAACTATTCTTAGCTTAATTTGCATCTGTGGATCATATTAGTTAATGTTAGCACTGTGGATTGGATGCACTATTACGGTTCAGACATACTTTCGTGATCTTGGGCACGGCATATTTTTATCATCATAAAAGTGATTGCGAAAACGTTTTCAAAAGCAGAGTGCCGTGTGGGCACAGATTTTGTAAACCTCTGGATTTATCCTTTCTAAACGATGTCGTCGCTCTCTTGTTTGAATGTGTAACTGTTTTAAAAATTGGGTGTCGGGTGGACACCGTTTGCAAAACCGTAGGTAACTATTTCTTCCGCACTATGTATGATGACGACTGTATGGTTGATGGTTGTGTGATAACCGCGGTTTTATCTTACCTTTCCGGGCTTCCTATTAATTTTATTGAACCATTCTGCTGACAATAGGGGTCCGAGGGTAACTTTTCCTTGTTTTCTGGACAGATGATCGGGGCTCGCGGGTATTTTTGGTTAATAAAGCTCGCGAAACGGAGACAGCCGGTGCGATCGGTTTTGGATTCCGACCCCCGGATCTCCCAGAATAAATTCCGGAAGTTGGTACCGCAGCCCAGGTGACATACACAATTACCGGGGGCAGACCGAACTCTGGTCCGCAATCAGATCGATTCTGGTCGATCAGTTGAGGTATGGGGTTTAAACACCCCTTTCCCCAGTCGTTCGAGTGGTTAATCTTAATTTGGGGTCCAAAATCCACTACGCCCAAACGACTAAATAGTCGGCCTTGGGAATTAGGTTTTGATATACCTCGCCTCCCCTCACATTGGCGTACGATATCCGAGCGTGGACGAGGAGCGGTTCCTCAAAACCCTCGCCTTTCCCATCGGCCGGCAAGGAAGAGAAGAGATTGATCGCCTCCCCGTAAAGATCCGACGAACGCTACAAGGACGAGCCCTCTCCTTCGCCCGGTACCGACGAAAACAAGGTGAACCGTGCTTTCATTTTCCTTTCCTTGTCGTTTCTCGTTATGAACGAGGGGGAGGGGGGGGCTTTCTTGATTCGTTGGAGATGGAAGGAGAGGGGCGAGCTACCCGCACACGGAGCGCCGCGCGGGGCAACCCGCGCATGCGGGGGCGCCGCGCGGGGCACCTGCATGCGGGGCGCCGCGCGGGGCACCCGCATGCGGGGCGCCGCGCGGGCAGCCCGCGCATGCGGGGGCGCCGCGCGGGGCAGCCCGCGCATGCGGGGGCGCCGCGCGGGGCACCTCGCCGGGCAGCCCGCGCATGCGGGGGCGACGCGGGGGGCAGCCCGCGCATGCGGGGGCGCCGCGCGAGGCTCCCGCATGCGGGGCGCCGCGCGGGGCAGCCCGCGCATGCGGGGGCGCCGCGCGGGGCACCCGCATGCGGGGCGCCGTGCGGGGCAGCCCGCGCATGCGGGGGCACCGCGCGAGGCCGCCCGCGCATGCGGGGGCGCCGCGCGGGGCACCCGTATGCGGGGCGCCGCGCGGGCAGCCTGCGCATGCGGGGGCGCCGCGCGGGGCACCCGCATGCGGGGCGCCGCGCGGGGCAGCCCGCGCATGCGGGGGCCACCGCGCGGGGCCGCCCGCGCATACGGGGGCGCCGCGCGGGCAGCACGGCAGCGCGCGGGGGGTTTGGTCGCTGCCGTCAGAGGCCGGTTGGCGTTGGGGCTTTCCTTTACTTCGCGTTTAAAGGTTCTTGATCTCCCCGCCCGGGGATCCCGTTTTTGCAGCTTCGGGGAGCGCGCCGGGACGCGGGGAGCCGAGCGTGGTTTTCTACTAGCGACAGGTGGGTTGAATGTGTTAATTAGCATCGATTTCCGACGACCGTTTATTCTAGATATTACATGTTATCGTTTCACTTTACCTGCCGCCTATTATCGTATCTTAGATGCTACATGTAATCGCCGCACTTTGGTAGTTAGGTGTATTATGCTCCTGATGTTACATGTTGTTGCTTTATCTTCGATTATACTTGTTAGTAGAGTACCTTGATTACACATGTTACTATCTTACTCTTTTTCATGCATTGTGGCTACTGTGCTCGAGGCTGCAACACGCGCACCCGCGGTTTGGCCACCGCGAAGGGTGCGCTTTTCCGGAAAAGTGGTCTATGACCCGTGTATACCCACGAGGTGACGTAGTGGGGCCCCTTATTAGTTGTGGGGTTTGAGGCGCCGAGGTGCGAGCGGGCGACCCGTCGGTTTAGTTGTCCGACGTGGTCGGGTTTCTGCAGGTACGGTATGGGCCGTCGGTTTAGTTGTCCGACGTGGCCGGGCATTACAGTATACAGGTGTACAGGTTACCTCTCCACCTTGAGAGGGTGGTTGCTCCGGTTGTCTTCACGGTTTGTTTTATTATATTCTCCTGCTCTACTATTTTTACGTCACTGACTTCCCACTTCGTGACAGGGTTCAGCCGGGGGGAGAGGTAGGCGGCGGTGAGGACGGGACAGGAGCAGCTGGGTCGCTGGGGACCCTGGACTGTATTTGTTCTTTCATTCTTGCATTTCATTTACATTGTAGTTATGTGAGAGGTTCTCGATACCCTCGTGGGGTCGGCGTGGATGTCGATATGAGTTGCATTTAGTTACCCTCTTATACGTTACTCTTCCTTTTATTTCTGTTGGCCATTTGGAAATGAAAAAGGCAAAAGCCAAAGAAAAGATTGCGAAAACCATTTTTTAAAATCTAAGTGTCGTGTGGGCACTGGTTTCAAAACCCTGTGGCTTTATGGATTGCGAAAGGGATTTCAAAACTTGGGTGTCGGGTGGGCACCGTTTTCAAAACCTTGTGGATTTATACTGATTTCGAAACTCGCTTTCAAACGTAAGCGCCGGGTAGGCGCTCTTTTAAAAACTGTGGATTTATCCTTTCCAAATTGATCGGCCATACGTTTTAAATAGATTAGAATGCTGGTTGTATGTTAATAATTGTTGTGATTGAATGGTTGTGTATGTTTGGAACATGTACTGAACGCCACGCCGTGCATATACAGGGGAGACTCTGTCCGTTTACAGAGTGATCCTGTATGTGTGGCGGGTCTGGGCATGCGCCGGGGAAGAGGGGTTCTCTTTTACAAAAAAAAATTAGTACGTCAAATGTTCGACTTTTGTGAATCGTTTCCGCTAAAACAAACCCCCCGGGGCGTGACAGATTAAATGGTATCAGAGACTTCTTTCAATCACAATAGTTAGTGCCGACATCCGTGGGAACACCTCACTTGCCTACACATGAATGAAATGGTAGGGCATAGGACTGTAGAACGCGAGCGATCGAGGGGGGGGGGGGGGGGGAGAAGAGTTCGAGTTCTTTCTTTCGCTAAGTGGTTCGTTGTCCCGTCGCTTATAAGCAAAGGCTAAAGCTGACTTTCTTTGTGTGTATACAGATAGAGGGCCGACTTAGCAAGCAACCGGCGACCGGAATGGACCTTGCCGACGAAGCCAATCGCCTGCTTCGCAACCAGCTGCGCGACGTGGCTGGGCAACTGCTGTCACGCCCCGGGGGTTTCATTAAGCGGATGGACGACCAACGAAAAGATTGAGTTTGCGCATTCATTTATTTTTTTGAAAACCAACCTCCCCCAGTGCGTGCCCAGACCCGCCGCATATACAAATTCACTCTGCGAACGGGCAGAGTCTCCTTTGTATATGCACGGCGTCCTGACCACAACCACCATACAATCATCACTTTAACCACACTAGTACAATGACCTCCAGGTAAACAGTTTTCGAAACATTTTCCTTTTCTTTTCTTTTCTTTTGTAGTTTGAAAGCGGCCACACGGGACAAGCAAAACAACTACTCGCAAGGGCAAATAAAAGACATCCCAACATCCACATCGACCCCACAAGGGTATCGCGATCCACATAGTCGGCTACTAACAAGTAATGAAATGCGCAATAAGAAGTAAATACCAACTATGGCTACGGAGGACCAAAAGTGCTCCTGCCACGGCCTCACCGTCGCCCTAGCTCTCACCCCCGAGAATCTGTCACAGAGTGGGAAGTCAGTGACCAGAAAATAAAGCACGAAAGCAACTAGGGCTATAAATAAAGCAAACTGTAGTAAACCAGAGCAACCGCCCTCCTCGTCGTGCAATCGTCGGTATCCCCTCCCCCTGCATAACCTGGACCGGGCACCTGCCGCGGCAAACCAGACTATCCGGAGCTACCGTAAAATAAAACGTGAACACCTGCAAAACCCGACCACCCTCCCAAGAGGGAAAATAAACCACGAACACCTGTAACACCTGTAACCCCTGTAACACCTGTAACCCCTGACCTCGTCGGGCACCTACCCCGACGGATCGCACCACTCACACCTGGGAGCACCTGACCTCGTCGGGCACCTACCCCGACGGATCGCACCGCTCACACCTTGATGCCTCAAACCCCACACCTACGGGGGCCCCCACTACGTCACCTCGTGGGTCTACACGGGTCGGAGACCGCTTTCCCGGAAAAGAGCACCCTTTGCGGTGGCCAGACCGCGGGTGCGCGTGTCGCAACCTCGAGCATAGTAACCAAGATACAGGGTAACATCGTAATTTATAGAGACCGTCAGCATTAGTACCGATAACATGCAGTTAATATCCTTCCAACAATACCAACTCCATGCTAAGTCTCAAAGAAAACCCACAGCATGATAAACATAACCATAACAAAATTCCGCAATAAGGGGTTCTAAGGGTGTACCCACCTGAAACGCGAAGAAGAAGGTGTACGGAACTCCCGCTAAAACACTCCCACCCTGTGCCCGAAAAAGCTACAGTAAGAAATAATGTTAAAAAATATCGTCGTGGTCAAAAACACTGAAAAACGGGGCGAAACGGGCCACAAACGGAGCTTCTGGGCTCAAAAGCTGAAAGCTGGTGCACGGTCCAGGCATGGACCGGGTTCACGACACAGAGGAGGCAGCGGCGCAGACCGGGCTCACCCCGGGAGCATGCACCAGGCGGAATGTGTTACGGCATTTTGGTGTTGGCATATTTCGTGAGTCAAGTCAGTGAGTTGAGTCGGAGTCTTAAAGGGATCAAATTGTCAATCAGCAATCAAAGACTTAGAGAAGATTCAACAAGAGCTCAAGTTGACACTCAGTGTCTTGAGTCTTGAAGATTGAAGTTGAAGAATTGTGGATCAGTTACATCAATCTCAAGAAGAAAGTATTCAAGAGGATCAGGTATGTTTAACTAAATAATTGTGGTGATCCGTATACTTTCTTATAGTGTAGAAACACTTGGATGAACTTTTATTGTCATAATAATCAAAAACTCGTGTTCGGACATGTTCAGGATCCGGATCAGAGCCAACGATCCAGATCCCGAAGGTTGTTGCTTCATACAAGACTTCGATCCGGATCCATGCAATTTCCGATCCGGATCCCGAATGTTAAGTTTTCTGATTTGTATGAACGATCCGGATCGGGCAATGCGATCCGGATCCCGAACCCTTGGTTTTCTGGAATTGTCAATCTCGTTACGACGATCCGGATCGCAGTAAATCCGATCCGGATCGCCGTCCGTAAATTTTCCAGATAAGGTATGTTTTTGATTCTTATCTCTTTCCAAAGGTTTCTAAACTATAAATAGACACTTAGGGTTTCTCAAAAACGGGGGAGCTACGGCCGATCTTTTTATAAAACTCTTGAGAGCAACCCTAGAGGCCAGGTTTTTATCGATCTTCTTTATAGCCTCTTTTAGGTCAATTCGATGGTTCTTTCAAGAACATATCTTTTGTCGAATTGATCTAATCTTTGCTTAGAGATTTCTTCTACGGTTCCTCAATGAGAATCTAAGCAAAGGATCACCATCGAAGTCAATATTCTTATCGACTGAGTTTGCGTCGTGGATTCGACGTGGCATCGTGGATTCGGTGTGCTAAAGCGTTTCGTGGATTCGAAACGTGTGCTCGTGGATTCGAGTGGCGTTCGTGGATTCGAACGTGTGCAGTGGACGTGCAAAATCGGAGGAGCGCGAGGTCCAAGAAATTGAAGGAGGGGTTAAATCCGTGGACACGGTAATCACCTTGTTATTCTTCTTTTCTTAGGGATTGTTATTGCGTGGATATCCAACCGGTCAGTGCAAGGTCCGAAGAAGCTGAAGGAGGGGTTGAGTCCGTGGAGTAGGTAATCACCTTGTTATTCTTCTATTCTTAGTGGATTGTTGTTGCGTGTTGGTCCCGTGGTTTTTCTCCTGGATTGGAGTTTCCACGTAAATCTCGGTGTGCTGTTTTTATTTTTCGCATTGGTTTTTATTTTGCACTGAGATTGAGTTTTTAAGTATTACACCTATTCACCCCCCCTCTAGTTGTTTGATAGTACCTATTTAGATCCTTGTGGATCCTATAAAAACCTACAATTGGTATCAGAGAGGGTTTTAGGTTTATCTATCATGTTGGGTGAAAGTGGTAATATTTATAGACCTCCTCTTTTTGATGGGACTAATTATGCTTATTGGAAAGTGCGGATGAGAGCTTTTCTCATCGCAATTGATGAGCGGGTATGGCAATCCGTGGAATACGATTGGGTGCATCCTGTTGAGGAAGTAGGAAATTCTACTACCCCAAAACCTCACTCTAGATGGTCCAAAGAGGAATTTGAAAGATCTTCTTACAATGGGAAAGGTATGAACGTTTTATTTAATTCTCTTTCCTCGACTGAATTTACACGAATTTCCGCGTGTGAAACCGCGAAGGAAATTTGGGATATTCTCAAAATTACACATGAGGGTACTAATCTTGTAAAAATTTAAAAGCTCCAGATGCTTACAAGTCAATTTGACTCTATTCATATGGAAGAGCATGAATTGTTTACAGATTATTACACTAGACTTCAAGATGTAATAAATACATGTGCTAATTTAGGAGAAAAGATCCCGGAGTCGAAAATTGTAAGAAAGATACTTCGGACTCTTCCGGAACGGTTTAGGGCAAAGGTTACCGCCATTGAAACCGTTAGTCATCCGGATGAGATGAGTGTAGAGGAATTAGTAGGTGCTTTGCAAACTTATGAAATGACTTTTCCTACTAATCAAGTTTCTTCCAAGTCTTCTTCTAAGCTTACAGGTATTGCATTCAAATCAACAAACGAAGAAGATAGCGAATCAAGTTCCGACGATGAAATCTCTTTTGCCGATTTTGAAGAACAATTGGCGCGGATCGTAAAGAAATTTCGTCGGAAATTTTGGAAGAATCGAACCGATGGATCTTCATCCACGAAACCTTCTAAAGGATCATCGGGTTCTAAATCCTCTAACCTCAAAAGCTTTGCAAAACCTTCTAAAGAAAAAGAAAAAGATGATTTCGAAGGGGAAATCCAATGCTATCGATGCAAAGGCTACGACCATTTTTCAACGGATTGTCCTTCTCCGAAATCATATAAAAAGAAGGCTTTGCAAGCGAAAACTTGGGACGATTCTACTTCTAATGAATCGACCTCAAGTAAAGAGGAAAAAATCGTTGCTTCTCATGCCTCTCATTTTCCCTCTTCTAATAATTGTTTATCATCATTAGTCGCTGACTCTACTCCTTTGATTTTGTATGAAACATCAACAACCGGTGGAGAGTCATCAAGTGAGGGGGAGTCGGACGAGGAAGAACTCATTGAGGCATATCAACAACTTCTTGCGGAATCTAAGAAGATGGCCAAGCATATCAAGAAGTTGAGGAAGCAACGACTTGAGAATCAAGACGAGAATCATGCTTTAAAGATAAAACTTCATGATCTCGAGGAGGAACAAGGACGTTTATTGAATAACAATAAAATCCTCCAAGAAAAGCTAAACCAATCGGAGACAAACGCTAAATCATATACAGACAAGATTGGTTTTCTAGAAAAACAGTTTGAGGAGATTCATGTCACCAACCAAGCATTGACCAAACAAGTTCATCAACTTAAATCCGACATACAAAGGATCTCAACCGATTCCAAGAAACTTGAGTGTATGTCCGGTTTAGGTCAAACAAGCAAGGTTGGTTTGGGATTCAAAAAGGACCAAACTGTGCATGCTTCAAGTTCCACAATGAAATTGAAAGGAAGAACTTGTCACTTATGTGGACTTGAAGGACATTTGGTGAAGGATTGCCCGAAAAAGAGAAAGAAAAATTCTTCGGCAACTTCATCTACGGAGCGAACTCAACGGAATCAAAAGACACATCAAGTCAAAGGAGTTCACTCAACCCACCAAAGGTCCGAGCCACATCATCAATCATACAAGTGGATCACTGCGAGGCAAAGAGCTAAGGTGGATCAACAGTCAAAGCTATCATCTCCCAACCACAATGAATCAAGACAACCCAGAATTCGACAATTTTGGATTCGGAAAGGTGATATCTTTCCTTGTCTTAAGTTCTAAATAGCTTATGACTGTATGTAATGCTTTGATTGGTTTTCCCTTCATATCTTTCTTAATCTTTGCATTACATGTTTTTCAATACTCTTCGTTTTTATGTTTTGTTTAAACAAAAGGATTTTAACGAACAAGTGCATTGAATAAAAAGGGTTTTCACTTTCAATCACTCCATTTTAATTTTATTTGGATTATCAACTTTACTCCATAATCATAATCTTGAAGATACTTCATTATAGGAGTTTTTGATATTATAAGCATCAAATTTTAGAAATCATGTGTGATCTTTAGATGCTTAATCTATCTCGGATGTGTGAATTCATTGTGATAAACGTGAGACAACCGATTGATTGAAATTTGGGATTTAATTCTTTCACGTAAGAGATTGCATTCTTACAAGGGTAATTAAATGAATTTTAAAAGATGTGGAAAGAGTTACATCCGAAAGGAGTGTGAAAACTACCACCACATGTTGGAAAGAGCTGCCACCCCGGTCATCCGGTTTGTGTGTGAAGCTACCACATGTTATGGATGCTTGATAGTATTTTATGAGAAAATCTTTAGTTGAAGCTTTTGGAGATTTATATGCAAAGCTCTTATATTTTGAATAATCTCCTGGTTGGTATAAGGTGGGATAGTTGAAAGATGCTCAAAGAGCCAGCACTCACAAACGTTGTATGTAAGGGCGAGACAGAATGTTATCCTCAAGTTGGACATGGCCAAGGCCTATGATCGTATGGAGTGGGATTTTGTGCAGGCTGTCCTTCGAAGGTTTGGATTTTCTATCAGATTGATGTCCATGATTGGTTTGCTATTATCTAATTGCTGGTTCTCTGTCTTGTTGAATGGTTCTCTCACGGGTATTTTAGTGCTTATCTCAAATTTGAAAGGGTAAGAAATCAAATTGATGTCATTTGGAAATCTCTGTAAGTCATCTTTGTACATCCGTTACATCTTGATAGACTTTGGATCTCAAGATTATTTTTGATGACTTGTGTTTGATGAATATAACATGAAAAACGGTTTATAATGTTTTACCTTTATTTTTCATGATTTTGGAGTAAATCTTTTTAATTTTTGTGAAATTAATTGGATTGAATGACATCTTTGTGAATTCATTGTTTTTCAAAGCACTTAAATGAATTTCTTGATGGTATACAAATCGGTATTTGAAAAGATTCTAAAATTTAGATTTGTTTCAAGGAATTATCTGTTTTTTGCCTTCTGGTACCGGTACGCAATCTGCATTTTTGTTATATACCGGAACTGAGCTTTTATCTCTCTTTCTCTTTGAACTGATGTTGTTAGTGATTTCCTTTTGTCTAGTATGTTCACTGTTTGACAATTTGTGACAAAAAGGGGGAGAGGAGAAATGACGGAGATGAGATCATCAAGAGAGGACAAACGAAACGAAAATGGAAAAATGGGGGAGAACGGAAAATGATGATCGTACCACAAAGGGGGAGAACATAGATGCTCAAGAACATGGAGAACATGTTAGAGATGCTCAAGATAGGGGGAGACAAAGAAAAATTGAAAGAGCCGAAAAACAAAAGAACCAAAAGGAAGACGGATCAAATGCAGGATTCTAATTTCTAACGACTAACGTTTGATTTCGTTTGGAGTTTTGTTTTGCAGGAATTACATCACTTTAAGACTCCAAGTCCTAAGTCATAGAGTATGTTCTAGGACTGTTTGGTTCAAATGTAATTTTGTATTTATTGGATCTTTCACGCAAAGAAAATCAATGTTTTGGTGATGACATTGAGTTTCGATTTTTTGGTTTAAGATGAGTGACTTGAGCGCTTTTATGTATTTTTGGGTTTTGTCACGAAATTGCCAAAGGGGGAGATTGTTACGGCATTTTGGTGTTGGCATATTTCGTGAGTCAAGTCAGTGAGTTGAGTCGGAGTCTTAAAGGGATCAAATTGTCAATCAGCAATCAAAGACTTAGAGAAGATTCAACAAGAGCTCAAGTTGACACTCAGTGTCTTGAGTCTTGAAGATTGAAGTTGAAGAATTGTGGATCAGTTACATCAATCTCAAGAAGAAAGTATTCAAGAGGATCAGGTATGTTTAACTAAATAATTGTGGTGATCCGTATACTTTCTTATAGTGTAGAAACACTTGGATGAACTTTTATTGTCATAATAATCAAAAACTCGTGTTCGGACATGTTCAGGATCCGGATCAGAGCCAACGATCCGGATCCCGAAGGTTGTTGCTTCATACAAGACTTCGATCCGGATCCATGCAATTTCCGATCCGGATCCCGAATGTTAAGTTTTCTGATTTGCATGAACGATCCGGATCGGGCAATGCGATCCGGATCCCGAACCCTTGGTTTTCTGGAATCGTCAATCTCGTTACGACGATCCGGATCGCAGTAAATCCGATCCGGATCGCCGTCCGTAAATTTTCCAGATAAGGTATGTTTTTGATTCTTATCTCTTTCCAAAGGTTTCTAAACTATAAATAGACACTTAGGGTTTCTCAAAAACGGGGGAGCTACGGCCGATCTTTTTATAAAACTCTTGAGAGCAACCCTAGAGGCTAGGTTTTTATCGATCTTCTTTATAGCCTCTTTTAGGTCAATTCGATGGTTCTTTCAAGAACATATCTTTTGTCGAATTGATCTAATCTTTGCTTAGAGATTTCTTCTACGGTTCCTCAATGAGAATCTAAGCAAAGGATCACCATCGAAGTCAATATTCTTATCGACTGAGTTTGCGTCGTGGATTCGACGTGGCATCGTGGATTCGGTGTGCTAAAGGCGTTTCGTGGATTCGAAACGTGTGCTCGTGGATTCGAGTGGCGTTCGTGGATTCGAACGTGTGCAGTGGACGTGCAAAATCGGTGGAGCACGAGGTCCAAGAAATTGAAGGAGGGGTTAAATCCGTGGAGACGGTAATCACCTTGTTATTCTTCTTTTCTTAGGGATTGTTATTGCGTGGATATCCAACCGGTCAGCACAAGGTCCGAATAAGCTGAAGGAGGGGTTGAGTCCGTGGAGTCGGTAATCACCTTGTTATTCTTCTATTCTTAGTGGATTGTTATTGCGTGTTGGTCCCGTGGTTTTTCTCCTGGATTGGAGTTTCCACGTAAATCTCGGTGTGCTGTTTTTATTTTCCGCATTGGTTTTTATTTTGCACTGAGATTGAGTTTTTAAGTATTACACCTATTCACCCCCCCTCTAGTTGTTTGATAGTACCTATTTAGATCCTTGTGGATCCTATAAAAACCTACAGAATGGGCCGGGCCGGTGCACCGGCTTAGCGCGCACCGGGCTCACGCATACCCGGTCGCGGCGGCAGAGCCGGGTGCACGCCCTTGCGTGGACCGCGCTTGCGGGCCGGGCAGGCGCACGCGCCTGTGCGCCGGGTCTGCGCATTCGGGCTGCGGGACGCGTGTGCCGGGTGCACGCCAGTCCGGTGGACCGCGTGAGGAGGCAGCCGTACAGGGTGAACAGTGAACCCTAATTTCGCCCCCCGCGGCTCCGATTTCGCGATTTCAACTCCGTTTTCGCTCCCGTGCGACTCCGGCGACGACCCCGTTGGCTTGATAACGGCGGCGGCGGCCTCCCGTTCAACGACGGCGGCGGCGGCCTCCCGTTCAACACCTTGTATTGCCCATGAAAACAACAAAAGGAAAACCTCACATTGGAAAATAACCGGGGAGACCCGAACCGCTCACCATGTTTTCGCCGATGGGGGAGAAAGAGGAAAGGGGGTCACCCGTTCCTCGCTCGCTCCGCCTTGTTTCTCCACTCGGTCGGTTGGGAAACAGAAAGGTTGGGGAAGTGGGTTCTCGTTGCGCTTGGGGTTGCGTACGCCTAAGGTGAGGGGAGTTGGAGGGGTTGTAACCGTCGTACTGTAACCGTCGTACCCCTGTTTCCCCACGACAGGAAGATGGCGAGAGCGGTTAAGATGGCGGGAGCGGTTAGGATGGGGAATGGGAATGAACCCATTTCAAGTCAAAAGCGGGTAATAAGTCGGGTGCGAACCAGGGTCCGGTCTGCCTGAAAAACCGTGCTGACCACCTGAACCGCTAGCCACCTTCCGGAATTTATTCCGGGAGATTCCGGCGTCGGAATTCAAAACCGATTGCGCCGCCGTTCTCCGTTTCGCGAGCTTTATTGACTAAAAATACCCGCGAGCCCCGACGGTCTGCCCGAAAACAAGGAATTATTAGATCCAAAACGGAAACCGTAGATCGAGGTACCACCAAATAAATAAAATAATCCACTAACGTAAAAAGATGAAAGGTCCGATCATCGCAGGATCCCGTCCGATCACCTCGAAAAGCGTGCCAGCCACTTAGCACGGGTTTCGATGCACCACTCAAAGCAAATGCTTTGACCCCCATTCTGGGAGATCCGTAAATCGGAAACTGAATCCGTTCGCTTTGCCGTCCTTCATTTTTCGAGCTCAATCGCAGAAAAATACTCACGGTCCAGGCCAGTCCATTGCAGAACATAGTGAAAGGTTTTCCTAAGTCCCGTCAAAATAGAAGGGAGGCATACAAGGGCAAGGGAACGCCAGGACTCTACATCACTCACCACTTAAAAGAAGTTTTGTCCTCGAAACTTAATCCTGGTCCCCACGAGTAATTTTGGGTAGCACTCCCTCCTCTCTGACGCCAGTTCCTAAGTCGCTTCACGTTCTCCCTGGTTGCTAAGATCCGCACCGGTGTTCCGTCGAAGCTCAGGTCCTCTCTAAGCTCAAAAGCGGTGACCATCCATTACCAAAATCAAGTACGCAGGTTCAGAGCACCTCTTCGAGAATCCGGACCACACGCTCGGACTGTCCGTCGTTCTGGGGTGAAACGCCGTGCTGAAGTGTGGGTTAGTCTCCAGGGCTTGTTGTAGACTTTGCCGAAGGTTCGACACCAGCCGAGTGACTCTAGTCCCCGTCGTACGGGTGGGTGGAAAAAGAGTCGACCTCGTCAGTCGATCCACTGTGACTCAAACCGCATCGTGCCCTCGATGCGATGCGGAAAACCCGTGATGAATTCCATGCTGATTCTCTCTCATTTCCACTCTGGTACCGGTAGAGATTGTAGTTTTCCCCGCTGAGCGCCGATGTTCGAACTTTACTTGTTAACCATCTAAACAGCGGGTAGTGAACTGTATTACATCCTCCCTTTGGTTTTGTCCACCAAGAATTCTTCTTTGAGGTCCCTGTACATCTTCGTGTCACCTGGACGCGCCGCATAGGGGGCGCAGTGCGCCTCCGACAGTGTCTCCTCTTTCCACTCTGGCAGCTCAGGTAAGCAATTTCGCCCTCGAAAACGTATTGCGCCGTTCGTACTCGCCCAAAAGTCGCTCGCGTGGTCCGGGGGGGGGAAATCATGTCTCTAACGAGCTGTATCGGTGCGCCTGTCTTCTGACCTTCCAGGATCTCTCTAATAGGGTTGGCTTGACCCTCAAGGACAAGAGTCACGCGACAGTACCGGTCCTGCTGAGTACTCGCGCTCATCAGTTTCCCCCTCGATTTGACCCTTCCTGCTCAAAACATCCGCTACTACACTTGCTTTTCCCGGGGTGATACCGAACGGTCAAGCCGAGTCCTTCAGCAACTCCAACTAGTGCCTCTGTCGCGAAAACAAATCCTTCTCTGCGAACAAAACTCAAGGCTCTGGAGATCCGCAAATACATCACGATGAACTCCAAAAGGTGGTGTCTCCAACGGTTTAAAACGAAGACGACTGCTGCCAGTTCCGGATCGTGTGTCGGGCAGTTCCGCTCACATTCTCTATGATTCCCGTTGCTGACACAATGTGCCCCAAAAAGTCCACTTTGCAAAGTCAGAACTCACATTTCTTAAACTTAGCAAACAACCTCTGGTCCCTGAGAGTCCGGAGAATAATCTGTAAGTGCCTCTCGTAATTGGTCGAAGTGGTCATCAAACCCGGACTTGTTCTTCACTGTAATCTTGTATATCTCCCTGTAGTCGATGCGTAGGCGTAGCTTCCGTTCTTCTTTCGCACGAAGAGCACGGGTGCGCCCCAAGGTGACACACTCGGTCTGATGAACCCTTAAAGGTCCAAAACAACTAACCCGACGACAAGGAAAACAAATCACACTAACGCCCTCACAAGGCTCCAAGAGGTGCCAACAAAACAGGCTGGGTTACAACTACCTGAAATTTTTCCCTTGAACCACACCTGCCCCAGAAGATCACGACCCAAAACGCTGCCAAACTAGGCCTCAAGGCTATGCTTTAGTCATGGGAAGCTAGCGACAAAACCCACAAGGTAAGGTCCCACCTCCGTCCTGGCACTGACGGGGTGCGTCACTCTAAATAACCACTAACTCTTAGTCCCAATCCGTTGCCCCTCCAAGCACCGGGCATCGAATCGAGTGGTAAACCTCCATACCAAAACGTGACACTCCCCACTAGGAGGAAATCTAAGCTCTAGGTCCGCTCAACAATGACCTCCAGGTACTGTAGACTATCCATCTGAAACCTAAAGGGTCGGAAGAAGACAAGCAACGACAACAGTGAGAAGAACCTCGTCAAAGTTGCCTAGGTTCACTAAACGTGCTCGAGGGATCACGCGCCAACCCACCAATAGGACAACCCAACCGACCCTCTTGCGCAGAACCCAGGAACCCGTCCCAGAGCTACCTGGCACCACCCAGCGCCAAAAGCTAAACTCCCCAATAAAAAGTCGCCACTTACGCACACTTGTGCGAAACCAGGCACGACCTCTCTAACCGAAACGAGCCCAAACGCATAAGACTTGCTAGCCCCAGTGGTCCCCCTTTCTAACCCAAAGGAGCACCCCGAGACCCCATCACGACAATTTCAATAACCATCGCAGTGTCTACGATAAAAAGCCGAACTATGGGTAACAACCATAGGGGAAGAATCCCCATTCCCACCCATACCTTGCCCATGGTGCAAAAAGAATCGGCTGATTAGTTGCTATAACCTAACACTAGAAGACCTAGAAGGTACAAGTTTAGACAAACGGCTGTCCAGTTACCCACGACCGACAAACGGCCGACACACTAACGAACACCGGTAGGTTGCACTACCACCCGTCACCGTTACAGGCGACGACCCGATGGTCGGCAGAGGAAGGGGTTCGAAAAAAAATTAAAACCGGTGCGACGATCTGCCGTGCCAACAGCCGCCCCCAGTGCATAAACACCGTCAGCAGACCCACCGTATCCCATGCCGGTTGCCTAACCCATTGACTCATAGCAACCATCAAGGCCCCGGTGGCAGCCGGCCTCGACCCGAACCTCCAAAACAGCCCGACTACACTCGCACAACACCCGAGCTAAACCGGAAAACAAAACTCAACAGTCCCGCACTCTCGCATCTCTACGCAATTAAACCCTGATCATTTCATTAGTTAGTAGCCAGTGGTAATGTGCTCCTGTGGATGTCGGACAGCGACTACTGTGGTTAAAGCTGTTTTTCTCTGATACCATCTTAATCTGTCACACCCCGGGGGTTTCATTAAGCGGATGGACGACCAACGAAAAGATTGAGTTTGCGCATACATTTATTTTTTTGAAAACCAACCTCCCCCAGTGCGTGCCCAGACCCGCCGCATATACAAATTCACTCTGCGAACGGGCAGAGTCTCCTTTGTATATGCACGGCGTCCTGACCACAACCACCATACAATCATCACTTTAACCACACTAGTACAATGACCTCCAGGTAAACAGTTTTCGAAACATTTTCCTTTTCTTTTCTTTTCTTTTGTAGTTTGAAAGCGGCCACACGGGACAAGCAAAACAACTACTCGCAAGGGCAAATAAAAGACATCCCAACATCCACATCGACCCCACAAGGGTATCGCGATCCACATAGTCGGCTACTAACAAGTAATGAAATGCGCAATAAGAGGTAAATACCAACTATGGCTACGGAGGACCAAAAGTGCTCCTGCCACGGCCTCACCGTCGCCCTAGCTCTCACCCCCGAGAACCTGTCACAGAGTGGGAAGTCAGTGACTAGAAAATAAAGCACGAAAGCAACTAGGGCTATAAATAAAGCAAACCGCAGTAAACCAGAGCAACCGCCCTCCTCGTCGTGCAATCGTCGGTATCCCCTCCCCCTGCATAACCTGGACCGGGCACCTGCCGCGGCAAACCAGACTATCCGGAGCTACCGTAAAATAAAATGTGAACACCTGCAAAACCTGACCACCCTCCCAAGAGGGAAAATAAACCACGAACACCTGTAACACCTGTAACCCCTGTAACACCTGTAACCCCTGACCTCGTCGGGCACCTACCCCGACGGATCGCACCGCTCAGACCTGGGAGCACCTGACCTCGTCGGGCACCTACCCCGACGGATCGCACCGCTCACACCTTGATGCCTCAAACCCCACACCTACGGGGGCCCCCACTACGTCACCTCGTGGGTCTACACGGGTCGGAGACCGCTTTCCCGGAAAAGAGCACCCTTTGCGGTGGCCAGACCGCGGGTGCGCGTGTCGCAACCTCGAGCATAGTAACCAAGATACAGGGTAACATCGTAATTTATAGAGACCGTCAGCATTAGTACCGATAACATGCTGTTAATATCCTTCCAACAATACCAACTCCATGCTAAGTCTCAAGGAAAACCCACAGCATGATAAACATAACCATAACAAAATTCCGCAATAAGGGGTTCTAAGGGTGTACCCACCTGAAACGCGAAGAAGAAGGTGTACGGACCTCCCGCTAAAACACTCCCACCCTGTGCCCGAAAAAGCTACAGTAAGAAATAATGTTAAAAAATATCGTCGTGGTCAAAAACACTGAAAAATGGGGCAAAACGGGCCACAAACGGAGCTTCTGGGCTCAAAAGCTGAAAGCTGGTGCACGGTCCAGGCGTGGACCGGGTTCACGACGCAGAGGAGGCAGCGGCGCAGACCGGGCTCACCCCGGGAGCATGCACCAGGCGGAATGGGCCGGTCCGGTGCACCGGCTTAGCGCGCACCGGGCTTACGCATACCCGGTCGCGGCGGCAGAGCCGGGTGCACGCCCTTGCGTGGACCGCGCTTGCGGGCCGGGCTGGAGCACGCGCCCGTGCGCCGGGTCTGCGCATTCGGGCTGCGGGACGCGTGTGCCGGGTGCACGCCAGTCCGATGGACCACGTGAGGAGGCAGCCGTATAGGGTGAACAGTGAACCCTAATTTCGCCCCCCGCGGCTCCGGTTTCGCGATTTCAACTCCGTTTTCGCTCCCGTGCGACTCCGGCGACGACCCCGTGGGCATGATAACGGCGGCGGCGGCCTCCCGTTCAACGATGGCGGCGGCGGCCTCCCGTTCAACACCTTGTATTGCCCATGAAAACAACAAAAGGAAAACCTCACATTGGAAAATAACCGGGGAGACCCGAACCGCTCACCATGTTTTCGCCGATGGGGGAGAAAGAGGAAAGGGGGTCACCCGTTCCTCGCTCGCTCCATCTTGTTTCTCCACTCGGTCGGTTGGGAAACAGAAAGGTTGGGGAAGTGGGTTCTCGTTGCGCTTGGGGTTGCGTACGCCTAAGGTGAGGGGAGTTGGAGGGGTTGTAACCGTCGTACTGTAACCGTCGTACCCCTGTTTCCCCACGACAGGAAGATGGCGGGAGCGGTTAAGATGGCGGGAGCGGTTAGGATGGGGAATGGGAATGAACCCATTTCAAGTCAAAAGCGGGTAATAAGTCGGGTGCGAACCAGGGTCCGGTCTGCCTGAAAAACCGCGCTGACCACCTGAACCGCTAGCCACCTTCCGGAATTTATTCCGGGAGATTCCGGCGTCGGAATTCAAAACCGATTGCGCCGCCGTTCTCCGTTTCGCGAGCTTTATTGACTAAAAATACCCGCGAGCCCCGACGGTCTGCCCGGAAACAAGGAATTATTAGATCCAAAACGGAAACCGTAGATCGAGGTACCACCAAATAAATAAAATAATCCACTAACGTAAAAAGATGAAAGGTCCGATCATCGCAGGATCCCGTCCGATCACCTCGAAAAGCGTGCCAGCCACTTAGCACGGGTTTCGATGCACCACTCAAAGCAAATGCTTTGACCCCCATTCCGGGAGATCCGTAAATCGGAAACCGAATCCGTTCGCTTTGCCGTCCTTCATTTTTCGAGCTCAATCGCAGAAAAATACTCACGGTCCAGGCCAGTCCATTGCAGAACATAGTGGAAGGTTTTCCTAAGTCCCGTCAAAATAAAAGGGAGGCATACAAGGGCAAGGGAACGCCAGGACTCTACATCACTCACCACTTAAAAGAAGTTTCGTCCTCGAAACTTAATCCTGGTCCCCACGAGTAATTCTTGGTAGCACTCCCTCCTCTCTGACGCCAGTTCCCAAGTCGCTTCACGTTCTCCCTGGTTGCTAAGATCCGCACCGGTGTTCCGTCGAAGCTCAGGTCCTCTCTAAGCTCAAAAGCGGTGACCATCCATTACCAAAATCAAGTACGCAGGTTCAGAGCACCTCTTCGAGAATCCGGACCACACGCTCGGACTGTCCGTCGTTCTGGGGTGAAACGCCGTGCTGAAGTGTGGGTTAGTCTCCAGGGCTTGTTGTAGACTTTGCCGAAGGTTCGACACCAGCCGAGTGACTCTAGTCCCCGTCGTACGGGTGGGTGGAAAAAGAGTCGACTTCGTCAGTCGATCCACTGTGACTCAAACCGCATCGTGCCCTCGATGCGATGCGGAAAACCCGTGACGAATTCCATGCTGATTCTCTCCCATTTCCACTCTGGTATCGGTAGAGATTGTAGTTTTCCCCGCTGAGCGCTGATGTTCGAACTTTACTTGTTAACCATCTAAACAGCGGGTAGTGAACTGTATTACATCCCCCCTTTGGTTTTGTCCACCAAGAATTCTTCTTTGAGGTCCCTGTACATCTTCGTGTCACCTGGACGCGCCGCATAGGGGGCGCAGTGCGCCTCCGACAGTGTCTCCTCTTTCCACTCTGGCAGCTCAGGTAAGCAATTTCGCCCTCGAAAACGTATTGCGCCGTTCGCACTCGCCCAAAAGTCGCTCGCGTGGTCCGGGGGGGGGGGGGGAATCATGTCTCGAACGAGCTGTATCGGTGCGCCTGTCTTCTGACCTTCCAGGATCTCTCTAATAGGGTTGGCTTGACCCTCAAGGACAAGAGTCACGCGACAGTACCGGTCCTGCTGAGTACTCGCGCTCATCAGTTTCCCCTCGATTTGACCCTTCCTGCTCAAAACATCCGCTACTACGCTTGCTTTTCCCGGGGTGATACCGAACGGTCAAGCCGAGTCCTTCAGCAACTCCAACTAGTGCCTCTGTCGCGAAAACAAATCCTTCTCTGCGAACAAAACTCAAGGCTCTGGAGATCCGAAAATACATCACGATGAACTCCAAAAGGTGGTGTCTCCAACGTTTTAAAACGAAGACGACTGCTGCCAGTTCCGGATCGTGTGTCGGGCAGTTCCGCTCACATTCTCTATGATTCCCGTTGCTGGCACAATGTGCCCCAAAAAGTCCACTTTGCAAAGTCAGAACACACATTTCTTAAACTTAGCAAACAACCTCTGGTCCCTGAGAGTCCGGAGAATAATCTGTAAGTGCCTCTCGTAATTGGTCGAAGTGGTCATCAAACCCGGACTTGTTCTTCACTGTAATCTTGTATATCTCCCTGTAGTCGATGCGTAGGCGTAGCTTCCGTTCTTCTTTCGCACAAAGAGCACGGGTGCGCCCCAAGGTGACACACTCGGTCTGATGAACCCTTAAAGGTCCAAAACAACTAACCCGACGACAAGGAAAACAAATCACACTAACGCCCTCACAAGGCTCCAAGAGGTGCCAACAAAACAGGCTGGGTTACAACTACCTGAAATTTTTCCCTTGAACCACACCAGCCCCAGAAGATCACGACCCAAAACGCTCCCAAACTAGGCCTCAAGGCTATGCTTTAGTCATGGGAAGCTGGCGACAAAACCCACAAGGTAAGGTCCCACCTCCGTCCTGGCACTGACGGGGTGCGTCACTCTAAATAACCACTAACTCTTAGTCCCAATCCGTTGCCCCTCCAAGCACCGGGCATCGAATCGAGCGGTAAACCTCCATACCAAAACGTGACACTCCCCACTAGGAGGAAATCTAAGCTCTAGGTCCGCTCAACAATGACCTCCAGGTACTGTAGACTATCCATCTGAAACCTAAAGGGTCGGAAGAAGACAAGCAACGACAACAGCGAGAAGAACCTCGTCAAAGTTGCCTAGGTTCACTAAACGTGCTCGAGGGATCACGCGCCAACCCACCAATAGGACAACCCAACCGGCCCTCTTGCGCAGAACCCAGGAACCCGTCCCAGAGCTACCTGGCACCACCCAGCGCCAAAAGCTAAACTCCCCAATAAAAAGTCGCCACTTACGCACACTTGTGCGAAACCAGGCACGACCTCTCTAACCGAAACGAGCCCAAACGCATAAGACTTGCTAGCCCCAGTGGTCCCCCTTTCTAACCCAAAGGAGCACCCCGAGACCCCATCACGACAATTTCTATAACCATCGCAGTGTCTACGATAAAAAGCTGAACTATGGGTAACAACCATAGGGGAAGAATCCCCATTCCCACCCATACCTTGCCCATGGTGCAAAAAGAATCGGCCGATTAGTTGCTATAACCTAACACTAGAAGACCTAGAAGGTACAAGTTTAGACAAACGACTGTCCAGTTACCCACGACCGACAAACGGGCGACACACTAACGAACACCGGTAGGTTGCACTACCACCCGTCACCGTTACAGGCGACGACCCGATGGTCGGCAGAGGAAGGGGTTCGAAAAAAAATTAAAACCGGTGCGACGATCTGCCGTGCCAACAGCCGCCCCCAGTGCATAAACACCGTCAGCAGACCCACCGTATCCTATGCCGGTTGCCTAACCCATTGACTCATAGCAACCATCAAGGCCCCGGTGGCAGCCGGCCTCGACCCGAACCTCCAAAACAGCCCGACTACACTCGCACAACACCCGAGCTAAACCGGAAAACAAAACTCAACAGTCCCGCACTCTCGCATCTCTACGCAATTAAACCCTGATCATTTCATTAGTTAGTAGCCAGTGGTAATGTGCTCCTGTGGATGTCGGACAGCGACCACTGTGGTTAAAGCTGTTTTTCTCTGATACCATCTTAATCTGTCACGCCCCGGGGGTTTCATTAAGCGGATGGACGACCAACGAAAAGATTGAGTTTGCGCATACATTTATTTTTTTGAAAACCAACCTCCCCCAGTGCGTGCCCAGACCCGCCGCATATACAAATTCACTCTGCGAACGGGCAGAGTCTCCTTTGTATATGCACGGCGTCCTGACCACAACCACCATACAATCATCACTTTAACCACACTAGTACAATGACCTCCAGGTAAACAGTTTTTGAAACATTTTCCTTTTCTTTTCTTTTCTTTTCTAGTTTGAAAGCGGCCACACGGGACAAGCAAAACAACTACTCGCAAGGGCAAATAAAAGACATCCCAACATCCACATCGACCCCACAAGGGTATCGCGATCCACATAGTCAGCTACTAACAAGTAATGAAATGCGCAATAAGAAGTAAATACCAACTATGGCTACGGAGGACCAAAAGTGCTCCTGCCACGGCCTCACCGTCGCCCTAGCTCTCACCCCCGAGAACCTGTCACAGAGTGGGAAGTCAGTGACCAGAAAATAAAGCACGAAAGCAACTAGGGCTATAAATAAAGCAAACCGCAGTAAACCAGAGCAACCGCCCTCCTCGTCGTGCAATCGTCGGTATCCCCTCCCCCTGCATAACCTGGACCGGGCACCTGCCGCGGCAAACCAGACTATCCGGAGCTACCGTAAAATAAAACGTGAACACCTGCAAAACCTGACCACCCTCCCAAGAGGGAAAATAAACCACGAACACCTGTAACACCTGTAACCCCTGTAACACCTGTAACCCCTGACCTCGTCGGGCACCTACCCCGACGGATCGCACCGCTCACACCTGGGAGCACCTGACCTCGTCGGGCACCTACCCCGACGGATCGCACCGCTCACACCTTGATGCCTCAAACCCCACACCTACGGGGGCCCCCACTACGTCACCTCGTGGGTCTACACGGGTCGGAGACCGCTTTCCCGGAAAAGAGCACCCTTTGCGGTGGCCAGACCGCGGGTGCGCGTGTCGGAACCTCGAGCATAGTAACCAAGATACAGGGTAACATCGTAATTTATAGAGACCGTCAGCATTAGTACCGATAACATGCTGTTAATATCCTTCCAACAATACCAACTCCATGCTAAGTCTCAAAGAAAACCCACAGCATGATAAACATAACCATAACAAAATTCCGCAATAAGGGGTTCTAAGGGTGTACCCACCTGAAACGCGAAGAAGAAGGTGTACGGAACTCCCGCTAAAACACTCCCACCCTGTGCCCGAAAAAGATACAGTAAGAAATAATGTTAAAAAATATCGTCGTGGTCAAAAACACTGAAAAACGGGGCGAAACGGGCCACAAACGGAGCTTCTGGGCTCAAAAGCTGAAAGCTGGTGCACGGTCCAGGCGTGGACCGGGTTCACGACGCAGAGGAGGCAGCGGCGCAGACCGGGCTCACCCCGGGAGCATGCACCAGGCGGAATGGGCCGGGCCGGTGCACCGGCTTAGCGCGCACCGGGCTCACGCATACCCGGTCGCGGCGGCAGAGCCGGGTGCACGCCCTTGCGTGGACCGCGCTTGCGGGCCGGGCTGGCGCACGCGCCCGTGCGCCGGGTCTGCGCATTCGGGCTGCGGGACGCGTGTGCCGGGTGCACGCCAGTCCGGTGGACCGCGTGAGGAGGCAGCCGTACAGGGTGAACAGTGAACCCTAATTTCGCCCCCCGCGGCTCCGGTTTCGCGATTTCAACTCCGTTTTTGCTCCCGTGCGACTCCGGCGACGACCCCGTGGGCATGATAACGGCGGCGGCGGCCTCCCATTCAACGACGGCGGCGGCGGCCTCCCGTTCAACACCTTGTATTGCCCATGAAAACAACAAAAGGAAAACCTCACATTGGAAAATAACCGGGGAGACCCGAACCGCTCACCATGTTTTCGCCGATGGGGGAGAAAGAGGAAAGGGGGTCACCCGTTCCTCGCTCGCTCCGCCTTGTTTCTCCACTCGGTCGGTTGGGAAACAGAAAGGTTGGGGAAGTGGGTTCTCGTTGCGCTTGGGGTTGCGTACGCCTAAGGTGAGGGGAGTTGGAGGGGTTGTAACCGTCGTACTGTAACCGTCGTACCCATGTTTCCCCACGACAGGAAGATGGCGGGAGCGGTTAAGATGGCGGGAGCGGTTAGGATGGGGAATGGGAATGAACCCATTTCAAGTCAAAAGCGGGTAATAAGTCGGGTGCGAACCAGAGTCCGGTCTGCCTGAAAAACCGCGCTGACCACCTGAACCGCTAGCCACCTTCCGGAATTTATTCCGGGAGATTCCGGCGTCGGAATTCAAAACCGATTGCGCCGCCGTTCTCCGTTTCGCGAGCTTTATTGACTAAAAATACCCGCGAGCCCCGACGGTCTGCCCGGAAACAAGGAATTATTAGATCCAAAACGGAAACCGTAGATCGAGGTACCACCAAATAAATAAAATAATCCACTAACGTAAAAAGATGAAAGGTCCGATCATCGCAGGATCCCGTCCGATCACCTCGAAAAGCATGCCAGCCACTTAGCATGGGTTTCGATGCACCACTCAAAGCAAATGCTTTGACCCCCATTCCGGGAGATCCGTAAATCGGAAACCGAATCCGTTCGCTTTGCCGTCCTTCATTTTTCGAGCTCAATCGCAGAAAAATACTCACGGTCCAGGCCAGTCCATTGCAGAACATAGTGAAAGGTTTTCCTAAGTCCCGTCAAAATAAAAGGGAGGCATACAAGGGCAAGGGAACGCCGGGACTCTACAACTGCTGACTCTCGCGGAGCGCCTGAGCTTGCTGACGTAGGTACTCGAGGGCGTCGATCGATTCCGGGGCGGCAGCGGAGGCGTTGCCCCTCCCGGGATGCCACCGACGGGCCCTCCCATCTTCCAAGAGGCTGCTAACTTGGCCGTGTACACCAACGTAGAGCGCGCCCGGCAGGAATACTCTTACCCCGAGTCGGCCGGGGACCCCCATAGGAGGGGCCGGGCGAGCAAACGCCCGAGAGCCGGACAGAACCTCGGGCAGATGACGGAGGAGAGACTTAGGCCACCGAAGCCGTGCGTCATATGCGGCAACGCACACCTCATGACGAGTTGCCCGTGGCGGGACGGACACTGCTTCCGGTGTGGCGGGCCGGGCCACACGCGTCAGGAGTGCCCTCTGAAGCCGGCTGTCAATAGACCCCCGGCGCCGCGACATGTTGAGCCTAAGGGAACGGCTGCCCCCACCCCTCAAGGGGGCACCGATCCAGAGAGCCGGCCAAATCCACGCCCGAAGCAAGCACCGAAGGACGAGCGGGGGCTCAAGGGAAGCGCGCACGTGCAACTAGGGTCCTGCGTCATCTACGAGGGCGCGCACCCAGTGACGGAATGCGCTTGGAGGTACCACTACTGTAACCGGTGCGGCTTGCCAGATCACACTTATCTCTCCTGCCCCCAGGGGCCAACCCCTGCCTCCGCCGCCGCGCCACCACCGCAGAGAGGAACAGAGAGCGCTGCGGCCCCCGTGCAGGCAAAGGACTCGCCTGGCGACCAGCAATCCGCGGACTCCTTAGACAGCAAACCCCTACCCCAACACGCGGTGCGAAGCTGGCCCAAGGGTTGTGGGCGGACTTCCCCGGCCGCCCCGGCAGACGACGCGTCGTCCCAAAATAGGGAATGACAGGTACTTATTTTATTGTTTTGTTTTTTTTTTCCTTCCTTCCTTCTCTTGTCTAGATAGGAGCACCCTTTGGGCCGGAGCAACCCGCCCCTACCAGACCCTTCCGAGCCCTCCTGCCTTTAGCTCTACCTTTCGTTTTGTTGACCGTTTCGGTTCCCACATTGCTTCGGGGGGGGGGGGGGGGGGTTGTTTTACGGGCGGGTTCGTGGTTGTCAAAGGAGGGTTACTTGTGGGCTGTGACGCGCCGGGTTCGGTTGGCGCAACCTGGGATTCATGAGGGTAATGGTATAATTTCTTCCCATCCTTTGTTGTCGGGTTAGTGTGGGCTTTTACGGGCCGTCGGTCTGGGTTTGGTGGTAGGACCGAGGTACCTCGACGCATCGCGAGACTTTGGTTGCCGACTGCTCAACACCATCAGAGGTGGTCCGCAAACCAGTGGCATCATAACAGGGAACTCCAAGTCGAGGAGCAGGCTTACTCGGGTTAGTTTTGAGCAAGAGAGACGGGATGGTAGGGCTGCCAGGCGGGTCGAACCGTCGTTTGTCCGAAATATCAGGGCGGTTGGTCCGGTAGTCCCCACACAGGGTTACCACCGGGTTTCGCCAAGGATTCTTGGGCGCCTCGCGTGCCATTGCTTCGGGGGGGGGGGTGGGAATTCGAACGCCCCAGCGGCGTCCCTGGGTTTGATGAACAGAATTTTCAGACCCTTCTTGGATCAACTCGCGTACAGACGAAGAGCGTCTACGGGTGACCTTGCAGACTCTCAGGGACCAGAGAGTGTAGGCCAAACTCCAAATGTGTGAGTTGGGCCTCGCGGGGGGGCTCTTATTTTTGGGACGGCTAAATGTCAGAAGAGTTAAGGCCTTTACAACCAAGCCACTCAAGAAAACGATGCGTCCAATCAAGAGCACTCCGGGAAGACAAGTGGAGCAGTCGATGCCTAGAGCGGTAAGGATCACACGGGAGACATACCGGTAACCGCGATGACGCAGCTGGACGGATCAACAGCAGACTTTTGGTGGCTTAAATTGACAAGGCACGTAGCACAACGCGTGGCTCGCTGGTGGGGTTAGTCACCGAATAAAGGACGAACATCAGTGCCTGGTGGGAAAACTGCAATCTCTCCTAGTGCCAGAAAGAAATGAGAAGATCACGAGGGGCGCAAGGCAAATGGGAGGCTACAGCCGCTACCTGTGCCGGAGTGGAAGTGGGATCAGATCACCACGGACTTTGTCACGGGTTTCCCGCGCTCTCAGCAGGGTCATGACGCGACTTGGGTCGTAGTCGACCGGTTGACCAAGTCAGCACACTTTCTGCCAACTCATACGACCGGGACCCGAGAACGGTTAGCTCAAGCTTACATTAGCGAGATCGTGAGACTACATGGAGTACCGGCGTCGACCACCTCGGACAGAGACACGCGCTAAGTCTCAAAGTTTTGGCAGAGCCTTCAGCGAGCCATGGGGACCAAACTACAGTTCAGCACAGCCTCCCACCCTCAGTCGGACGGACAGTCGGAGCGCGTGATACAAACCCTCGAAGACCTACTTCGCGCCTGTGTGCTAGATCGGGGAATCGGATGGTCACGCTACCTACCTCTCGCGGACTTCGCCTACAACAACAGCTACCAGGCCAGCATCCAGATGGCGCCCTACGAAGCCTTATATGGAAGGCACTGCCGATCCCCGATTTGTTGGGACGATCTGGGAGGACGGAAGTTCTTGGGACCCGATCTAGTGGAGGAAACGGAGGAGAAGGTACGCCTTATCAGACAGCGCCTGCTGACCGCCCAGAGTCGCCAGAAGAGCTACGCAGACCAAAGGCGCCGCGACCTGGAATTCCAAGTGGGAGAGCATGTTTTCTTGCGGGTCTCGCCGTCCAGAGGAGTCAAGCGGTTCGGGCTAAAAGGGAAACTGAGCCCACGGTTTGTAGGGCCCTTCGAGATTTTGGAACGCATCGGCCCAGTGGCGTACCGCCTTGCCCTACCACCGAACCTCGACCGAGTCCACGACGTCTTCCACGTTTCGATGCTCCGTAAATACCTCTCCGATCCATCACATATCCTGGATGTCGCTATACTCGACCTTAAAGAGGACCTAAGCTGTAGTAACCGTAATTTTTTTAAAATTCAAAATTTAAGTTTAAATAATTTTCAGAATTATTAAAATAGCAAAAATGGGCAATTAGTGGGTCAATAGTGGCCCAGAAATATCGACTTTTGATCGGGGTCTGATCTGGAAAATCCGAGATCACCATTGTGATCATCTCGTCGAAACATAGAAGTTTCATATTCATATGTTTTCGATCCGACGGTCGGATCTTCCAGAAATCAGAAATCAAAAACGGGTCCCACAACTTAAGTTGTGAATAGTAATCCCTATTTTTAATCCCTTTTTGATCACTAACGGCCGTTTCGCCGTCTGGAACCCTAACATAGGGGTATGAGTAATGGATCCTAACTAATTTCGACATTCTGAGCGCAATGGCACTGACGGTTTTCGCGTTTGGCGACCCGGGTGCATCGAAGTGCGTGCAACGCACTGTATACTGTCAAATAAGATGGAACGACTTTTTATCTGGTCGTCAAACGAACCAAACAAATACGCTACCTGACAGGTCTCGACGAGCCGGACGTCGTGGCGAAGTCCATTTCGCAATTCGTCAAACAAATTTTCTTGAAATGCGTGAAATGCACCAAAAATGGAGTGTTTTCAATAAAATGTTAGTATTTTATGTATCTAAATTTAAGGGGCTTATAGGATAAGGTGTTGGGTGCAAATTGCACCTACTGTGCGGACCCCGGATGAGTGGGTTATGTGTGAACCCGGTTTGAGAAGAGAATCTAAAAGAAAATTTGCATTAAATCCAAAGATGACTTTTGGTCTTCTTTGGTGTGTACACGAGGAGTTGGTTGGGGAATCCTAGGCGTTTCTTGATCCTTTGTATCTCCCAGACCTGGCTTCGGATGCTGGGAACACTAAGGACCAAACACCATTAGAGTTTAAGCCGAGAGAGAGAGAGAGGAGGGTGAAGGATTGGAGCAACTTGCTTCTGAACTTTCTGGAGGATCTTCTCGCAATCTGGGGAGCCTCTGCTACTTCCTGAACCAGCCCGAGGTGCTGATGACCAAAGGAACACCATCACCATTAGAGTAAACCAAGTAAGGGAGAGAAAGAAGAAGTTGGAACCAACTTCCATCAAGTTGGGTTTTGAAGTGCTCTTTGGCTTCCTCTAGATCCGTGGAGTAGTTCTGGAGGTTGCTGAGGTTGCGCGTGGAGAAAGAACCCAGATTCCGGCTTCCTCCCTTCTTCCCCGAGCTCGGCCAAGGTAAGAGTCCCTAACCGTTAGTTGTTAGCACCCTAGACCATATGCAGTAGAATTCCTAGGCCCTAATAATGCTCCCTGCACAAGCCCGAGCTCCCATGCATAGCCGGTTGCCGGCGAGAGAATAATCTCGCCGGAAACCTAATATTGCTCCGCCTCATCACAGCCCTGCAACCAGTGGACCGAATTGGGCCAAACTTGGTAGGCTCGGACTGTAGTGGATGAGGATGAACTCCACCAAATTTGGTGGAGTTTGATCAAGCAGGGAAGTGGCAGTTTGAAGCCCTAGCTTTCGGGATTTTTGCATGTTGGCCGAACTTTCAACTCCGGCGCCGGCGAGCTTCTCCGACGCCGGCCACCTACCCAGGACAGTTTTTGGGACCAAGGGGATCCCAACCATGCAGTTGCATGGCTCCCATGCAAGCCATGGAAGGTACGGCCGAGTTGGGTTCGAAATGGAACCATGAAGCCGCCGCCGGCGCTCCGGCCAACTCCGGCCGGGGTGGTAGGTTCGGGAAGCTTCGTATGATCCCAGGGAAACTCCCATGCAAGTCTGGGGGCTTCTGGTTGGCTCTGTGGAAATCCACCATTAGAGCCCAAGGAGCTCGAGATGGAGCTTCCTTCACCGCCGCCGCCGCCGCACCCCGAGGCCAGCCAAGGGTATGGGACGCTTCAGTGAAGCAAATGGCACCTACTGGTGCTTTTGGTTGAGCCCCAGACCCTTCGGATGGAGCATCACGAAAATCAATGCAAAGCTTCATCTTCTTCATCATGGAGCTCGGCCAACCCGGGGTTCTGAGGTTGCTCCAGTTGAGGGGAATTGCTCCAGAATCTTTGTAGATCAATTTGATCCATCTTGGAAAGCCCCAGGTCCTTTTTGTGACGCCCCATTTCCCAGGGGGTCACCCATCCTAGAACTACTCTAGCTCTAGCACGCTTAACTCTCATGTTCCTCTTGGATCTTGCTACCATCCAAAATGCTATAGCCGGGTTAGAGATTTAGTCCTATTATATCATTTATATAGAGGACTAATCCAAATTCCGGGGGTGTCACATTCTTCCCCCCTTTAAGCCCTGACGTCCACGTCAGGCTCAAGCACACTCACAAGCACCAGGCGATGTGAGACTTGTCTCGCTAGCCTTAGCCGACCTTGTGAGGAGCTGCACTCCACTCACAACAGTCATTAGCCGGGGAGCCTCGCTCTACTCGCTATATAACCCTGGCTCAGCCGAGACTCATCTCACATTTCCGGCTGGTAAATGGCTCTGATACCAACTGTGACGCCCCATTTCCCAGGGGGTCACCCATCCTAGAACTACTCTAGCTCTAGCACGCTTAACTCTCATGTTCCTCTTGGATCTTGCTACCATCCAAAATGCTATAGCCGGGTTAGAGATTTAGTCCTATTATATCATTTATATAGAGGACTAATCCAAATTCCGGGGGTGTCACACTTTTGCTGCAGAGAACCAAGCTTGAACTTTGGTTATGTTACATGCTATAGATTGTGCACACCAAGTATTTGTGAAAATGCCACAATGAACTTTGAAACTGAATTTGACAAAATAGTAAATATGAAAGTTGCTTGGAATTGTCCCCTGAGCTTGATGCTCACTTCAGATCAATCTTGATCTGTGTGGACAAGTGGTTGGTGCATTGTGAACTTGTTAGAGGGCAAGGCTTTGGATCTCTTTGATCCAGCAGTTTCTGGGCTGCCCAAAGGTGAGCCCCAGTGTCCTAGCACTGTCCAGAGGTAGTTTCATATACAAAGTTTTAACAGATGTTGAATGGATTGAATGTTAGTGTATAAACTAGCTTTAGGTTAAATAGTTGGTTAAAGTCCTGCTTTTGGACTGTTTGAAAAATTGTAACAGTGTACTCCTGGCTAATGTGGGGTCACTGGACGCGATGCTCGCGTTAGATTTGGGTTTCGATGATCCGGAGAAACAAAAATTCATTTTGGCTAGGTTGGAAGAATATTTTATGGCCCGAAGTTTTCCTCGGGTCCCGTGCTGCTGCAAATTGGTGAGCACGGTGTCCAGCAAGACATAAGTAACCTGCTGGAACTGACGGAATGTTAAAATGAATCTCCAGTTGAAAGAACGAACGAAAACAGTGCCCAAACTGGCACTAAAAGTGAAAATTTAAAAGCCCTAGGGGTCTAGATGCAAAAGTCACATCATTTACTGGTTAGTAAGTTGATTCCTGAACCTTAATTCACATTCAGGGTTATTCGGTAGCATCTGGTGTGCTGAGCGTATAGTTGGTTCAGTTTGGCCGCCTGCGTTTTATCAGGTGGGTTATCTTCGGTCCGGGCTTTATCAGTTCGGCCCTCGGTGTACGGTATTGGTTGGACTCCTGTTTTTGGTAACCTAGTTTATCTTGAGCCTGTCTGCCTTTGGTTACAATATATATTACTATTAGTTGCTTTGACTGATTGGCCATTTCGTAGTTGCACTCCTATGCTTGATTATTATATTGATCTACCAATGCTTGAGCCTGCCTTCCTTTGATTCAGTTATTTGCTACGTCATACCTGCTTTATGCCTGATTATGATCTTCTTTAGTGATCTTTACCATATCTGCTGATTAGTTATTTCCAGTGGTTATATTATTGCTCTACATATTGCCATGCCTGTTTGGTCATCTGATAGTTGAGCTACGCCTGTTATCAGTTCTATTCTGCCTTACATGATTATTCTTAGTGCCTCTGGTATTTATATCTTATCTTGGAACATTTCCATGGTTGATGAGTAAGCCTGTTTGTCCTGTCGATCAAATGATACACTGCTGAGCACATAGATTTGTTTAACTGATATTTTTACCGAGCTTCGTAGGGTCGCCGGAGTCTGTTCTTGTTTGATAGGACAAAGGCAATTGCTCTGCGAGGTTTGGAAACCCAAGCTTCGTAGTGTCGCCTGAGTCTGTTCTTGTTTGATAGGACGAGGGCAATGCTCTTCGGGGTGTGGACTTTTCAAAACAGTTTTCTTAGAAATATGTGTTTAAGTTTTGTATTATTTGGTTGGTCTGCATGATTGAGTTGAGTTTTCGGTTGAGCTTATGTTGAGTTGAGATTTGCCTTGGTCTTGCATATTAGTTGAGATTCAGTTGATTTGGTTATTGCATCCCAGTGGGGATTTTCCGGCTTGTTGCCGATTACCCGGTCAGTGGACCGCCAGTTTGAGCATTTGCACATGATTCGCCCGCACCGTTGTTATTCACGTACACCAGCGGACTGATCCCCCGTAGCGGTGTACTTTACCGGTAAAGTGGTTAGCTGAGGCAACCCGTGACCCTAGTTTGGGGAATGTCAACCAGGTGGTGCCAAGTGGGCAGCCTTGCCTGAGGTCTTGTGAAGGCCAATATGGTAGCTTGTGATTGGGTCTTTGTGTTTTCATTTATTTGATGCATGTGTTGTTAAGTTGCTTTAACAAGCCTCCTTGATTCTTTGATCTGGCTTCTAGTTATCTGCCTGTATATGATTCTTTGTGATGCCTTTGATTATAGTTTCATTGTTATCTTGCTGATTGTCCTACTCCTTGATGCGTTGATTATCCTGATACATGTTTGTCCTATTTTAAATTCTGCTAAAAGTATCTTCTATGCTTGTACCCAGATTATAAGTTTTGCTTTCTTTACAGCACCAGTTATATATCTGCATATCCTAACTGTGATTATATATCTGTTGATCTTCATGATTGCCTATCTGATTATTCTAACCCCTGATTATTACTATCCTCTAGTATTGTATACCAGTAGGTACGATCTGCTATTTCTCGGCTCGTCGTGCCCACTGGGATACACTCCGGTGTGTCTCACACCCTCGGGTGACTGTTTTTCAGGCCGAGCGGGTGCTGGGATGTCGGGACGTGTTGGTGAGATTCCGTGTTAGATGTTGACCCTGGACAGCCGAAAGTTCATGTATTATTTGATGTTAAAGAAAAGAGTTGTAATTCAGATGTAAATAATTGTAAAGTTAATTGTAACTTTTGCTTGTAGTTGTACGTAGTTAGTACTCTGATGTTGTTGCCAAGCTAGTCGTGCATATATAGAAAAGGCTCAATTCCAAAGGGGATTGGGACTCTTCTATATATGTGGCGATCTGTCATTGCCCTGGCTGTTTTAGCAACTCTGATTAAAAAAGAAAAAAATTTATACGTTGGTTTTTGAACTCGGGGCGTGACAGATTAGATGGTATCAGAGCAATAGGAATACGATGCCTAGGTTTGGTTAGGAACGAACCCTAGGATGACTTGTGTTCACGAGAGAGCGCTGGGTTTTGGCATAGTGACTGTGTAGGGAGGTATGTAATGTACCTTCAGATGTGAGTTGTGTCCCCAACTAGTGGTTGGCGACAGATCTATGGTATTTCGACTTTCTTTTGGTAAGCACGTTGGCGGCCGACAACGTACTTTCGAAAGAACTGAGAAATACTCTGCCCTGTAATGGGGAATATTCAGATTGGGACTAAATGAGTAGCCTGAGAGTTAACGACGCTTTGTGACTGATTGTCAATTGCAAACCCGTTAAAGGCTTAATAGTGGTTTAGATAAGTTTCGGGGACGAAACTTCTTATAAGTGGTGGGTGATGTAGTAACCGTAATTTTTTTAAAATTCAAAATTTAAGTATAAATAATTTTCAGAATTATTAAAATAGCAAAAATGGGCAATTAGTGGGTCAATAGTGACCCAGAAATATCGACTTTTGATCGGGGTCTGATCTGGAAAATTCGAGATCACCATTGTGATCGTCTCGTCGAAACATAGAACTTTCATATTCATATGTTTTCGATCCGACGGTCGGATCTTCCAGAAATCAGAAATCAAAAACGGGTCCCACAACTTAAGTTGTGAATAGTAATCCCTATTTTTAATCCCTTTTTGATCACTAACGGCCGTTTCGCCGTCTGGAACCCTAACATAGGGGTATGAGTAATGGATCCTAACTAATTTCGACGTTCTGAGCGCAATGGCACTGACGGTTTTCGCGTTTGGCGACCCGGGTGCATCGAAGTGCGTGCAACGCACTGTATACTGTCAAATAAGATGGAACGACTTTTTATCTGGTCGTCAAACGAACCAAACAAATACGCTACCTGACAGGTCTCGACGAGCCGGACGTCGTGGCGAAGTCCATTTCGCAATTTGTCGAACGAATTTTCTTGAAATGCGTGAAATGCACCAAAAATGGAGTGTTTTCAATAAAATGTTAGTATTTTATGTATCTAAATTTAAGGGGCTTATAGGATAAGGTGTTGGGTGCAAATTGCACCTACTGTGCGGACCCCGGATGAGTGGGTTATGTGTGAACCCGGTTTGAGAAGAGAATCTAAAAGAAAATTTGCATTAAATCCAAAGATGACTTTTGGTCTTCTTTGGTGTGTACACGAGGAGTTGGTTGGGGAATCCAAGGCGTTTCTTGATCCTTTGTATCTCCCAGACCTGGCTTCGGATGCTGGGAACACTAAGGACCAAACACCATTAGAGTTTAAGCCGAGAGAGAGAGAGAGGAGGGTGAAGGATTGGAGCAACTTGCTTCTGAACTTTCTGGAGGATCTTCTCGCAATCTGGGGAGCCTCTGCTACTTCCTGAACCAGCCCGAGGTGCTGATGACCAAAGGAACACCATCACCATTAGAGTAAACCAAGTAAGGGAGAGAAAGAAGAAGTTGGAACCAACTTCCATCAAGTTGGGTTTTGAAGTGCTCTTTGGCTTCCTCTGGATCCGTGGAGTAGTTCTGGAGGTTGCTGAGGTTGCGCGTGGAGAAAGAACCCAGATTCCGGCTTCATCCCTTCTTCCCCGAGCTCGGCCAAGGTAAGAGTCCCTAACCGTTAGTTGTTAGCACCCTAGACCATATGCAGTAGAATTCCTAGGCCCTAATAATGCTCCCTGCACAAGCCCGAGCTCCCATGCATAGCCGGTTGCCGGCGAGAGAATAATCTCGCCGGAAACCTAATATTGCTCCGCCTCATCACAGCCCTGCAACCAGTGGACCGAATTGGGCCAAACTTGGTAGGCTCGGACTGTAGTGGATGAGGATGAACTCCACCAAATTTGGTGGAGTTTGATCAAGCAGGGAAGTGGCAGTTTGAAGCCCTAGCTTTCGGGATTTTTGCATGTTGGCCGAACTTTCAACTCCGGCGCCGGCGAGCTTCTCCGACGCCGGCCACTTACCCAGGACAGTTTTTGGGACCAAGGGGATCCCAACCATGCAGTTGCATGGCTCCCATGCAAGCCATGGAAGGTACGGCCGAGTTGGGTTCGAAATGGAACCATGAAGCCGCCGCCGGCGCTCCGGCCAACTCCGGCCGGGGTGGTAGGTTCGGGAAGCTTCGTATGATCCCAGGGAAACTCCCATGCAAGTCTGGGGGATTCTGGTTGGCTCTGTGGAAATCCACCATTAGAGCCCAAGGAGCTCGAGATGGAGCTTCCTTCACCGCCGCCGCCGCCGCACCCCGAGGCCAGCCAAGGGTATGGGACGCTTCAGTGAAGCAAATGGCACCTACTGGTGCTTTTGGTTGAGCCCCAGACCCTTCAGATGGAGCATCACGAAAATCAATGCAAAGCTTCATCTTCTTCATCATGGAGCTCGGCCAACCCGGGGTTCTGAGGTTGCTCCAGTTGAGGGGAATTGCTCCAGAATCTTTGTAGATCAATTTGATCCATCTTGGAAAGCCCCAGGTCCTTTTGCTGCAGAGAACCAAGCTTGAACTTTGGTTATGTTACATGCTATAGATTGGGCACACCAAGTATTTGTGAAAATGCCACAATGAACTTTGAAACTGAATTTGACAAAATAGTAAATATGAAAGTAGCTTGGAATTGTCCCCTGAGCTTGATGCTCACTTCAGATCAATCTTGATCTGTGTGGACAAGTGGTTGGTGCATTATGAACTTGTTAGAGGGCAAGGCTTTGGATCTCTTTGATCCAGCAGTTTCTGGGCTGCCCAAAGGTGAGCCCCAGTGTCCTGGCACTGTCCAGAGGTAGTTTCATATACAAAGTTTTAACAGATGTTGAATGGATTGAATGTTAGTATATAAACTAGCTTTAGGTTAAATAGTTGGTTAAAGTCCTGCTTTTGGACTGTTTGAAAAATTGTAACAGTGTACTCCTGGCTAATGTGGGGTTACTGGACGCGATGCTCGCGTTAGATTTGGTTTTCGATGATCCGGAGAAACAAAAATTCATTTTGGCTAGGTTGGAAGAATATTTTATGGCCCGAAGTTTTCCTCGGGTCCCGTGCTGCCCCAAATTGGTGAGCACGGTGTCCAGCAAGACATAAGTAACCTGCTGGAACTGACGGAATGTTAAAATGAATCTCCAGTTGAAAGAACGAACGAAAACAGTGCCCAAACTGGCACTAAAAGTGAAAATTTAAAAGCCCTAGGGGTCTAGATGCAAAAGTCACATCATTTACTGGTTAGTAAGTTGATTCCTGAACCTTAATTCACATTCAGGGTTATTCGGTAGCATCTGGTGTGCTGAGCGTACAGTTGGTTCAGTTTGGCCGCCTGCGTTTTATCAGGTGGGTTATCTTCGGTCCGGGCTTTATCAGTTCGGCCCTCGGTGTACGGTATTGGTTGGACTCCTGTTTTTGGTAACCTAGTTTATCTTGAGCCTGTCTTCCTTTGGTTACAATATATATTACTGTTAGTTGCTTTGACTGATTGGCCATTTCGTAGTTGCACTCCTATGCTTGATTATTATATTGATCTACCAATGCTTGAGCCTGCCTTCCTTTGATTCAGTTATTTGCTACGTCATACCTGCTTTATGCCTGATTATGATCTTCTTTAGTGATCTTTACCATATCTGCTGATTAGTTGTTTCCAGTGGTTATATTATTGCTCTACATATTGCCATGCCTGTTTGGTCATCTGATAGTTGAGCTACGCCTGTTATCAGTTCTATTCTGCCTTACATGATTATTCTTAGTGCCTCTGGTATTTATATCTTATCTTGGAACATTTCCATGGTTGATGAGTAAGCCTGTTTGTCCTGTCGATCAAATGATACACTGCTGAGCACATAGATTTGTTTAACTGATATTTTTACCGAGCTTCGTAGGGTCGCCGGAATCTGTTCTTGTTTGATAGGACAAAGGCAATTGCTCTGCGAGGTTTGGAAACCCAAGCTTCGTAGTGTCGCCTGAGTCTGTTCTTGTTTGATAGGACGAGGGCAATGCTCTTCGGGGTGTGGACTTTTCAAAACAGTTTTCTTAGAAATATGTGTTTAAGTTTTGTATTATTTGGTTGGTCTGCATGATTGAGTTGAGTTTTCGGTTGAGCTTATGTTGAGTTGAGATTTGCCTTGGTCTTGCATATGAGTTGAGATTCAGTTGATTTGGTTATTGCATCCCAGTGGGGATTTTCCGGCTTGTTGCCGATTACCCGGTCAGTGGACCGCCAGTTTGAGCATTTGCACATGATTCGCCCGCACCGTTGTTCTTCACGTACACCAGCGGACTGATCCCCCGTAGCGGTGTACTTTACCGGTAAAGTGGTTAGCTGAGGCAACCCGTGACCCTAGTTTGGGGAATGTCAACCAGGTGGTGCCAAGTGGGCAGCCTTGCCTGAGGTCTTGTGAAGGCCAATATGGTAGCTTGTGATTGGGTCTTTGTGTTTTCATTTATTTGATGCATGTGTTGTTAAGTTGCTTTAACAAGCCTCCTTGATTCTTTGATCTGGCTTCTAGTTATCTGCCTGTATATGATTCTTTGTGATGCCTTTGATTATAGTTTCATTGTTATCTTGCTGATTGTCCTACTCCTTGATGCGTTAATTATCCTGATACATGTTTGTCCTATTTTAAATTCTGCTAAAAGTATCTTCTATGCTTGTACCCAGATTATAAGTTTTGCTTTCTTTACAGCACCAGTTATATATCTGCATATCCTAACTGTGATTATATATCTGTTGATCTTCATGATTGCCTATCTGATTATTCTAACCCCTGATTATTACTATCCTCTAGTATTGTATACCAGTAGGTACGATCTGCTATTTCTCGGCTCGTCGTGCCCACTGGGATACACTCCGGTGTGTCTCACACCCTCGGGTGACTGTTTTTCAGGCCGAGCGGGTGCTGGGATGTCGGGACGTGTTGGTGAGATTCCGTGTTAGATGTTGACCCTGGACAGCCGAAAGTTCATATATTATTTGATGTTAAAGAAAAGAGTTGTAATTCAGATGTAAATAATTGTAAAGTTAATTGTAACTTTTGCTTGTAGTTGTACGTAGTTAGTACTCTGATGTTGTTGCCAAGCTAGCCGTGCATATATAGAAAAGGCTCAATTCCAAAGGGGATTGGGACTCTTCTATATATGTGGCGGTCTGTCATTGCCCTGGCTGTTTTTGCAACTCTGATTAAAAAAAAAAAAAATTTATACGCTGGTTTTTGAACTCGGGGCGTGACAGATTAGATGGTATCAGAGCAATAGGAATACGATGCCTAGGTTTGGTTAGGAACGAACCCTAGGATGACTTGTGTTCACGAGAGAGCGCTGGGTTTTGGCATAGTGACTGTGTAGGGAGGTATGTAATGTACCTTCATATGTGAGTTGTGTCCCCAACTAGTGGTTGGCGACAGATCTATGTTATTTCGACTTTCTTTTGGTAAGCACGTTGGCGGCCGACAACGTACTTTCGAAAGAACTGAGAAATACTCTGCCCTGTAATGGGGAATATTCAGATTGGGACTAAATGAGTAGCCTGAGAGTTAACGACGCTTTGTGACTGATTGTCAATTGCAAACCCGTTAAAGGCTTAATAGTGGTTTAGATAAGTTTCGGGGACGAAACTTCTTATAAGTGGTGGGTGATGTAGTAACCGTAATTTTTTTAAAATTCAAAATTTAAGTTTAAATAATTTTCAGAATTATTAAAATAGCAAAAATGGGCAATTAGTGGGTCAATAGTGGCCCAGAAATATCGACTTTTGATCGGGGTCTGATCTGGAAAATCCGAGATCACCATTGTGATCGTCTCGTCGAAACATAGAAGTTTCATATTCATATGTTTTCGATCCGACGGTCGGATCTTCCAGAAATCAGAAATCAAAAACGGGTCCCATAACTTAAGTTGTGAATAGTAATCCCTATTTTTAATCCCTTTTTGATCACTAACGGCCGTTTCACCGTCTGGAACCCTAACATAGGGGTATGAGTAATGGATCCTAACTAATTTCGACGTTCTGAGCGCAATGGCACTGCCGGTTTTCGCGTTTGGCGACCCGGGTGCATCGAAGTGCGTGCAACGCACTGTATACTGTCAAATAAGATGGAACGACTTTTTATCTGGTCGTCAAACGAACCAAACAAATACGCTACCTGACAAGTCTCGACGAGCCGGACGTCGTGGCGAAGTCCATTTCGCAATTCGTCGAACGAATTTTCTTGAAATGCGTGAAATGCACCAAAAATGGAGTGTTTTCAATAAAATGTTAGTATTTTATGTATCTAAATTTAAGGGGCTTATAGGATAAGGTGTTGGGTGCAAATTGCACCTACTGCGGACCCCGGATGAGTGGGTTATGTGTGAACCCGGTTTGAGAAGAGAATCTAAAAGAAAATTTGCATTAAATCCAAAGATGACTTTTGGTCTTCTTTGGTGTGTACACGAGGAGTTGGTTGGGGAATCCTAGGCGTTTCTTGATCCTTTGTATCTCCCAGACCTGGCTTCGGATGCTGGGAACACTAAGGACCAAACACCATTAGAGTTTAAGCCGAGAGAGAGAGAGAGGGAGGGTGAAGGATTGGAGCAACTTGCTTCTGAACTTTCTGGAGGATCTTCTCGCAATCTGGGGAGCCTCTGCTACTTCCTGAACCAGCCCGAGGTGCTGATGACCAAAGGAACACCATCACCATTAGAGTAAACCAAGTAAGGGAGAGAAAGAAGAAGTTGGAACCAACTTCCATCAAGTTGGGTTTTGAAGTGCTCTTTGGCTTCCTCTGGATCCGTGGAGTAGTTCTGGAGGTTGCTGAGGTTGCGCGTGGAGAAAGAACCCAGATTCCGGCTTCATCCCTTCTTCCCCGAGCTCGGCCAGGTAAGAGGTCCCTACCGTTAGTTGTTAGCACCCTAGACCATATGCAGTAGAATTCCTAGGCTCTAATAATGCTCCCTGCACAAGCCCGAGCTCCCATGCATAGCCGGTTGCCGGCGAGAGAATAATCTCGCCGGAAAACCTAATATTGCTCCGCCTCATCACAGCCCTGCAACCAGTGGACCGAATTGGCCAAACTTGGTAGGCTCGGACTGTAGTGGATGAGGATGAACTCCACCAAATTTGGTGGAGTTTGATCAAGCAGGGAAGTGCAGTTGAAGCCCTAGCTTTCGGGATTTTTGCATGTTGGCCGAACTTTCAACTCCGGCGCCGGCGAGCGTCTCCGACGCCGGCCACCTACCCAGGACAGTTTTTGGGACCAAGGGGATCCCAACCATGCAGTTGCATGGCTCCATGCAAGCCATGGAAGGTACGGCCGAGTTGGGTTCGAAATGGAACCATGAAGCCGCCGCCGGCGCTCCGGCCAACTCCGGCCGGGGTGGTAGGTTCGGGAAGCTTCGTATGATCCCAGGGAAACTCCCATGCAAGTCTGGGGGCTTCTGGTTGGCTCTGTGGAAATCCACCATTAGAGCCCAAGGAGCTCGAGATGGAGCTTCCTTCACCGCCGCCGCCGCCGCACCCCGAGGCCAGCCAAGGGTATGGGACGCTTCAGTGAAGCAAATGGCACCTACTGGTGCTTTTGGTTGAGCCCCAGACCCTTCGGATGGAGCATCACGAAAATCAATGCAAAGCTTCATCTTCTTCATCATGGAGCTCGCCAACCCGGGGTTCTGAGGTTGCTCCAGTTGAGGGGAATTGCTCCAGAACTTTGTAGTATCAATTTGATCCATCTTGGAAAGGCCCCAGGTCCCTTTTGCTGCAGAGAACCAAGCTTGAACTTTGGTTATGTTACATGCTATAGATTGGTGTAAACCAAGTATTGTGAAAATGCCACAATGAACTTTGAAACTGAATTTGACAAAATAGTAAATATGAAAGTTGCTTGGAATTGTCCCCTGAGCTTGATGCTCACTTCAGATCAATCTTGATCTGTGTGGACAAGTGGTTGGTGCATTGTGAACTTGTTAGAGGGCAAGGCTTTGGATCTCTTTGATCCAGCAGTTTCTGGGCTGCCAAAGGTGAGCTCCAGTGTCCCTGGCACTGTCCAGAGGTAGTTTCATATACAAGTTTTAACAGATGTTGAATGGATTGAATGTTAGTGTATAACCTAGCTTTAGGTTAAATAGTTGGTTAAAGTCCTGCTTTTGGACTGTTTGAAAAATTGTAACAGTGTACTACCTGGCTAATGTGGGGTCACTGGACGCGATGATCGCGTTAGATTTGGGTTTCGATGATCCGGAGAAACAAAAATTCATTTTGGCTAGGTTGGGAAGAATATTTTATGGCCCGAAGTTTTCCTCGGGTCCCGTGCTGCCGCAAATTGGTGAGCACGGTGTCCAGCAAGACATAAGTAACCTGCGGGAACTGACGGAATGTTAAAATGAATCTCCAGTTGAAAGAACGAACGAAACAGTGCCCAAACTGGCACTAAAAGTGAAAATTTAAAAGCCCTAGGGGTCTAGATGCAAAAGTCACATCATTTACTGGTTAGTAAAGTTGATTCCTGAACCTTAATTCACATTCAGGTTATTCGGTAGCATCTGGTGTGCTTAGCGTACAGTTGGTTCAGTTTGGCCGCCTGCGTTTTATCAGGTTGGTTATCTTCAGTCCGGGCTTTATCAGTTCGGCCCTCGGTGTACGGTAGTGGTTGGGACTCCTGTTTTGGTAACCTAGTTTATCTTGAGCCTGTCTGCCTTTGGTTACAATATATATTACTGTTAGTTGCTTTGACTGATTGGCCATTTCGTAGTTGCACTCCTATGCTTGATTATTATATTGATCTACCAATGCTTGAGCCTGCCTTCCTTTGATTCAGTTATTTGCTACGTCATACCTGCTTTATGCCTGATTATGATCTTCTTTAGTGATCTTTACCATATCGCTGATTAGTTGTTTCCAGTGGTTATATTATTGCTCTACATATTGCCATGCCTGTTTGGTCATCTGATAGTTGAGCTACGCCTGTTATCAGTTCTATTCTGCCTTACATGATTATTCTTAGTGCCTCTGGTATTTATATCTTATCTTGGAACATTTCCATGGTTGATGAGTAAGCCTGTTGTCCTGTCGATCAAATGATACACTGCTGAGCACATAGATTTGTTTAACTGATATTTTTACCGAGCTTCGTAGGTCGCCGGAGTCTGTTCTTGTTTGATAGGACAAAGGCAATTGCTCTACGAGGTTTGGAAACCCAAGCTTCGTAAGTGTCGCCTGAGTCTGTTCTTGTTTGATAGGACGAGGGCAATGCACTTCGGGTGTGGACTTTTCAAAACAGTTTTCTTAGAAATATGTGTTTAAGTTTTGTATTATTTGGTTGGTCTGCATGATTGAGTTGAGTTTTCGTTGAGCTTATGTTGAGTTGAGATTTGGCCTGGTCTTGCATATGAGTTGAGATTCAGTTGATTTGGTTATTGCATCCCAGTGGGGATTTTCCGGCTTGTTGCCGATTACCCGGTCAGTGGACCGACAGTTTGAGCATTTGCACATGATCGCCCGCACCGTTGTTCTTCACGTACACCAGCGGACTGATCCCCCCGTAGCGTGTACTTTACCGGTAAAGTGGTTAGCTCAGGCAACCCGTGACCCTAGTTTTGGGGAATGTCACCAGGTGGTGCCAAGTGGGCAGCCTTGCTGGGTCGTGTGAAGGCCAATATGGTAGCTTGTGATTGGGTCTTTGTGTTTTCATTTATTTGATGCATGTGTTGTTAAGTTGCTTTAACAAGCCTCCTTGATTCTTTGATCTGGCTTCTAGTTATCTGCCTGTATATGATTCTTTGTGATGCCTTTGATTATAGTTTCATTGTTATCTTGCTGATTGTCCTACTCCTTGATGCGTTGATTATCCCGATACATGTTGTCCTATTTTAAATTCTGCTAAAAGTATCTTCTATGCTTGTACCAGATTATAAGTTTTGCTTTCTTTACAGCACCAGTTATATATCTGCATATCCTAACTGTGATTATATATCTGTTGATCTTCATGATTGCCTATCTGATTATTCTACCCCTGATTATTACTATCCTCTAGTATTGTATACCAGTAGGTACGATCTGCTATTTCTCGGCTCGTCGTGCCCACTGGGATACACTCCGGTGTGTCTCACACCCTCGGGTGATGTTTTTCAGGCCGAGCGGGTGCTGGGATGTCGGGACGTGTTGGTGAGATTCCGTGTTAGATGTTGACCCTGGACAGCCGAAAGTTCATGTATTATTTGATGTTAAAGAAAAGAGTTGTAATTCAGATGTAAATAATTGTAAAGTTAATTGTAACTTTTGCTTGTAGTTGTACGTAGTTAGTACTCTGATGTTGTTGCCAAGCTAGCCGTGCATATATAGAAAAGGCTCAATTCGAAAGGGGATTGGGACTCTTCTATATATGTGGCGTCTGTCATTGCCCGGCTGTTTTGCAACTCTGATTAAAAAAAAAAAAAATTATACGCTGGTTTTTGAACTCGGGGCGTGACATAAGCTTCGAGGAAACCCCCGTGAGAATCCTAGCAAGGGAAAGCAAATCACTGCGAAATCGAACCATCCCCTACGTGAAGGTACTCTGGAGCAACCACGAGGAGCGAGAAGCAACCTGGGAGCTAGAATCTAAAATGAGGGAGAAACTACCCGAACCTGTTCACCACCTCCCGGGTTTGAGTTTCGAGGATGAAACTCATTTTTAGAGGTGAGTGGTGTGATAACCGCGGTTTTTATCTTACCTTTCGGGGCTTCCTATTAATTTTATTGAACCGTTCTGTTGACAATAGGGGTCCGAGGGTAACTTTTCCTTGTTTTCTGGACAGATGATCGGGGCTCGCGGTATTTTGGTTAATAAAGCTCGCGAAACGGAGACCGGCGGTGCGATCGGTTTTGGATTCCGACCCCCGGATCTCCCAGAATAAATTTCGAAAGTTGGTACCGCCCGCCCAGGTGACATACACAATTAACGGGGGCAGACCGAACTCTGGTCCACAAGCAGATCGATTCTGGTCGATCAGTTGAGGTATGGGGTTTAAACCCCCTTCCCCAGTCGCTCGAGTGGTTAATCTTAATTTGGGGTCCAAAATCCACTACGCCCAAACGACTAAATAGTCGGCCTTGGGAATTAGGTTTTGATATATCTCGCCTCCCCTCACATTGGCGTACGATATCCGAGCGTGGACGAGGAGCGGTTCCTCAAAACCCTCGCCTTTCCCATCGGCAGGCGTGG
>CM055071.1:11512432-11593906 GCA_029204045.2 Tillandsia leiboldiana | reverse complement strand
ACATGCTATAGATTGGCACACCAAGTATTTGTGAAAATGCCACAATGAACTTTGAAACTGAATTTGACAAATATAGTAAATATGAAGTAGCTTGGAATTGTCCCCTGACTTGATGCTCACTTCAGATCATCTTGATCTGTGTGGACAGTGGTTGGTGCATTGTGAACTTGTTAGAGGGCAAGGCTTTGGATCTCTTTGATCCAGCAGTTTCTGGGCTGCCCAAAGGTGAGCCCCAGTGTCCTGGCACTGTCCAGAGGTAGTTTCATATACAAAGTTTAACAGATGTTGAATGGATTGAATGTTAGTATATAAACTAGCTTTAGGTTAAATAGTGGGTTAAAGTCCTGCTTTTGGACTGTTTGAAAAATTGTAACAGTGTAATCCTGGCTAATGTGGGGTTACTGGACGCGATGCTCGCGTTAGATTTGGTTTTCGATGATCCGGAGAAACAAAATTCATTTTGGCTAGGTTGGAAGAATATTTTATGGCCCGAAGTTTTCCTCGGGTCCCGTGCTGCCCCAAATTGGTGAGCACGGTGTCCAGCAAGACATAAGTAACCTGCTGGAACTGACGGAATGTTAAAATGAATCTCCGTTGAAAGATACGAACGAAAACAGTGCCCAAACTGGCACTAAAAGTGAAAATTTAAAAGCCCTAGGGGTCTAGTGCAAAAGTCACATCATTTACTGGTTAGTAAGTTGAGTTCCTGAACCTTAATTCACATTCAGGGTTATTCGGTAGCATCTGGTGTGCTGAGCGTACAGTTGGTTTCAGTTTGGCCGCCTGCGTTTTATCAGGTGGGTTATCTTCGGTCCGGGCTTATCAGTTCGGCCCTCGGTGTACGGTATTGGTGGACTCCTGTTTTTGGTAACCTAGTTTATCTTGAGCCTGTCTTCCTTTGGTTACAATATATATTACTGTTAGTTGCTTGACTGATTGGCCATTCGTAGTTGCACTCCTATGCTTGATTATTATATGATCTACCAATGCTTGAGCCTGCCTTCCTTTGATTCAGTTATTTGCTACGTCATACCTGCTTTATGCCTGATTATGATCTTCTTTAGTGATCTTTACCCATATCTGCTGATTAGTTGTTTCCAGTGGTTATATTATTGCTCTACATATTGCCATGCCTGTTTGGTCATCTGATAGTTGAGCTACGCCTGTTATCAGTTCTATTCTGCCTTACATGATTATTCTTAGTGCCTCTGGTATTTATATCTTATCTTGGAACATTTCCATGGTTGATGAGTAAGCCTGTTTGTCCTGTCCGATCAAATGATACACCTGCTGAGCACATAGATTTGTTTAACTGATATTTTACCGAGCTTCGTAGGGTCGCCGGAATCTGTTCTTGTTTGATAGGACAAAGGCAATTGCTCTGCGAGGTTTGGAAACCCAAGCTTCGTAGTGTCGCCTGAGTCCTGTTCTTGTTTGATAGGACGAGGGCAATGCTCTTCGGGGTGTGGACTTTTCAAAACAGTTTTCTTAGAAATATGTGTTTAAGTTTTGTATTATTTGGTTGGTCTGCATGATTGAGTTGAGTTTTCGGTTGAGCTTATGTTGAGTTGAGATTTGCCTTGGTCTTGCATATGAGTTGAGATTCAGTTGATTTGGTTATTGCATCCCAGTGGGGATTTTCCGGCTTGTTGCCGATTACCCGGTCAGTGGACCGCCAGTTTGAGCATTTGCACATGATTCGCCCGCACCGTTGTTCTTCACGTACACCAGCGGACTGATCCCCCGTAGCGGTGTACTTTACCGGTAAAGTGGTTAGCTGAGGCAACCCGTGACCCTAGTTTGGGGAATGTCAACCAGGTGGTGCCAAGTGGGCAGCCTTGCCTGAGGTCTTGTGAAGGCCAATATGGTAGCTTGTGATTGGGTCTTTGTGTTTTCATTTATTTGATGCATGTGTTGTTAAGTTGCTTTAACAAGCCTCCTTGATTCTTTGATCTGGCTTCTAGTTATCTGCCTGTATATGATTCTTTGTGATGCCTTTGATTATAGTTTCATTGTTATCTTGCTGATTGTCCTACTCCTTGATGCGTTAATTATCCTGATACATGTTTGTCCTATTTTAAATTCTGCTAAAAGTATCTTCTATGCTTGTACCCAGATTATAAGTTTTGCTTTCTTTACAGCACCAGTTATATATCTGCATATCCTAACTGTGATTATATATCTGTTGATCTTCATGATTGCCTATCTGATTATTCTAACCCCTGATTATTACTATCCTCTAGTATTGTATACCAGTAGGTACGATCTGCTATTTCTCGGCTCGTCGTGCCCACTGGGATACACTCCGGTGTGTCTCACACCCTCGGGTGACTGTTTTTCAGGCCGAGCGGGTGCTGGGATGTCGGGACGTGTTGGTGAGATTCCGTGTTAGATGTTGACCCTGGACAGCCGAAAGTTCATATATTATTTGATGTTAAAGAAAAGAGTTGTAATTCAGATGTAAATAATTGTAAAGTTAATTGTAACTTTTGCTTGTAGTTGTACGTAGTTAGTACTCTGATGTTGTTGCCAAGCTAGCCGTGCATATATAGAAAAGGCTCAATTCCAAAGGGGATTGGGACTCTTCTATATATGTGGCGGTCTGTCATTGCCCTGGCTGTTTTTGCAACTCTGATTAAAAAAAAAAAAAATTTATACGCTGGTTTTTGAACTCGGGGCGTGACAGATTAGATGGTATCAGAGCAATAGGAATACGATGCCTAGGTTTGGTTAGGAACGAACCCTAGGATGACTTGTGTTCACGAGAGAGCGCTGGGTTTTGGCATAGTGACTGTGTAGGGAGGTATGTAATGTACCTTCATATGTGAGTTGTGTCCCCAACTAGTGGTTGGCGACAGATCTATGTTATTTCGACTTTCTTTTGGTAAGCACGTTGGCGGCCGACAACGTACTTTCGAAAGAACTGAGAAATACTCTGCCCTGTAATGGGGAATATTCAGATTGGGACTAAATGAGTAGCCTGAGAGTTAACGACGCTTTGTGACTGATTGTCAATTGCAAACCCGTTAAAGGCTTAATAGTGGTTTAGATAAGTTTCGGGGACGAAACTTCTTATAAGTGGTGGGTGATGTAGTAACCGTAATTTTTTTAAAATTCAAAATTTAAGTTTAAATAATTTTCAGAATTATTAAAATAGCAAAAATGGGCAATTAGTGGGTCAATAGTGGCCCAGAAATATCGACTTTTGATCGGGGTCTGATCTGGAAAATCCGAGATCACCATTGTGATCGTCTCGTCGAAACATAGAAGTTTCATATTCATATGTTTTCGATCCGACGGTCGGATCTTCCAGAAATCAGAAATCAAAAACGGGTCCCATAACTTAAGTTGTGAATAGTAATCCCTATTTTTAATCCCTTTTTGATCACTAACGGCCGTTTCACCGTCTGGAACCCTAACATAGGGGTATGAGTAATGGATCCTAACTAATTTCGACGTTCTGAGCGCAATGGCACTGCCGGTTTTCGCGTTTGGCGACCCGGGTGCATCGAAGTGCGTGCAACGCACTGTATACTGTCAAATAAGATGGAACGACTTTTTATCTGGTCGTCAAACGAACCAAACAAATACGCTACCTGACAAGTCTCGACGAGCCGGACGTCGTGGCGAAGTCCATTTCGCAATTCGTCGAACGAATTTTCTTGAAATGCGTGAAATGCACCAAAAATGGAGTGTTTTCAATAAAATGTTAGTATTTTATGTATCTAAATTTAAGGGGCTTATAGGATAAGGTGTTGGGTGCAAATTGCACCTACTGCGGACCCCGGATGAGTGGGTTATGTGTGAACCCGGTTTGAGAAGAGAATCTAAAAGAAAATTTGCATTAAATCCAAAGATGACTTTTGGTCTTCTTTGGTGTGTACACGAGGAGTTGGTTGGGGAATCCTAGGCGTTTCTTGATCCTTTGTATCTCCCAGACCTGGCTTCGGATGCTGGGAACACTAAGGACCAAACACCATTAGAGTTTAAGCCGAGAGAGAGAGAGAGGAGGGTGAAGGATTGGAGCAACTTGCTTCTGAACTTTCTGGAGGATCTTCTCGCAATCTGGGGAGCCTCTGCTACTTCCTGAACCAGCCCGAGGTGCTGATGACCAAAGGAACACCATCACCATTAGAGTAAACCAAGTAAGGGAGAGAAAGAAGAAGTTGGAACCAACTTCCATCAAGTTGGGTTTTGAAGTGCTCTTTGGCTTCCTCTGGATCCGTGGAGTAGTTCTGGAGGTTGCTGAGGTTGCGCGTGGAGAAAGAACCCAGATTCCGGCTTCATCCCTTCTTCCCCGAGCTCGGCCAAGGTAAGAGTCCCTAACCGTTAGTTGTTAGCACCCTAGACCATATGCAGTAGAATTCCTAGGCTCTAATAATGCTCCCTGCACAAGCCCGAGCTCCCATGCATAGCCGGTTGCCGGCGAGAGAATAATCTCGCCGGAAACCTAATATTGCTCCGCCTCATCACAGCCCTGCAACCAGTGGACCGAATTGGGCCAAACTTGGTAGGCTCGGACTGTAGTGGATGAGGATGAACTCCACCAAATTTGGTGGAGTTTGATCAAGCAGGGAAGTGGCAGTTTGAAGCCCTAGCTTTCGGGATTTTTGCATGTTGGCCGAACTTTCAACTCCGGCGCCGGCGAGCTTCTCCGACGCCGGCCACCTACCCAGGACAGTTTTTGGGACCAAGGGGATCCCAACCATGCAGTTGCATGGCTCCCATGCAAGCCATGGAAGGTACGGCCGAGTTGGGTTCGAAATGGAACCATGAAGCCGCCGCCGGCGCTCCGGCCAACTCCGGCCGGGGTGGTAGGTTCGGGAAGCTTCGTATGATCCCAGGGAAACTCCCATGCAAGTCTGGGGGCTTCTGGTTGGCTCTGTGGAAATCCACCATTAGAGCCCAAGGAGCTCGAGATGGAGCTTCCTTCACCGCCGCCGCCGCCGCACCCCGAGGCCAGCCAAGGGTATGGGACGCTTCAGTGAAGCAAATGGCACCTACTGGTGCTTTTGGTTGAGCCCCAGACCCTTCGGATGGAGCATCACGAAAATCAATGCAAAGCTTCATCTTCTTCATCATGGAGCTCGGCCAACCCGGGGTTCTGAGGTTGCTCCAGTTGAGGGGAATTGCTCCAGAATCTTTGTAGATCAATTTGATCCATCTTGGAAAGCCCCAGGTCCTTTTGCTGCAGAGAACCAAGCTTGAACTTTGGTTATGTTACATGCTATAGATTGTGTACACCAAGTATTTGTGAAAATGCCACAATGAACTTTGAAACTGAATTTGACAAAATAGTAAATATGAAAGTTGCTTGGAATTGTCCCCTGAGCTTGATGCTCACTTCAGATCAATCTTGATCTGTGTGGACAAGTGGTTGGTGCATTGTGAACTTGTTAGAGGGCAAGGCTTTGGATCTCTTTGATCCAGCAGTTTCTGGGCTGCCCAAAGGTGAGCTCCAGTGTCCTGGCACTGTCCAGAGGTAGTTTCATATACAAAGTTTTAACAGATGTTGAATGGATTGAATGTTAGTGTATAAACTAGCTTTAGGTTAAATAGTTGGTTAAAGTCCTGCTTTTGGACTGTTTGAAAAATTGTAACAGTGTACTCCTGGCTAATGTGGGGTCACTGGACGCGATGATCGCTTTAGATTTGGGTTTCGATGATCCGGAGAAACAAAAATTCATTTTGGCTAGGTTGGAAGAATATTTTATGGCCCGAAGTTTTCCTCGGGTCCCGTGCTGCCGCAAATTGGTGAGCACGGTGTCCAGCAAGACATAAGTAACCTGCTGGAACTGACGGAATGTTAAAATGAATCTCCAGTTGAAAGAACGAACGAAAACAGTGCCCAAACTGGCACTAAAAGTGAAAATTTAAAAGCCCTAGGGGTCTAGATGCAAAAGTCACATCATTTACTGGTTAGTAAGTTGATTCCTGAACCTTAATTCACATTCAGGGTTATTCGGTAGCATCTGGTGTGCTTAGCGTACAGTTGGTTCAGTTTGGCCGCCTGCGTTTTATCAGGTTGGTTATCTTCAGTCCGGGCTTTATCAGTTCGGCCCTCGGTGTACGGTATTGGTTGGACTCCTGTTTTTGGTAACCTAGTTTATCTTGAGCCTGTCTGCCTTTGGTTACAATATATATTACTGTTAGTTGCTTTGACTGATTGGCCATTTCGTAGTTGCACTCCTATGCTTGATTATTATATTGATCTACCAATGCTTGAGCCTGCCTTCCTTTGATTCAGTTATTTGCTACGTCATACCTGCTTTATGCCTGATTATGATCTTCTTTAGTGATCTTTACCATATCTGCTGATTAGTTGTTTCCAGTGGTTATATTATTGCTCTACATATTGCCATGCCTGTTTGGTCATCTGATAGTTGAGCTACGCCTGTTATCAGTTCTATTCTGCCTTACATGATTATTCTTAGTGCCTCTGGTATTTATATCTTATCTTGGAACATTTCCATGGTTGATGAGTAAGCCTGTTTGTCCTGTCGATCAAATGATACACTGCTGAGCACATAGATTTGTTTAACTGATATTTTTACCGAGCTTCGTAGGGTCGCCGGAGTCTGTTCTTGTTTGATAGGACAAAGGCAATTGCTCTACGAGGTTTGGAAACCCAAGCTTCGTAGTGTCGCCTGAGTCTGTTCTTGTTTGATAGGACGAGGGCAATGCACTTCGGGGTGTGGACTTTTCAAAACAGTTTTCTTAGAAATATGTGTTTAAGTTTTGTATTATTTGGTTGGTCTGCATGATTGAGTTGAGTTTTCGGTTGAGCTTATGTTGAGTTGAGATTTGCCTTGGTCTTGCATATGAGTTGAGATTCAGTTGATTTGGTTATTGCATCCCAGTGGGGATTTTCCGGCTTGTTGCCGATTACCCGGTCAGTGGACCGCCAGTTTGAGCATTTGCACATGATTCGCCCGCACCGTTGTTCTTCACGTACACCAGCGGACTGATCCCCCGTAGCGGTGTACTTTACCGGTAAAGTGGTTAGCTCAGGCAACCCGTGACCCTAGTTTGGGGAATGTCAACCAGGTGGTGCCAAGTGGGCAGCCTTGCCTGAGGTCTTGTGAAGGCCAATATGGTAGCTTGTGATTGGGTCTTTGTGTTTTCATTTATTTGATGCATGTGTTGTTAAGTTGCTTTAACAAGCCTCCTTGATTCTTTGATCTGGCTTCTAGTTATCTGCCTGTATATGATTCTTTGTGATGCCTTTGATTATAGTTTCATTGTTATCTTGCTGATTGTCCTACTCCTTGATGCGTTGATTATCCCGATACATGTTTGTCCTATTTTAAATTCTGCTAAAAGTATCTTCTATGCTTGTACCCAGATTATAAGTTTTGCTTTCTTTACAGCACCAGTTATATATCTGCATATCCTAACTGTGATTATATATCTGTTGATCTTCATGATTGCCTATCTGATTATTCTAACCCCTGATTATTACTATCCTCTAGTATTGTATACCAGTAGGTACGATCTGCTATTTCTCGGCTCGTCGTGCCCACTGGGATACACTCCGGTGTGTCTCACACCCTCGGGTGACTGTTTTTCAGGCCGAGCGGGTGCTGGGATGTCGGGACGTGTTGGTGAGATTCCGTGTTAGATGTTGACCCTGGACAGCCGAAAGTTCATGTATTATTTGATGTTAAAGAAAAGAGTTGTAATTCAGATGTAAATAATTGTAAAGTTAATTGTAACTTTTGCTTGTAGTTGTACGTAGTTAGTACTCTGATGTTGTTGCCAAGCTAGCCGTGCATATATAGAAAACGCTCAATTCCAAAGGGGATTGGGACTCTTCTATATATGTGGCGGTCTGTCATTGCCCTGGCTGTTTTTGCAACTCTGATTAAAAAAAAAAAAAATTTATACGCTGGTTTTTGAACTCGGGGCGTGACAGATTAGATGGTATCAGAGCAATAGGAATACGATGCCTAGGTTTGGTTAGGAACGAACCCTAGGATGACTTGTGTTCACGAGAGAGCGCTGGGTTTTGGCATAGTGACTGTGTAGGGAGGTATGTAATGTACCTTCAGATGTGAGTTGTGTCCCCAACTAGTGGTTGGTGACAGATCTATGGTATTTCGACTTTCTTTTGGTAAGCACGTTGGCGGCCGACAACGTACTTTCGAAAGAACTGAGAAATACTCTGCCCTGTAATGGGGAATATTCAGATTGGGACTAAATGAGTAGCCTGAGAGTTAACGACGCTTTGTGACTGATTGTCAATTGCAAACCCGTTAAAGGCTTAATAGTGGTTTAGATAAGTTTCGGGGACGAAACTTCTTATAAGTGGTGGGTGATGTAGTAACCGTAATTTTTTTAAAATTCAAAATTTAAGTTTAAATAATTTTCAGAATTATTAAAATAGCAAAAATGGGCAATTAGTGGGTCAATAGTGGCCCAGAAATATCGACTTTTGATCGGGGTCTGATCTGGAAAATCCGAGATCACCATGTGATCGTCTCGTCGAAACATAGAAGTTTCATATTCATATGTTTTCGATCCGACGGTCGGATCTTCCAGAAATCAGAAATCAAAAACGGGTCCCACAACTTAAGTTGTGAATAGTAATCCCTATTTTTAATCCCTTTTTGATCACTAACGGCCGTTTCGCCGTCTGGAACCCTAACATAGGGGTATGAGTAATGGATCCTAACTAATTTCGATGTTCTGAGCGCAATGGCACTGCCGGTTTTCGCGTTTGGCGACCCGGGTGCATCGAAGTGCGTGCAACGCACTGTATACTATCAAATAAGATGGAACGACTTTTTATCTGGTCGTCAAACGAACCAAACAAATACGCTACCTGACAGGTCTCGACGAGCCGGACGTCGTGGCGAAGTCCATTTCGCAATTCGTCGAACGAATTTTCTTGAAATGCGTGAAATGCACCAAAAATGGAGTGTTTTCAATAAAATGTTAGTATTTTATGTATCTAAATTTAAGGGGCTTATAGGATAAGGTGTTGGGTGCAAATTGCACCTACTGTGCGGACCCCGGATGAGTGGGTTATGTGTGAACCCGGTTTGAGAAGAGAATCTAAAAGAAAATTTGCATTAAATCCAAAGATGACTTTTGGTCTTCTTTGGTGTGTACACGAGGAGTTGGTTGGGGAATCCTAGGCGTTTCTTGATCCTTTGTATCTCCCAGACCTGGCTTCGGATGCTGGGAACACTAAGGACCAAACACCATTAGAGTTTAAGCCGAGAGAGAGAGAGAGGAGGGTGAAGGATTGGAGCAACTTGCTTCTGAACTTTCTGGAGGATCTTCTCGCAATCTGGGGAGCCTCTGATACTTCCTGAACCAGCCCGAGGTGCTGATGACCAAAGGAACACCATCACCATTAGAGTAAACCAAGTAAGGGAGAGAAAGAAGAAGTTGGAACCAACTTCCATCAAGTTGGGTTTTGAAGTGCTCTTTGGCTTCCTCTGGATCCGTGGAGTAGTTCTGGAGGTTGCTGAGGTTGCGCGTGGAGAAAGAACCCAGATTCCGGCTTCATCCCTTCTTCCCCGAGCTCGGCCAAGGTAAGAGTCCCTAACCGTTAGTTGTTAGCACCCTAGACCATATGCAGTAGAATTCCTAGGCCCTAATAATGCTCCCTGCACAAGCCCGAGCTCCCATGCATAGCCGGTTGCCGGCGAGAGAATAATCTCGCCGGAAACCTAATATTGCTCCGCCTCATCACAGCCCTGCAACCAGTGGACCGAATTGGGCCAAACTTGGTAGGCTCGGACTGTAGTGGATGAGGATGAACTCCACCAAATTTGGTGGAGTTTGATCAAGCAGGGAAGTGGCAGTTTGAAGCCCTAGCTTTCGGGATTTTTGCATGTTGGCCGAACTTTCAACTCCGGCGCCGGCGAGCTTCTCCGACGCCGGCCACTTACCCAGGACAGTTTTTGGCACCAAGGGGATCCCAACCATGCAGTTGCATGGCTCCCATGCAAGCCATGGAAGGTACGGCCGAGTTGGGTTCGAAATGGAACCATGAAGCCGCCGCCGGCGCTCCGGCCAACTCCGGCCGGGGTGGTAGGTTCGGGAAGCTTCGTATGATCCCAGGGAAACTCCCATGCAAGTCTGGGGGATTCTGGTTGGCTCTGTGGAAATCCACCATTAGAGCCCAAGGAGCTCGAGATGGAGCTTCCTTCACCGCCGCCGCCGCCGCACCCCGAGGCCAGCCAAGGGTATGGGACGCTTCAGTGAAGCAAATGGCACCTACTGGTGCTTTTGGTTGAGCCCCAGACCCTTCGGATGGAGCATCACGAAAATCAATGCAAAGCTTCATCTTCTTCATCATGGAGCTCGGCCAACCCGGGGTTCTGAGGTTGCTCCAGTTGAGGGGAATTGCTCCAGAATCTTTGTAGATCAATTTGATCCATCTTGGAAAGCCCCAGGTCCTTTTGCTACAGAGAACCAAGCTTGAACTTTGGTTATGTTACATGCTATAGATTGTGCACACCAAGTATTTGTGAAAATGCCACAATGAACTTTGAAACTGAATTTGACAAAATAGTAAATATGAAAGTTGCTTGGAATTGTCCCCTGAGCTTGATGCTCACTTCAGATCAATCTTGATCTGTGTGGACAAGTGGTTGGTGCATTGTGAACTTGTTAGAGGGCAAGGCTTTGGATCTCTTTGATCCAGCAGTTTCTGGGCTGCCCAAAGGTGAGCCCCAGTGTCCTGGCACTGTCCAGAGGTAGTTTCATATACAAAGTTTTAACAGATGTTGAATGGATTGAATGTTAGTGTATAAACTAGCTTTAGGTTAAATAGTTGGTTAAAGTCCTGCTTTTGGACTGTTTGAAAAATTGTAACAGTGTACTCCTGGCTAATGTGGGGTCACTTGACGCGATGCTCGCGTTAGATTTGGGTTTCGATGATCCGGAGAAACAAAAATTCATTTTGGCTAGGTTGGAAGAATATTTTATGGCCCGAAGTTTTCCTCGGGTCCCGTGCTGCCGCAAATTGGTGAGCACGGTGTCCAGCAAGACATAAGTAACCTGCTGGAACTGACGGAATGTTAAAATGAATCTCCAGTTGAAAGAACGAACGAAAACAGTGCCCAAACTGGCACTAAAAGTGAAAATTTAAAAGCCCTAGGGGTCTAGATGCAAAAGTCACATCATTTACTGGTTAGTAAGTTGATTCCTGAACTTTAATTCACATTCAGGGTTATTCGGTAGCATCTGGTGTGCTGAGCGTACAGTTGGTTCAGTTTGGCCGCCTGCGTTTTATCAGGTGGGTTATCTTCCGTCCGGGCTTTATCAGTTCGGCCCTCGGTGTACGGTATTGGTTGGACTCCTGTTTTTGGTAACCTAGTTTATCTTGAGCCTGTCTGCCTTTGGTTACAATATATATTACTGTTAGTTGCTTTGACTGATTGGCCATTTCGTAGTTGCACTCCTATGCTTGATTATTATATTGATCTACCAATGCTTGAGCCTGCCTTCCTTTGATTCAGTTATTTGCTACGTCATACCTGCTTTATGCCTGATTATGATCTTCTTTAGTGACCTTTACCATATCTGCTGATTAGTTGTTTCCAGTGGTTATATTATTGCTCTACATATTGCCATGCCTGTTTGGTCATCTGATAGTTGAGCTACGCCTGTTATCAGTTCTATTCTGCCTTACATGATTATTCTTAGTGCCTCTGGTATTTATATCTTATCTTGGAACATTTCCATGGTTGATGAGTAAGCCTGTTTGTCCTGTCGATCAAATGATACACTGCTGAGCACATAGATTTGTTTAACTGATATTTTTACCGAGCTTCGTAGGGTCGCCGGAGTCTGTTCTTGTTTGATAGGACAAAGGCAATTGCTCTGCGAGGTTTGGAAACCCAAGCTTCGTAGTGTCGCCTGAGTCTGTTCTTGTTTGATAGGACGAGGGCAATGCTCTTCGGGGTGTGGACTTATCAAAACAGTTTTCTTAGAAATATGTGTTTAAGTTTTGTATTATTTGGTTGGTCTGCATGATTGAGTTGAGTTTTCGGTTGAGCTTATGTTGAGTTGAGATTTGCCTTGGTCTTGCATATGAGTTGAGATTCAGTTGATTTGGTTATTGCATCCCAGTGGGGATTTTCCGGCTTGTTGCCGATTACCCGGTCAGTGGACCGCCAGTTTGAGCATTTGCACATGATTCGCCCGCACCGTTGTTCTTCACGTACACCAGCGGACTGATCCCCCGTAGCGGTGTACTTTACCGGTAAAGTGGTTAGCTGAGGCAACCCGTGACCCTAGTTTGGGGAATGTCAACCAGGTGGTGCCAAGTGGGCAGCCTTGCCTGAGGTCTTGTGAAGGCCAATATGGTAGCTTGTGATTGGGTCTTTGTGTTTTCATTTATTTGATGCATGTGTTGTTAAGTTGCTTTAACAAGCCTCCTTGATTCTTTGATCTGGCTTCTAGTTATCTGCCTGTATATGATTCTTTGTGATGCCTTTGATTATAGTTTCATTGTTATCTTGCTGATTGTCCTACTCCTTGATGCGTTGATTATCCTGATACATGTTTGTCCTATTTTAAATTCTGCTAAAAGTATCTTCTATGCTTGTACCCAGATTATAAGTTGTGCTTTCTTTACAGCACCAGTTATATATCTGCATATCCTAACTGTGATTATATATCTGTTGATCTTCATGATTGCCTATCTGATTATTCTAACCCCTGATTATTACTATCCTCTAGTATTGTATACCAGTAGGTACGATCTGCTATTTCTCGGCTCGTCGTGCCCACTGGGATACACTCCGGTGTGTCTCACACCCTCGGGTGACTGTTTTTCAGGCCGAGCGGGTGCTGGGATGTCGGGACGTGTTGGTGAGATTCCGTGTTAGATGTTGACCCTGGACAGCCGAAAGTTCATGTATTATTTGATGTTAAAGAAAAGAGTTGTAATTCAGATGTAAATAATTGTAAAGTTAATTGTAACTTTTGCTTGTAGTTGTACGTAGTTAGTACTCTGATGTTGTTGCCAAGCTAGCCGTGCATATATAGAAAAGGCTCAATTCGAAAGGGGATTGGGACTCTTCTATATATGTGGCGGTCTGTCATTGCCCTGGCTGTTTTTGCAACTCTGATTAAAAAAAAAAAAAATTTATACGCTGGTTTTTGAACTCGGGGCGTGACATAAGCTTCGAGGAAACCCCCGTGAGAATCCTAGCAAGGGAAAGCAAATCACTGCGAAATCGAACCATCCCCTACGTGAAGGTACTCTGGAGCAACCACGAGGAGCGAGAAGCAACCTGGGAGCTAGAATCTAAAATGAGGGAGAACTACCCGAACCTGTTCACCACCTCCCGGGTTTGAGTTTCGAGGATGAAACTCATTTTTAGAGGTGAGTGGTGTGATAACCGCGGTTTTATCTTACCTTTCGGGGCTTCCTATTAATTTTATTGAACCGTTCTGTTGACAATAGGGGTCCGAGGGTAACTTTTCCTTGTTTTCTGGACAGATGATCGGGGCTCGCGGGTATTTTTGGTTAATAAAGCTCGCGAAACGGAGACCGGCGGTGCGATCGGTTTTGGATTCCGACCCCCGGATCTCCCAGAATAAATTTCGAAAGTTGGTACCGCAGCCCAGGTGACATACACAATTACCGGGGGCAGACCGAACTCTGGTCCACAAGCAGATCGATTCTGGTCGATCAGTTGAGGTATGGGGTTTAAACACCCCTTTCCCCAGTCGCTCGAGTGGTTAATCTTAATTTGGGGTCCAAAATCCACTACGCCCAAACGACTAAATAGTCGGCCTTGGGAATTAGGTTTTGATATATCTCGCCTCCCCTCACATTGGCGTACGATATCCGAGCGTGGACGAGGAGCGGTTCCTCAAAACCCTCGCCTTTCCCATCGGCCGGCGTGGAAGAGAAGAGATTGATCGCCTCCCCGCAAAGATCCGACGAACGCTACAAGGACGATCCCTCTCCTTCGCCCGGTACCGACGAAAACAAGGTGAGCCGTGCTTTCATTTTCCTTTCCTTGTCGTTTCTCGTTACGAACGAGGGGGAGGGGGGGCTTTCTTGATTCGTCGGAGATGGAAGGAGAGGGGCGAGCCACCCGCACGCGGAGCGCCGCGCGGGGCAACCCGCGCATGCGGGGGCGCCGCGCGGGGCACCCGCATGCGGGGCGCCGCCCGGGGCAGCCCGCGCATGCTGGGGCACCACGCGGGCAGCCCGCGCATGCGGGGGCGCCGCGTGGGGAACCCGCATGCGGGGCGCCGCGCGGGGCACCCGCATGCGGGGCGCCGCGCGGGGCAGCCCGCGCATGCGGGGGCGCCGCGCGGGGCACCCGCATGCGGGGCGCCTCGCCGGGCAGCCCGCGCATGCGGGGGCGACGCGCGGGGCAGCCCGCGCATGCGGAGGCGCCGCGCGGGGCACCCGCATGCGGGGCGCCGTGCGGGGCAGCCCGCGCATGCGGGGGCGCCGCCCGGGGCACCCGCATGTGGGGCGCCGTGCGGGGCAGCCCGCGCATGCGGGGGCGCCGCGCGGGGCACCCGCATGCGGGGTGCCGCGAGGGGCAGCCCGCGCATGCGGGGGCGCCGCGCGGGGCACCCGCATGTGGGGCGCCGCGGGGGCAGCCCGCGCATGCGGGGGCGCCGCGCGGGGCACCCGCATGCGGGGCGCCGTGCGGGGCAGCCCGCGCATGCGGGGGCACCGCGCGAGGCCGCCCGCGCATGCGGGGGCGCCGCGCGTGGCACCCGCATGCGGGGCGCCGCGCGGGCAGCCTGCGCATGCGGGGGCGCCGCGCGGGGCACCCGCATGCGGGGCGCCGCGCGGGGCAGCCCGCGCATGCGGGGGGCACCGCGCGGGGCCGCCCGCGCATACGGGGGCGCCGCGCGGGCAGCACGGCAGCGCGCGGGGGGTTTGGTCGCTGCCGTCAGAGGCCGGTTGGCGTTGGGGCTTTCCTTTACTTCGCGTTTAAAGGTTCTTGATCTCCCCGCCCGGGGATCCCGTTTTTGCAGCTTCGGGGAGCGCGCCGGGACGCGGGGAGCCGAGCGTGGTTTTCTACTAGCGACAGGTGGGTTGAATGTGTTAATTAGCATCGATTTCCGACGACCGTTTATTCTAGATATTACATGTTATCGTTTCACTTTACCTGCCGCCTATTATCGTATCTTAGATGCTACATGTAATCGCCGCACTTTGGTAGTTAGGTGTATTATGCTCCTGATGTTACATGTTGTTGCTTTATCTTCGATTATACTTGTTAGTAGAGTACCTTGATTACACATGTTACTATCTTACTCTTGTTCATGCATTGTGGCTACTGTGCTCGAGGCTGCAACACGCGCACCCGCGGTTTGGCCACCGCGATGGGTGCGCTTTTCCGGAAAAGTGGTCTATGACCCGTGTATACCCACGAGGTGACGTAGTGGGGCCCCTTATTAGTTGTGGGGTTTGAGGCGCCGAGGTGCGAGCGGGCGACCCGTCGGTTTAGTTGTCCGACGTGGTCGGGTTTCTGCAGGTACGGTATGGGCCGTCGGTTTAGTTGTCCGACGTGGCCGGGCATTACAGGATACAGGTGTACAGGTTACCTCTCCACCTTGAGAGGGTGGTTGCTCCGGTTGTCTTCACGGTTTGTTTTATTATATTCTCCTGCTCTACTATTTTTACGTCACTGACTTCCCACTTCGTGACAGGGTTCAGCCGGGGGGAGAGGTAGGCGGCGGTGAGGACGGGACAGGAGCAGCTGGGTCGCTGGGGACCCTGGACTGTATTTGTTCTTTCATTCTTGCATTTCATTTACATTGTAGTTATGTGAGAGGTTCTCGATACCCTCGTGGGGTCGGCGTGGATGTCGGTATGGGTTGCATTTAGTTACCCTCTTATACGTTACTCTTCCTTTTATTTCTGTTGGCCATTTGGAAATGAAAAAGGCAAAAGCCAAAGAAAAGATTGTGAAAACTATTTTTTAAAATCTAAGTGTCGTGTGGGCACTGGTTTCAAAACCCTGTGGCTTTATGGATTGCGAAAGGGATTTCAAAACTTGGGTGTCGGGTGGGCACCGTTTTCAAAACCTTGTGTATTTATGCTGATTTCGAAACTCGCTTTCAAACGTAAGCGCCGGGTAGGCGCTCTTTTAAAAACTGTGGATTTATCCTTTCCAAATTGATCGGCCATACGTTTTAAATAGATTAGAATGCTGGTTGTATGTTAATAATTGTTGTGATTGAATGGTTGTGTATGTTTGGAACATGTACTGAACGCCACGCCGTGCATATACAGGGGAGACTCTGTCCGTTTACAGAGTGATCCTGTATGTGTGGCGGGTCTGGGCATGCGCCGGGGAAGAGGGGTTCTCTTTTACAAAAAAAAATTAGTACGTCAAATGTTCGACTTTTGTGAATCGTTTCCGCTAAAACAAACCCCCCGGGGCGTGACTGGTTGATATTGTAAATGGGATGCCGTGCATATACAAAGGAGACTCTGTCCGATTGCAGAGTGAATTTGTATATGTGGCGGTCTGTCATGCACCGGGGGCGAGGTTGATCTTCACGTGTGAAGAAAGAAAAAAAAAATATAATACACGTTTTTTCGCTTATACTAAAACCTCCCGGGGCGTGACATAAGGTGCATCGGATTCCGTGCAAAAGATCATGCACGCTTTTCGAAGAGATAAAGAATTATCTCTTGGGATTAAGTAATTATCTCTTGGGATTAAGTAATTATTAATTGATTATTAAATACCCGGATGTGGATTTCTACGGTACGTATCAAGAGAGAGAAATCATTCTTCCCGAAAAGAAACCCTAGCCGGAGAGAAAGAAAGAGAGAGGAGGGAAAAATCCTAACCGGAGTAGAAAAGAAGGAAAAAGCGGAGGGACCCGATCGTCCCGATTGACGTGCCGGAGACCGGAGAACGAGACGCCATCATCTACGGGGAGCGGATCCGGATCCTCAGCGCCGCGAAGGACAAGATCGGATCATCGTCCCCGATAGATCGAGGTTAGCGCTGTTTCCTTACGGTTTCGGGGTTTAGGGTTTGATGTTTTGGGTCTTTCGCCGTTTTTGTTGCTCTTACCGCCGCCGCCGCGAAGACCCCAGGGCATCGCCGCTGCCGCCTCCGCGGAGACCCTAGGGCACCGCCGCCACCGCGAAGACCCTAAGGCATTGCCGCTGCCACCGCCGCAGAGACCCTAGGGCACCGCCGCCGCCGCCACCGCGCGGGGCTGGTGCCCGCGCGACCAACGCTGCGCCGTGCGGGGCTGGCGCCCGTGCGGCCAGCGCAGGTGCCGCGCGGGGTGGTGCCCTAGGGTCTTCGGATATCGCCTGTAGAGCTTAGAGAGCTGATGACGCAGTTGCAGGATCTGATGGATCGAGGGGTCTGTTTGACCTAGTGCCACGCCGTTGATATACGGTGGTGATGCCACGCCGTTGGTACACGGTGGTGATGCCACGTCGTTGATACATGACTGTGAGGGTCCTTTTATGGTTCGAGTGTAGACAGGTTCGGGTGGTATCTAGGACCTTTTGAGGGAGTTATACTCCGGCAGTTGTCTGGTTATGATGCGTATACCTATTTGGAATCATACAGCTGAGTATGGATGAAGCTGTATGCCAAGTTATTAAGGTACAAGTTGTAGCTTCAAAAGCATACCTTCTTGGGTCGCTTTGTTCGAGCCGTAGGGGCGGCGTGGAAATCCGACCAATATGGATACTAATCGGGAATTGGCCGAGACCGACAATTATTGTCGAGGTGACGAGCTTCTTGGACTGGGCAGTGCTGGGAGAGCTTGGCGGACGGATGATGAGACTGACACCAGCACCGATTTCAGCTTTGTCAGTGGTGGGAGATGGATTTGCGAGTTATAGTGATGCCTCCCATAGTGGCTGTGGAGTACCGTGGGTTTATCTTCGGTCCGCGCTTCACCAGTCCAACCCTATGAGTATTGTGGTAGGACGAACCGCTATTTTGTTGGCAGCTTGGATCCCATAGATGAGCCTTTCAGTACGCCTATTATTTCTAGCTTTGATTGATATACTTGGGCGTAGGCCATGCCTGCATGGCTACCAGTGCTGGTTACTCAACATTCCTGTTCTATACTATATGATAGATTAAGAGTTCAGCTTCAGTTCACAGTTTCTGCCATACGGCACCAGTGGAGACTACAGCTTTCAGCATCTTGAGTGGGATTTACTCGGATTGTTGTCGATGGTTCGGATTTTTGATCGCGAGTTTGGGCATCAGTATTATGATCGCCTTTCGAGCCAGCTTTCAGTCCCGTTCACTGACGGTTTGGCCACCGTTAGGGCGTTCTTTACTGGTTGAGAGATCGACTTCGACCCGTGGGTCCGTTGGGGTTATGATAGCATGTTGAGTGACCAACTGTGGCATGAGATTGTATCTCTAGAGGATTCCTTTTGAGGGTAGCCTGCAATTGAGTAGTCCACTCAGGTGGTTTGGATCTGGAGGTGACCGAGTGAAGACCCCAGCTTGTTGGACTCTTTCCCCTTTTGGTTGATCGTGTGGGTGTGCTTCGGATCGCCTTGGTTGAGTGGACACCAGGATGTGATTTGGTGCGTGTTGCACTGGTGGTTATTTTGTTTCCCCAGCTTTTGATGGAGCCCCTGTGGTGTTTCACATCTCAGCTCATGAGTGTTTTGCTTTTAGATCCCTCGCCCGTGATTGACTCGCTCCATTTGAGAGCTAAGAGTGTATGGAGTACGAGGGACGCCCGTTGCGAATTCTGTCTCGTGAGGTGAGAGAATTGTTCAATCAGGCTATGCCGTACTGGTTGTTGCTGTTGTTGCTGTTGAGGAATAATCACGGGGAGTGAGTGGTGACTTAGGAGCTGGAGATGGTGATGTTGAGTACTTACCCTTGGTGTTTGTGACTCTTGGTGGAATTGAGCTAGTTTCGAGGACGAAACTTTCTTTTAGTGGGGAAGGATGTGAGGACCCGGATCCCCACGATGAGATTACTGGTTGACCAGCAGCTTCTGGAGGCCTATGTGGCATGTCGGTGGTGTTTGTGCACCAACTGGACACTAGTGATGGACTCAGTGTGTTAAATGGATCACGAGAGTAGTCAGAGAACCCCGTCAGATGTTTAGAAGTGGTTTCGCGCGAAACGGATATTAAAATTGGGCTCAGCGCAAAGTTTGGACAAAAGAACACCTTCCCGGATGCCTTCGGCAATTTTTAGAGTTGAAATTTGGCAAAACGGACAGCGGATTTGGATTCAGCACGCGAAAACGATGAAAATGGACTACTTACTTATTTTTTGGAGCCCGGATGCCGCGCACGAATTTCGAGGCAAGAGGGTACTGTTCCGGCGCCAGCAGGCGGCGGCGGGGGTCAACGGCGGAGCGCGGCGGCGAGGGCTCGGGCAGGCGGCAGAGCGACTGCGGGCAGGCGTGCGGGCGAGGGCAGGCGCGCGGTCCACGGGCCGGCGTGCACCAGAGGGCAGGACACGTGGCAGCTTGTGACTTGTTGGTGTTGTGGTCGCGGTCCACGGAGTTGGTGCAGCTGGCCTCGGGAACCGTGCCTGGCAGGGGGGCGCAGGCGGCTGGCGCAGGCGCGCACGTGGGCTCGTTGACGGCGTTTCCCGCGTTCGGGCGCGCCACGTGTCGGCAGCTGGGGTGGGCCACGTGGCGCATTGTAGGTGGCTGGATCGGCTGTAGCGTGTTTGGTGGTGACGTGGAGCAACCAGAGCAATCCGGACGCGCGATGGACGGCTGCGGATTGGGTTACTGTTTGCGCCCGATTCTTTCGGGCGCCCGGAAAATGTCCCCCAAAGTGCATTTTTGTTCGGATTACTGCCTATAAATAGGCACTTTAGGCCTTTTGTGCGTGTTTTTCGGTCGTTCTGGAGCTCCCCTTTAGCACGGAAGCTTTCTACACTGTACCCTCCCCACTCCGATGGATTTTCGGGATTTTTGGAGACTGCGGCTTCGGTGTTATCTGCGACGCGGCGCACATCGACGCATCTTGGATTTTTGTCTTTTACCATCGCTCTTCAGTCCGCGAAGCACACCGGATCACCCCGATGGAATTTTGAGCCGATTTTTGTGGCAGCGCGTTCATGAGAGGTAAGGATTCGTTTTCAATGTTGATCACTTCTCCTCGTTTCGAGTTTTTAGCACTGTTCCCGAGGTGTTTCTGTGACTCCTTTTCTTGCTATGAGGTTTTGGACAGTGGAGGCTTGTCGATTTTCTATCTTCGCACTCAGGCATCGGATGGAGGTGTACCTTTAGTCGTTTTGTATCTACACATCGCAAGGAACGTCCTCATAATTTTTCTGGATTTTACTGATTTTTTTTGAATGTAAGAAAATTCCATTTTTCTGGACAGAGTTGTACAGTTTTTGTACTCGGGGAATTTCGAGTGGTCACCTTGTGGAATTTGTAACTTGAGCTACAAAACTCGGATTAGGACATGCAGGTACTCGTTTCGAAGGGCTTGACGCAACCAATGCAGCGGTTATTTTTTCAGATTTTTTTGAGTTCATCTCGTAGGTGAGATTTAAGCTTTTTCGGGGTTGTATCCCGCAGTTTTTGCAGTGTAGTGGATTGTCGGCGCCTCGCATTGTATAATTTGTATCTTGGCCTATAGGTGTCGGAACGGGGCGTATAAATACTCGTTTTGGGGCTACTCGTCGCGAGGATCGCAACCGTGCATTTTCTGGAGTTTTTGGAGCGCTGCCTAGAGGTGAGAATTGCCTATCTCTATGCTGTTTTGGAAAAACAACAATGTTGTTGGTGTTTGTTGGGGTATAGTTGTATCGTGATGTTGTTTGTTGTGGTGTTGCATGGTTGGCGTGATGCTGTTTGGAGCCGAGGCTTGCGCGACATGTACCGAGGGTGCAGTTCTGGCAGATTTTGGATTGTGAGCGTCTACACTCTCCACCGACTTCGGCTTTGCCTGCGGAAAGCGCTTCAGGTGGGTGCTTTGTTTTCAGAACCGGTGGACGGTTCTCTAATTCTTGATATTAGTATGCATGCATGTCTAGGGTACATGGTTTGTGATTGAGAGGTAGGTAAGCTTGATAATAGTAATTGTATAAAAGAATTGCAAGAATAGTATTTATGATGTATACTGAGGACTTGCATGATTTGGAGATCTATGTTGATGATTAGTGTAAGCTTACCTAGGATAATGTTACCCTATGTGATTATGTAGCATGCCATGTTAGCACATAGCCATTTATGCGATTGGTTTATGCGATGGGGCAGGATTTTGTAGCTATGTGCGGATTTTACTCTGAGGAGTTATTATGGACTAAGAATTATAGGCAGGTGTAGGCATTGGTGATTTTGGCATGTGGTTTACTTTCTTATATCTTTCATGAGGACAAATGCATGCTTGTGTGGACATGTAGTTAGGCCATCTTTTACTGCTATACTACATATTGGAACTTGACTTAGGAGAAACCATGCTTTTCCTTTCTCCTTCTTTGTTAGTCAGGTGGTCAGTGTTGCTCGGGTTCGAGAATGGGTCGGGACCTTGTGTCTAGGACAAGTTGGATTAGTTTGTGGGGTTTTGCGGCGACCGCGGATGTTGGGCGGTTGACCGGATATTTACTTATGCATCAGATTGGGTATCAGTTTTCTCTAGTGGATGGAGTTTCCCACTCATCGTTTAGTTGCATCCGATTGAGGTCGGGTCTTTCTTTAGTGGTTGGGTCTTCCCACTTTGATCAGAGTCGTGATCAAAGTCCTTGTAATATCATAGATTATTGTATCACGTAATACCTTCTGCTAATAAAGCTTCCGTTTAAGGTAATTGATGTGATGGGTTTACTTAAGTCGGTAATTTGAAGGTGCGGGTATTTTTCTGTGATTGAGCTCGGAAAATGGAGAACGACGGTGCGATCGGATCTGGATTCCGACTTACGGAACTCCCAGAGAGGGGTAGAAAGTGATCGCGATGGCCGGAGGGTGCATCGAAATCCGCGTAAGTGATTTGGCACGCTTTCCGAGGAAATAAGGGATTATCTTTAAGGAATTATCTTTAAATAATTATCTTACCTGAAGGGTTAATTAATTAAGGAATTAATTAATTAGGGATTTTTTTTAAAATACCCGATGTGGGGTTTTATCGTACATAAAAAATTAAATTGTGACTTCTCCCAAAAGAAAGAAAAGAAAAAAAAAAAGAGAAACCCTAACCGGAAGAAACGAGAGAAAAGAACGAGCGAAAAGAAAAAATGCGGAACCCTAATCGGAAGGAAACGGGAAGAAAGAAGGAGTGGACGGAACGACCCAACTCTCCCGATGAACGTACCAAGAACGGAAGTGCGAACGATCTCCGCCTCCGACGATTAAAGATAAGCGAGTTTTATGTTCGTTTCGCTCGGTTTTCGTTTTGGTCTGTTGGGTAGGTTGGGAGTAGTCAAATCTAACATAGGCGTCGCCGCCGCGAAGCCCTAGGGCATCGCGCCGCGACCGCAATACACGCCGCGCGGGGACGGTGCCGCGCGGCCGCGGCTAGCGCCGCACGGGACCAAGGTCCCCGTGCGGCCGCGGCATGAGCCGCGCGGGCAGGCGCCGCGCGGCTGTTGTGCACGCACGACGCGCGGGGCCATGCCCGCGCGGGCAGGCGCCCGCGCGGCTGCGCACGCGTACCGCGCGGGGCCTAGGCCCGCGCAGCTACGGAGGGTGCCGCGCGGGCGGGTGCCCGCGCGGGACCGAGGCTCGCGCGGCCGCGACAAGCGCCGCGTGGGGCCGGTGCCCACGCGGCCGCGGCTCGTACCGTGCGGGGCTAGGACCCGCACGGTCATTGTGGGAGCCGCGCGGGGTCGGTTCCCGCGCGGCCGTGGCTTGCACCGCGCGGGGCCAGGGCCCGCGCGGTCGCGACAAGCGCCGCGCGGGGCAGGTGCCCACACGGTCTTTTGACCGGCAATGCCGAAGGGGTGGCCGTGTCGCCGTCACGCACGGACGCCACCGCCGTGTCCAGAGGTCACTAGTGTTGTTGAGTGTTTGGGTCCGGTTTGTCACGCCCCGGGTGTAAACCAGAACCCGGGCCCGTCTACAGATCCGCCGTGCACACGGTATTTCCCGCGTACACGAAGCGCCAAACCTGCTCAGATATAAGAGATAATAATAAAAGAGCAATAAAAACAGAGCTGAACTAAAACTAATACATCTCAGACTGAAGCTGGAAATAAAATACAATACATCTGTAAAAATGATACATCTGTCTCTCCCAGCTCACTAAAATAAATACAACCTGCTGGCAAAAGCCAGTCCCAAAGTAAAAGTACAACCGTGTGAGGAAACATGGGCACACCAACAGTCCAGCTAACTCGCTCATCCTGCCTCGAGATCTATCTACTCAGCCGTCCTCTCTCCTCGACCCGCCGCTGAAAGCCCAGCAGCACCCGCAGAAGACAATGCAAAACAAGGGAGAAGAAAAAGAGGAAAGAAGAATGGGGGTGAGAACTACTAGTAAACCAGTAGCCTCCCCTAGTGGGTAAAACCTCAAACCCTGACACACCCACTAGGTCTACCAGAGGCAAAAAGGAAAGAAGTGTGGTAAGCAATGATGACTGCTGAAGAAAGGAAACTACCACTACTATGCCTCCAAAATACAATCCTAGACTGGAATAACCGTATGTAACAGTAACCAACCGTCCTAGATGGACCCAATCTGTACCGCCCTCATCATCGGGCAAGTAGCCGCGCCGATGTAATGGCAAAACTCCTGCTGTCGTCCTCATCATCGGGCAAATAAGCCGCGCCGATGAGATATCAAAACTGCCTGGCCCCGGCCTCCGGAGGGGAACTCGAGGGGAGCGACCCACACGAGGAAAGCATCACCGGGCAATAACCGCGCCGGTGTGATAAGTATCTAAAGCGGGACTGGATCACAACTATAAAGCCCAGTGGAACACACCCCTCCACTAAAGGAAACACAGATCCCCCAATCTGATGCACACATGAACATCCGGTCGATCGCCCAAAATCTGCGACCGCCGCAATACCCCAAACTCCACAACCAGGCCTCACAACCGACCTCCGGTCGACCGCCCAATATCCACGGTCACCGGAATAACCGCCAAACTCAATCATGTCCCACATCCGACATCCGGTCAACCGCCTACTATCCGCGGTAGCCGCTATAATCCCCCAATCCAAAATTAGGTAAAATAACATGTAACCGGTCAACCGCATACTATCCGCGGTAGCCGCAACTCTACCCACTACATCAAGTCCAACCCCTGACCTCTGGTCAACTGCCCAAAATTCGCGGTTGCCACAAAGCCCTCTAGTCCATAATCATGCCCTATCACCGATGTCCTATAATCGACATCCGGTCAACCGCCCAATATCCGCGGTCGCCGCCAAAACCCATAATCCACAATCCAGGCCCCGGCTACACTATCCCAAACCCCTGCTCAAACCCGAGCAACAATAACCACCAGACTAAATAATAAGGAGAATAGAAGCAAACAAGGTTTCTCCTAAGTCAAGTTCCAGCATGAAAGTGTAGCGATAAAAGATGGCCTATCTAGATGTCCATACAAGCATGCAAGTGTTCTCAATGAAGATAAATTAAGTCATTGATCATTAACAGTATCCACCTATGCATGTCACCCATCCTCAAGTAATACCACTAACAGGATAAATAATATAGTCCAAAATAAATATTCAGTTCCACATGCAAGGTTAAACGCTATCATAGCAACCCTATCCCCACACAGGCATGCATAGATCCAATCCCGATCATGATTAATCAAGATGTCCAAATAGATGGATCACTCTAATATTCCTAGTGAGCATGTCAAAATAGAGGTAAACAACAACCACCCACCACGATCGCTAAATCCAAGTCCAAGTAGAGCCCTCGCCCAAATAGATAATCCGCCGCGATCACTGTACAAAATATCCCAAACATGCACACAAATAAACACACAAGTACCCAAATACATTCTGTCCCAGATTTCAGTCCCAAAGATGTTCTATTTTTACCTTCGAGATGGAGACCAAAAATTCCCGAAAAATCACCGCTGCGATCCTTGCGTCGAGCCGGTCCAAACAAGTACTCGCACGCCCAAATCCGATACCTGTAGGCCGAGTTACAAAATCAACAAGATAACCATCCCGAAATTCCCAAGAACAAAATCTGTACAACTCCGTCCAGAAAAAGTGGGATTTTCACCTTCGGGCCTACCTCCAAAAATTCTAGAAAAAATACGGTGATGTTCCTTGCGTCACGTAGATGCAAAAAGATTGCAGGCACGCCTCCATCCGATGCCTGAGCACAAAGTTATCGCCGAAATACCGATGTGCTGTCCAAAATCCGCCCCAGAAAATGAGGTCACAAAATGATCCATAACACCCATGAAAAGCTCAGAATGGGGAGAACTAGTAAACACGGGAAACATAGCTCTATCTGTCGTGAAGACGATGGCGCAAGAATCGTTAGAAAATACTGCCAGAGTAGCTCGAGAGAGTCCACGCACCGAAATGCGACGAAGGGGATCACAAATGAACGAGCATCGCGCCGCCCCGTAAAATCGGAAACCACGGGATGCATGTCGCAGAAAAATCCGGGAGTCCACAGATGAAACCAGCTTGGGGAGGGGAGAAATTCTCATGAAGGTTGCACAGTGAAAGGATGAACAGGGAAAGAGATATTCGGACTTAGACAGGGCCTTCAAATATAAGCTGGAAAACAAATCCAAAAATTCCCATTAGGTCCCCACTTCCGGGCGCTCGACATAATCCGGGCTGCTACAATGTTGGGCCGGCCCAACACTGTTCAAGCCCGGATTCCTCCTGGGCCTCCACGTCGCCCACAAAACAGGAAACAGCAGGGTCCGCCACTCCCGCTGCGCCGCGTGGCCACCCGCAGAGATCGACACGTGGCCCACCCGGTCAGCGCGCCAGTCGCGCCTACGCGCGCAACCTGCCACGCTGCCAGGCACGCAGCCCGAGGCGCCCCGGTGCGCCCCCGTGGACCCAGCCTTCGTGAGCCCGCCAACCAGAATCTGCCACGTGTCCAGCCGGTCCATGCACCAAGCTTGCCTGCTCCGTGGTCCCAGTCGACTGCACCGACCAATCAAATCACGCCACGTGTCCCAACCTCTGGTGCACGCCGGCCCGTGGACCGCGCGCCTGCCCGCGCGCCCGTGCGCCTGCCCGCGCACTGCCCGCGGCCGCTCCGCCGCATGCCCGAGCCCGTCCGCCGCGCTCCGCCGCTGCCCGCCGCCCGCCGGCGCCGGAGTTACTGTTCCGGCATGAACAGTAACCAGTGGCGCAAAAATTAAGTAAGTAGCCCAATTTCATCGTTTTCGCGCGCTGAATCCAAATTTGATGTCCGTTTTACCAAATTTCGCTTCTAAAATTTGCCGGAAGCACCCGGACAAGTGTTTTTAACCCAAATTTCGCGTTGAGTCCATTTTTAAAATCTGTTTCGCGCGAGAACACTTCTAAACACTCAACGGGGTCCTCCAATCACTCACGTGATCCTCCAATCACTCACATGATCCATTTAAGCCCGAAGTCCAACACTTGTGTCCAATTGTGCACAAACACCTCCAATACACAGTACAGGCCACCAGAAACTGCCAATCGCACTTCAGAAGCTCTGCTCATCCAACAGTAATCCTCCTGTGGAAATTCTGATCCTCACATCCTCCCCCACTAAAAGAAAGTTTCGTCCTCGAAACTAAAGTCATTCTTCAATCCGGAACCTCAACCAAGTAGAGGGGGTAAAATCCAATCATCCACCACTCAAGCTCCCAAGGCTGTCTAACACCTCCTCCAAAGACACGATGCAATCCTCGGGTCTCTAACTAGAACAAAATAAAGGCGGGCACTCCAGGAAACTGCACCACCTCAACCAAGTACAGCTGGGCTAACAGCTCGAGCTACCAGGTAGTCTGCATCGGTACAAGCATCCGCTCCTCCCAGGGCCTCCGATAATCCAACCACAAGTCCATCGGCACAAAAGATCGATCCAAGTACCTCTGTACTCCCGAGGTATCTAATATAAGTCCCCCAACTGATCACGTAGACTCTGATCTCTAATCCAAAAACCATCGGGGTGTAGAAGCAATTCCCCAACTCTCCGGCATTAACACACACAGCCATATGCAGTCGGGAAAACCATATTACAAATCCACCTTCAGGAAGACCCGGGACCCTTACAGCTAGTAAATCCAATCCTCCATGCTCGACAAGGGTGCTAGCTCCAGATGGTCACTTAATCAATTTCCGGGGATCCACACAAAGCCGAAGTGAACCAACCTTCCACAACTCCAATAGCACCGGCGCCCCCAAAGGCGACACACTTGGCCTGACAAAATTTCAAAAACATCGAGTCCTGGAGTTGGGTACTCAACTCCCAAACTAGTGGCATGCTAGACAACTCTGATAGGAGAACAGCCGAAAACTCGCAACCAAAGGGGGGGGGTATCCCCGAGCCCCGGCGTCGTCGTAGGTCCCTCAACCACACCAGCCAAAAAGGCTACTCATCCATTGCGAAACATCCGCCTCGCTCACGAAGTCAAAACCATAAAGGCGAAAATAACCCTCAAGCAACCCAGGTACACCAACACCTCCGGGCCTGGCTCCCCAAGAAAAACCGTCCTCGCGGCACAATCAACCGCCGCAAAAGAAAAACCGAACCAGCCAGCCCAACGGGTACCACAACAACATCCCGTAGCTGAGCCAAGACCATCAGGTCTACCGGCAAAATCCAGGACTCAAGCTGCACCGAGCAGGACTAACAACTCTCCTCCACGTACCAAACGCGATCGGGAAAATAAGCCTCCCGTGCACGTGGTGACCATCCTACCCCTAACCCAAGCAATGAAGCAAAAGCACTACCCACCAAGAAGGGAAATACTCCCGTATCAAAAAGATACGAACCAAAAAGCCATGAGCAACTCAAACCTACCGCCACACCGACCGTTGTAACCTATGTGCTCTGACAGTCTCAGAAATCCACTATCCTGAAAAAGAAATCGGGAATGCCTCATCCAACTGATCTGTCCCCAATCACCCGGCGCCAAGCGCTTCAATAAGACTCGCCTCAGACGGCAGATCCCAATCCAAAGGAACTACAATGCCACGCTCCATACCCGGCGCCTACTCCAATGAGGCGTCCCTAATCCGTAATGGAAGGACCCAACGAGTTAAAAGGTATCCTGGCGCAATCCACTCTCAGATACTCATATCCTATGCGCCCCGTCCCTCTACACATGGAGCGTGTAGTTCAGCCACTGCTTTAACTCTTGACACAAAATGCCTCCAAGTACTCTCTATCCCCCCACCGAACACGACCCTGCCTCCAAGATTCCCTACTCAATCCCACGATTCGGAATGTCTCATCCGCCAAAACTGGCTCACTCTGTCAATGCAATCCCACAGCTTTCCCGCTGTCAACTGTCCACCCTTCCTCGGTGCCCCAGCACTAGACGTCGGCACGGAGGGGCTACTCACTACTCCGACAACTGTGTCACTGCGCTGATCCGACAACTGTGTCACAGCTCCAACAACTGTGCCACTGCGTTGCTCCGACAACTGTGTCACTGCGCTGCTCCGACAACTGTGTCACTGCGCTGCCCCGACAACTATGTCACTGCTCCGACAACTGTGTCACTGCTCCGACAACTGTGCCACTGCGCTGCTCCGACAACTGTGTCACTGCGCTGCTCCGACAACTGTGTCACTGCGCTGCCCCGACAACTGTGTCACGGCTCCGACAACTGTGCCACTGCGCTGCTCCGACAACTGTGTCACTGCGCTGCTCCGACAACTGTGTCACTGCGCTGTCCTGACAACTGTGTCACGGCGCTGCTCCGACAACTGTGTCACTGCGCTGCCCCGACAACTGTGTCACCGCGCTGCTGACCTGCCTCCAACACCCCTATTCTTCGGGTCCGGAGCTCTCAGACTCCAATCTGGGTATCCGGCCCGAAACAACCAGCTCAGACCCAACTGCCGCACCAGGGTGCACCCGGGTCAGGGCCCAGCGTCGGGGAGACACCGCTCGCCACGACAAAACCACAAATCAGCACACCCCAAACACTCGACCCAATCTAGCGAAAGTCAAAGACATCCCCCTATTTTTGTATTTTATGTTGTCTGCAGCCAACATAACTGTCCCACAAAAATAGGATATGTCGATCCCTCTTCACTCAAAGGAAGAGTCAAATAAACAAATCACCGACTTTCGCACAATGTCGCGTCTCTCGCGCCCGAACATCCTAGGGTCCTCCAAAAGCTGAGGGTTTCCTAAGTCCCAACTGACCTATCGCTAAGCTCTGATACCAACTAATCTGTCACGCCCTGGGTATAAACCAGAACCCGGGCCCGTCAACAGATCCGCTGTGCACACGGTATTTCCCGCGTACACGAAGCGCCAAACCTGCTCAGATATAAGATATAATAATAAAAGAGCAATAAAAACAGAGCTGAACTAAAACTAATACATCTCAGACTGAAGCTGGAAATAAAATACAATACATCTGTAAAAATGATACATTTGTCTCTCCCAGCTCACTAAAATAAATACAACCTGCTGGCAAAAGCTAATCCCAGAGTAAAAGTACAACCGTCCGAGGAAACATGGGTACAACAACAGTCCAGCTAACTCGCTCATCCTGCCTCGAGATCTATCTACTCAGCCGTCCTCTCTCCTCGACCCGCCGCTGAAAGCCCAGCAGCACCCGCAGAAGACATTGCCAAACAAGGGAGAAGAAAAAGAGGAAAGAAGAATGCGGGTGAGAACTACTAGTAAACCAGTAGCCTCCCCTAGTGGGTAAAACCTCAAACCCTGACACACCCACTAGGTCTACCAGAGGCAAAAAGGAAAGAAGTGTGGCAGGCAATGATGAATGCTGAAGAAAGGAAACTACCACTACTATGCCTCCAAAATACAGTCCTAGACTGGAACAACCGTATGCAACAGTAACCAACCGTCCCAGATGGACCCAATCTGTACCGCCCTCATCATCGGGCAAGTAGCCGCGCCGATGTGATGGCAAAACTCCTGCTGCCGTCCTCATCATCGAGCAAATAACCCGCGCCGATGTGATATCAAAACTGTCCATAACTGCCTGGCCCCGGCCTCCGGAGGGGAACTCGAGGGGAGCGACCCACACGAGGAAAGCATCACCGGGCAATAACCGCGCCGGTGTGATAAGTATCTAAAGCAGGACTGGATCACAACTATAAAGCCCTAGTGGAACACACGCCTCCCCTAAAAAAAACATAGATCCCCCAATCTGATGCACACATGAACATCCGGTCGATCGCCCAAAATCCGCGACCGCCGCAATACCCCAAACTCCACAACCAGGCCTCACAACCGACCTCCGGTCGACCGCCCAATATCCACGGTCACCGGAATAACCCCCAAACTCAATCATGTCCCACATCCGACATCCGGTCAACCGCCTACTATCCGCGGTAGCCGCTATAATCCCCCAATCCAAAATCAGTTAAAATAACATGTATTCGGTCAACCGCATACTATCCGCGGTAGCCGCAACTCTACTGACTACATCAAGTCCAACCCCTGACCTCTAGTCAACCGCCCAAAATCCGCGGTTGCCACAAAGCCCTCTAGTCCATAATCATGCCCTATCACCGATGTCCTATAACTGACATCCGGTCAACCGCCCAATATCCGTGGTCGCCACCAAAACCCATAATCCACAATCCAGTCCCCGGCTACACTATCCAAAACCCCTGCTCAAACCCGAGCAACAATAACCAACTGACTAAAGAATAAGGAGAATAGAAGCAAACAAGGTTTCTCCTAAGTCAAGTTCTAGCATGAAAGTGTAGCGATAAAAGATGTCCTATCTAGATGTCCATACAAGCAAGCAAGTGTTCTTAATGAAGATAAATTAAGTCATTGATCATTAACAGTATCCACCTATGCATGTTGTTGGTTTTTGGATCCCCAAAGATCTAAATAGGTACTATCAAACAACTAGAGGGGGGTGAATAGGTGTAATACTTATAAAACCAATCTCAGTGCAAAATAAAAACCAATGCGGAAAATAAAAATAGCACACCGAAATTTATGTGGAAACTCCAATCCAGGAGAAAAACCACGGTACCAACACGCAATAACAATCCACTAAGAAAAGAAGAATAACAAGGTGATTACCGACTCCATGGACTCAAACCCCTCCTTCAACTTCTTCGGACCTTGCGCTCACTGATTGCACGTCCACTGCATACGTTCGTATCCACGAACGCCACTCGAATCCACGAGCACACATTTCGAATCCACGAAACGCCTTTAGCACACGGAATCCACGATGCCACGTCGAATCCATGACGCAAACTCAGCCGGTAAGAATATTGGCTTCGATGGTGATCCTTTGCTTAGATTCTCATTGAGGAACCGTAGAAGAAATCTCTAAGCAAAGATTAGATCAATTCGACAAAAGATATATTCTTGAAAGAACCGTCGAATTGACCTAAAAGAGGCTATAAAGAAGAACGATAAAAACCTAGCCTCTAGGGTTGCTCTCAAGTGTTTAATTAATCAATCGGTAGTTTTTGAGAAACCCTAAATGTCTATTTATAGTTTAGAAACCTTTGGAAAGAGATAAGCATCAAAAACTGACTTAACAGAAATTTTCCCGTACGACGATCCGGATCGGATTTACGGCGATCCTGATCGTCGTCTTTTTTTAGCAATTCCTGAAAAAACAAGGTTCGGGATCCGGATTGGAATTCTGATCCGGATCAGTTCAGGATCAGAAATTCTGAAACATCCAATTTGTCCAGTTTTTTTTTTTTAAGCAATGAAAACTTATCCAAGTGTTTCTAAACCACTCAAATGTACTCGGATCACCAAAATTATTTAGTTAAACGTACCTGATCAATCCGAATCCATTTTCCTTAAGATTGATGTAATTGATCCACAATTCTTCTACTTCAATCTTCAAGACTCAAAACACTGAGTGTCAACTTGAGATCTTGTTGAATTTTCTCTAAGTCTTCGATTGCTGATTGACAATTTGATCACTTCAAGACTCCGACTCAACTCAACAACTCAACTACTCAACTCATGAAATATGCCAACACAAAAAGCCGTAACAATCTCCCCCTTTGGCAATTTCGTGACAAAACCCAAACATACATAAAACGCTCAAGACACTCATCTTAAACCAAAAAATCGAAACTCAATGTCATCACCAAAACATTGACTTTCTTTGCGTGAAAGATCCAATAAACAAAAATTACAATTGAACCAGTCTTAGAACAAACTCTATGACTTAGGACTTGGAGTCTTAAAGTGATGTAATTCCTGCAAAACAAAACTCCAAACAAAATCAAATGTTAGTCGTTAGAAATTAAATGTAAATCCTAAATTTGATTCATTCTTTTGGTTCTTTTTGTTTTTCGGCTCCTTTTTCATCATCTCCGTCACCCCCTTTCTCGATGATCTCATCTCCGTCACCCCTTATCTCGATGATCTCTTCTCCGTCTCCCCCTATCTCGATGATCTCATCTCCCCCATTTCTCTTCTCCCCCTTTTTGTCACAAATTATCAAATAGTGAACATACTAGACAAAAGGAAATCACTAACAGCATTAGTTCATAGAGAAAGAGAGATAAAAGCTCAGTTCCGGTATATAACAAAAACACAGATTGCGTACCGGTAGCCAAAAGCAAAAATCAAATAATTTCTTGAAACAAATCCAGATTTTGAAATAATTGAATTACCGATTTGTATTCCATCAAGAAAATAATTTAAGTGCTTGAAAATAATATGAGATCACATAGATGTCATTCAATCCAATTAATTATAAAAATTAAAAAGATTTACTGCAAAATCATGAAAAATAAAGGTAAAACATTATAAACCGTTTTTCATGTTATATTTATCAAACACAAGTCATCAAAAATAATCTTGAGATCAAAACTCTATCAAGATGTAACGGATTTACGAAGATGACTTACGGAGATTTCCAAGTGACATCAATCTTGAATTCTACCCTTTCAAATTGAGATAAACACTAAAATACCTAAGGGTGGCTCTTTGAGCATCTTTTAACTATCCCACCTTATACCAACCAGGAGATTGTTCAAAATACGAACTTTGAATTTAAATCTCCGAAAGCTTCAACTAAACAAAATTTCATAAATATTTTTCAAGCATCCATAACATGTGGTAGCTTCACACACAAACCGGACGACCGGGGTGGCAGCTCTTTCCAACATGTGGTGGTAGTTTTCACACTCCTTTCGGATGTAACTCTTTCCACATCTTTTGCAATTCATTTATTTACCCTTGTAAGAATGCAATCTCTTACGTGAAAGAATCAAATTCCAAATTTTAGTCTATCGGTTGTCTCACGTTTATCACAATGAATTCACACAACCGAGATAGATTAAGCATCTAAAGATCACACATGATTTCTAAAATTTGATGCTTATAATATCAAAAACTCCTATAATGAAGTATCTTCAAGATTATGATTATGGAGTAAAGTTGATAATCCATATAAAATTAATTTGGAGTGAATAACCGTGAAGCCCTTTTTTATTCAATGCACTTGTTCATTAAAAACCTTTTGTTAAAAAAAACAAAACATAAAAACAAAGAGCATTGAAAACATGTAATGCAGAGATTCAGAAAAATATGAAAGAAAAACCAATCAAAGTATTACATACAGTCATAAGCTATTTAGAACTTAAGACAAGGAAAGATACCACCTTTCCGAATCCAAAATCGCTGGATTTTGGGTTGTCTTGATTCGTTGTGGCCAGGGGTTGTCTGCTTTGACTGTTGATCCACCTTAAGTCTTTGCCTCGCAATGATCCACTTGTATGATTGATGTTGTGGCTCGGACCTTTGGTGGGTTGCCACGCCCCGGGGTCGAAACTGCGACCCGGCTCGCCAACAGATCCGCCGCCTATGCCAAACCCGCATAGGCGAAGCGTCCTACCTGCAAGAGAAGTACTACAGCTAAACAGATATCAGAGCTAAAAAATAAAAATCTGTTGTATAACTAAATCAATCACTGCACCACTGGAAATAAAACAACAATGTCCGTCTCCCAAAATGATAATCATACAAAATCCTCATATACACACTCTGAACTCAACCGGGAGGTATCTCCAATAAATACAACAGTGTACAGGCTCACAATACAACAATCCTCACTACAACAGTCTCTCAAAGAAGGAAAATAAAATAACTAATCTACTGAAGCTCTCCTCTGAAGGGGTACCGCTACACTCCAACGACGGGTAGGGAACTAGCTCGCGACTCCCTCGCTCGGTCAGAAGGATCAGCAACAGGAACAACAGGAACCAGAGTAGAAGTTCCTGTGGGAAAAGACACCACGACGGGTGTGAGAACTACGTCCCAAGTAGTTCTCAGTGGGTGCCGCCAACAAGCCCGACGGTCTGCCCACTAAGTCCACTAGAGGCATAAAGTAACAAAAGCAGTGCTGTAAGGAAAGCTGGGAAAAGTAAACTCTACAGCTACTATGCCTCTATCTAGATGCTCAAAGAGTGGGACAGAAAGAACATGATGCCACAACTAACTCTCATCTCTGATCACTCAATCTGAACTGACTGCCTCCTCGGGTCCAGTCAAGCCTGCGCCAACCTACTGCCGTTACGTCCCTGAGGAGCGGACTTACGTAGGATCTACTGCCGTTACGTCCCGGAGGAGCGGACTTACGTAGGATCTACTGCCGTTACGTCCCGGAGGAGCGGACTTACGTAGGGCGTCCATGACTGCCAACACCAGCACAGCCAGAGGGACAAATGCAACGACAAGTCGCGATAGAAAAGCTCAATCTCACGCCGGTATAACAACCCGGCCTCGCCTACTCCGGAGGGGCACTCGAGGGGAGCGACCCGCTCGAGTAAAAAGTAACCCATCTCAAGTATCTCTGTAAAGCTCAAATGTGGCTCATGCAGGCTATGATCCACGATCAAACAGATCGGTAACTCCAAGCTCAAAGCACAACTCAGTCGGAAAAAGAACCTCGACTCGAACAGGAATAGCCCAACACACTCTCACAGCTATGTCGGAGAACCCTCAACGACTCAATCTGATAAATGCACGACCATGGCTGAGTCGGGAAACCTCCACGACTCGATCTGCCAGAACCCCAAGATCCTCAAGGCTAAGTGGGAGAACCACCCCACCACTAATTCAGAGAAACAACCTCTAGATCACACTCTGCCAACTCATGGCACCAAGTCGCATCCACTGCGAGAAACTGTCTCAACAGGCCAAACAGGCCAAACGTCGCATCTACTGCGAACAACTGCCTCAACAGGCCGACATCGCATCCACTGCGAACAGCTGACTCAACAGGCCAAACAGGCCGAACATCTCAACCACTGACCCAATGAAGGGTCCGGGAACACCGAAAGACTAGAACCTACAACCCAAATCAAACAAGAACAGGCACTAGGCATAGCCTCTCGTTGTTCTCGTCCCAAGAAAAGGCAGACCTTAGAACCCAGACCACTCGAATCATCTCGGTGGTTAATTTATAGGAAAAACTGTGACATTTCTTACTGAAGCCATCTGATCTGTAAGAAATCCATATTTAATGATTTTTTTGTTCTGCTTAGGAAAACAGTTGAAATCAAGTTTTATATCTAAGCCTCGAAGGGCTAATGCCTTCGTCCAATCAAACATGAACCGACTCCGGCGACCCTACGATGCTTGGAAGAAACCATTTGGTTGATAAAAATCATATGTGTGTCCAAAAAGGTTCTGGGTTTAAGGTCCTGCTAACACTGATCTACCGCTGCCACTAGCACAGTGGCGACAGATAAAACAAGAAAAATAAAACATCTCGGGACTGCCGTCTACCCAACGGCTCCCGCTACAGATGAACAACCAACTACATCTACCAGACTCCACTCTGCTCCCAAGCACGAGTGTAACATGCATCCCACACTAAAAGATAACTCCTGACCACTCGGCCCACTACCCGGGCGAGGAAGAACACTATGTCCAGGAAAGTAGAAGTGTGGATGTCTAAAGCAGAAATAACCCTAGCCCAAGTGAGGGTTTTCTACTAGTCTGGTTACACATGCAACATATGACGGGGTGCTAGGTCAAGTTCCAATAACTATAATTTACAGATGGTAGAAAGCAAGGAGATGACAATACCATCAGATAATACAAGGAATAGCAATTCCTACATTCTAACATGCTGCACAAGCATTTCACTATCATGCATAGTCCTACTATAGCAGATTTAAAGCACAGTCCGTCAATCTTGGAGACAAGGCCACCCACCTGAAAATGCTAACTGTCCGGAGTCGTACAGCTGAGAAAGTCCAGAAACAGATATCTCTACACACCCACCAATCCAACAATACGGGAACAGTGATCAATACCTCCTGGGTACAAAAACACAACCCAAAGTTACACTTAATTCCATAAAATCCAAGCATCACAAATCTGCTGGGAACAGTCCCCTTAATGCGAAATTTTCACCTGTAAAACGAACTCCAAAAATTCCAATAAAAATATCACAGCGAGCATCTCGTCGAGACCTTCGAAACGGGTACCTGCACGCCCAAATCCGAGCCCCGTAGGCCAAGTTACAAATTCCACAGTACAGGTGCGCAAACACTCACAACCACACAACTGTAAACTCAAACACAGATAAAAGAGGAATAGTATACCTTCGGGAAAGCCTCAGAAAAATCCCGGAAAAATACAATGATAATCCTTGCGACGAGTAGATCCAAAAAGTGTATAGGCTCGTCTCAATCCGACACTCGGGTGCGGAGATAAAATTCCGGCAAGGGGCCGCTGTCCAAAAACTCCACCAGAAAACAGCGGCTTAGAAATGCCTCGAAAACCGTGTCATAAACTCTGAATCCAGCAAGATGATCAACACGAAAGTCGAAGACGTACCTCTCGTGATTCCAACGCCGCAGAAATCGTCCAAAAATACTGACGGAGTAGCTCTGTAGACCTCCCAGATCAAACTGCGACGATAACGGGCCTCCGATGAAAAATCGCCACACTGCGCTCCGATGCCGAAGTCGTCGACGCCGCGGCTTCCAAAAAATCCGGGCCTCTGCCAGAAGATGCACAACACCAAGATCTACAACTTTCCTAAAGGGGCCATGGGCAGGGGAGCTCGGGAAAGGGGGCAAAACTCCCTCACAAGACGGCTATTTAAAGGCCCAGCCCGAAAAATCCGAATTTTGGACTTTGGCCCAAAGTTTCGGGCGCTTGGCATTCCGGGCTGCTACAGTAACGGGCCGGGCCCGTTACTGTTCACGCCCGAAAGCCCCTAGGCCCGCCACGCGTCCCGCTCCTGCTCCCCGCACCCGGCGCACGCACCGCGACGAACCACGGGACGCCACGTGTCGCGACCAGAGGTCGTGCACCGGTGCGCCCGACCAACCACGGGGCGCCACGTGGCGCCCCCACGTCGCCCCCGACCGCGCCCACGCCGCGCCCACGTGCGCCCACGTGCGCGGCCGCGCCGCCCGCGGCCCCGTGCCGGGCACGCATCCCGAGGCAGCCCCTGCCGCTGCGTGGACCGCGCGCACCAGGACCCGCCAACCACCAGCCGCCACGTGTCGCCACTTGGTCCACCGTGCACCCGCGACGATCCCGTGGACCGCGCCTGCTGCGCCCGCCAACTGGGAGCCGCCACGTGGCCAGCCCCCGGGTGCACGCCTCCGCGGTGGACCGCGCGTCTCCGCCGCCGCCAGCCGCCGCGCTCCGCCGCCCGCCGCCGCCGCCGGCGCCCCTCCGGCGGCCGGAACAGTACCAAATACCTCGAAATCCGTGTTTTCGCATCCGGACTCCGAAAAATACAAATAAATAGTCCATCTTGACCGTTTTCGCGCGCTGAATCCAAATCCGAAGTCCGATTTGCCAAATTCCTCTTCTAAAATTTGCCGAAAATTCCAGGAGAAGCGTTCTTTACTCAAATTTCGCGCTGAGTCCAATTTTACTAACCATTTCGCGCGAAACCACATCAAAACATCCGACGGGGTCCTCCGATCACTCACGTGATCCATTATACACCCGAAGTCCATCACTTGAGTCCAAATTGGTGCAGAAACACCGCCGACATGCCACATAGGCCTCCAGAAGCTGCTAATCGCACTGTAGAAGCCCTGCAGAGATCTGGGTCACCACATCCTCCCCCACTAAAAGAAAGTTTCGTCCTCGAAACTAGCTCAACCCAAAAGGTGCCACAAAAACAAGGGTAGGTACATAACACTGCCGTCTCCAGCTGTCGAGTCACCTGTCACTCCCCGTGATTACTCCACAACAACAACAACAACCGGTACGGCATGGCCCAAATTGCATAATTCTCTCATCTCACAAGCCAGAATTTGCAACGGCATCCCTCGTACCACAAGTACTCGCAGATCTCAGAGGAAACGAGTCCATCACGGGCGAGGAATCCACAAGCCTGACACTCCCGAGCTGAGACGTGGAAGAAAAGGCTGGGGGAAAAGAGAGAACAACCAATGTAGCACGCACCAAAACCGCTCCCTAGTGCCAGCTCAAGCAGGCGATCCGAGACATACCCATACGGTCATCCAAAGAAGAGAAGCCCTAATCGGCTAGGGTCCTCGCTCAATCACTCTAGGATCCTGACCATCCGCAGGGACTGCTTCACCGCAGTCTACCGTCAAAAGGGACCCTCAGGGACAACCTCGAGCCCTGTTCCGCAACGGTCCCACCCAGCGCCAGCAACGGAATCATCAAACTCAACCCCAAATAGCTCTCCGGTTCCAGGTATCCGCCACCACAGTGGCCCTAGCGGGGTGATACAAAATGCTCAAGAATAACCCAATGGTAACTCCACAGCCACAATGGGAGGCATCACTGACACAAGGTCCATCCCCCATCTCTGGCAATGCTGCAATCGGCGCTAGTACCAGTCTCATCATCCATTCGCCATGCTCTCCTGGCACTGCGAAATCCAAAAAGCTCCTCACCTCAACAATAAATGTTGATCTCAGCCAAACTCAAATAGCATCCACATTGGCCGGAATTCCACCGCCGCTCCCATGGCTAACACAATGTGACCCAAGAAGGTAAGCTTCTAAAGCTAAAACTTGTATCCCAATAACCTGGCATACAGTTTCATCCACACAGCATAATAACACAACCACCAGTGCTCCTCATGCTCCAAGTCGCTCTGGGAGTAGATCATAATATCCCTGGAGGATCTTGTTACCAAAGCAATCAAGTACAGCTGGAGCACAATTCCTCAAACCAAAAGAGTGGCAGGGCGCTAATCAATCCAATTGGCCTTACTAAAACATAATGCCCCTACCGTGACCTGAACACCATCTTGGCGAAATACTCAGCCGTAAGATTCCAAAATCTGTACCTGCATCAATCGTACATCTGCCGGAGTATAATTCCATCAAAAGGTCCAGAATAATACTTGGACCTGTCTACACTCGACCCATAAAAGGCCCTCACAATCGTGTATCAACGATGTGGCACTAGGTCAAACAGACCCCTCGATCCATCAGATCCTGCAACTGCGCCATCAGCTCTCACAGCTCTACTGGCAATATCCAATGAGGTGCTGCCGAGGGTGGCGCGGTTCCCCGAACCACGCCAAACTCAATCTCTATCTCCCTAACCGGCGGCATTATCAGCAGCTCAGGTGAAATCACACCCGGAATCTCGTGGCAACAGAGATACCTTTGGGTCCCGGTGCCGCCGTAAGCACCTCTCACACTGTCGCTAAAACCGGTGTGCTCTAACGACCTCAACAACCAAATCTCCTCTCGTCTGCCTCGCAGAAGGTCAAAGTCCTCCGCAGATAACAAATCCACGCTACCGCTGCGCCACTCCGATATAGAGGTTGATGCTGCCATCGGGGTCCACCCGATCTCTGGCATCTCGAAAATTCGCCATCCAGGTACGGAGATGAGAAATGCCTCTGCCGGTCAGTCTGTCCTCCATCACCCGACGCCAAACGCCGATATCCAGAACTCGCCTCTGGCGGCCGATCCCTATCCAAAGAAACAGCAGCGTCATGCTCCACACACAATGCCTACCCATCGAAGCGTCAATAATTCAAAACGGAGGGACCAACTAAACTGAAAGGTATCCTGGCGCAAACCATTCCCCGTCAAACATATCCTATGCGCCTCGTCCCTCGAAACCTGGAGCGTGCAGTTCAACAATTGCATAAACTCCCTAGCACATGAAGGCTCTCAGATAGTCTCTCCATCACCACCAACCCCAATTGTTGCCTACAAGGCTCCAACTCAAACCTATGAATCGGGATGGTTCAGACTGCCGGAACTGGCTCCATCGATCAAAGACGTCCCGAAGCTCAGCTACTATCCACTATCCACCCTGCCTCGGTGCCTCGGCACTGCTCGTCGGCACGGAGGGGGCTGCTCGCTCCATCGGCGCCACTGGTACAACTGAAGATACCACTGCATAGGAAGAAAGTACTGGAGGACACTCAAGCGGTACTGCAACTAGCTATGCTCTCTGCTCCAACAAGCGCATCAAACGTTCCATGGCCTCCTCCTGGCATCGGACAGCCTCCGACATCTGTGCCATCTGGTTCCATAACTCTTGGGTCTCGCTCTGCTCTGATAGCTCTGCCTCCCGCTGCTCGGGTTACTAATCAGATGCGGAAAGCGCATTCCTCACTGCACGACGTCTCACAAGCACCGTAGACCACTGCACAATAACAAACATCAGGACACAACAGCCAAACGACCCAATCCAGCGAAAGTCTAAGACATGTTATCAATTCCACAGCATTATGTTGTCTGCAGCCAACATAATCGCTTAGGAGCATAAACATGCCAATCACTCATCCCGTCTCTTGGGAGAGGTACAAAACTCGATCAGGACTCTCGCTAAAAGTCACGACTCTCACGTAGTCATCCTAATGTCCAACCACAAGCCTAGGGTTTCTAAGTCCTCAATGACCTACAACCTAGGCTCTGATACCACTCTAATCTGTCACGCCCCGGGGTCGAAACTGCGACCCGGCTCGCCAACAGATCCGCCGCCTATGCCAAACCCGCATAGGCGAAGCGTCCTACCTGCAAGAGAAGTACTACAGCTAAACAGATATCAGAGCTAAAAAATAAAAATCTGTTGTATAACTAAATCAATCACTGCACCACTGGAAATAAAACAACAATGTCCGTCTCCCAAAATGATAATCATACAAAATCCTCATATACACACTCTGAACTCAACCGGGAGGTATCTCCAATAAATACAACAGTGTACAGGCTCACAATACAACAATCCTCACTACAACAGTCTCTCAAAGAAGGAAATAAAATAACTAATCTACTGAAGCTCTCCTCTGAAGGGGTACCGCTACACTCCAACGACGGGTAGGGAACTAGCTCGCGACTCCCTCGCTCGGTCAGAAGGATCAGCAACAGGAACAACAGGAACCAGAGTAGAAGTTCCTGTGGGAAAAGACACCACGACGGGTGTGAGAACTACGTCCCAAGTAGTTCTCAGTGGGTGCCGCCAACAAGCCCGACGGTCTGCCCACTAAGTCCACTAGAGGCATAAAGTAACAAAAGCAGTGCTGTAAGGAAAGCTGGGAAAAGTAAACTCTACAGCTACTATGCCTCTATCTAGATGCTCAAAGAGTGGGACAGAAAGAACATGATGCCACAACTAACTCTCATCTCTGATCACTCAATCTGAACTGACTGCCTCCTCGGGTCCAGTCAAGCCTGCGCCAACCTACTGCCGTTACGTCCCTGAGGAGCGGACTTACGTAGGATCTACTGCCGTTACGTCCCGGAGGAGCGGACTTACGTAGGATCTACTGCCGTTACGTCCCGGAGGAGCGGACTTACGTAGGGCGTCCATGACTGCCAACACCAGCACAGCCAGAGGGACAAATGCAACGACAAGTCGCGATAGAAAAGCTCAATCTCACGCCGGTATAACAACCCGGTCTCGCCTACTCCGGAGGGGCACTCGAGGGGAGCGACCCGCTCGAGTAAAAAGTAACCCATCTCAAGTATCTCTGTAAAGCTCAAATGTGGCTCATGCAGGCTATGATCCACGATCAAACAGATCGGTAACTCCAAGCTCAAAGCACAACTCAGTCGGAAAAAGAACCTCGACTCGAACAGGAATAGCCCAACACACTCTCACAGCTATGTCGGAGAACCCTCAACGACTCAATCTGATAAATGCACGACCATGGCTGAGTCGGGAACCCTCCACGACTCGATCTGCCAGAACCCCAAGATCCTCAAGGCTAAGTGGGAGAACCACCCCACCACTAATTCAGAGAAACAACCTCTAGATCACACTCTGCCAACTCATGGCACCAAGTCGCATCCACTGCGAGAAACTGTCTCAACAGGCCAAACAGGCCAAACGTCGCATCTACTGCGAACAACTGCCTCAACAGGCCGACATCGCATCCACTGCGAACAGCTGACTCAACAGGCCAAACAGGCCGAACATCTCAACCACTGACCCAATGAAGGGTCCGGGAACACCGAAAGACTAGAACCTACAACCCAAATCAAACAAGAACAGGCACTAGGCATAGCCTCTCGTTGTTCTCGTCCCAAGAAAAGGCAGACCTTAGAACCCAGACCACTCGAATCATCTCGGTGGTTAATTTATAGGAAAAACTGTGACATTTCTTACTGAAGCCATCTGATCTGTAAGAAATCCATATTTAATGATTTTTTTGTTCTGCTTAGGAAAACAGTTGAAATCAAGTTTTATATCTAAGCCTCGAAGGGCTAATGCCTTCGTCCAATCAAACATGAACCGACTCCGGCGACCCTACGATGCTTGGAAGAAACCATTTGGTTGATAAAAATCATATGTGTGTCCAAAAAGGTTCTGGGTTTAAGGTCCTGCTAACACTGATCTACCGCTGCCACTAGCACAGTGGCGACAGATAAAACAAGAAAAATAAAACATCTCGGGACTGCCGTCTACCCAACGGCTCCCGCTACAGATGAACAACCAACTACATCTACCAGACTCCACTCTGCTCCCAAGCACGAGTGTAACATGCATCCCACACTAAAAGATAACTCTTGACCACTCGGCCCACTACCCGGGCGAGGAAGAACACTATGTCCAGGAAAGTAGAAGTGTGGATGTCTAAAGCAGAAATAACCCTAGCCCAAGTGAGGGTTTTCTACTAGTCTGGTTACACATGCAACATATGACGGGGTGCTAGGTCAAGTTCCAATAACTATAATTTACAGATGGTAGAAAGCAAGGAGATGACAATACCATCAGATAATACAAGGAATAGCAATTCCTACATTCTAACATGCTGCACAAGCATTTCACTATCATGCATAGTCCTACTATAGCAGATTTAAAGCACAGTCCGTCAATCTTGGAGACAAGGCCACCCACCTGAAAATGCTAACTGTCCGGAGTCGTACAGCTGAGAAAGTCCAGAAACAGATATCTCTACACACCCACCAATCCAACAATACGGGAACAGTGATCAATACCTCCTGGGTACAAAAACACAACCCAAAGTTACACTTAATTCCATAAAATCCAAGCATCACAAATCTGCTGGGAACAGTCCCCTTAATGCGAAATTTTCACCTGTAAAACGAACTCCAAAAATTCCAATAAAAATATCACAGCGAGCATCTCGTCGAGACCTTCGAAACGGGTACCTGCACGCCCAAATCCGAGCCCCGTAGGCCAAGTTACAAATTCCACAGTACAGGTGCGCAAACACTCACAACCACACAACTGTAAACTCAAACACAGATAAAAGAGGAATAGTATACCTTCGGGAAAGCCTCAGAAAAATCCCGGAAAAATACAATGATAATCCTTGCGACGAGTAGATCCAAAAAGTGTATAGGCTCGTCTCAATCCGACACTCGGGTGCGGAGATAAAATTCCGGCAAGGGGCCGCTGTCCAAAAACTCCACCAGAAAACAGCGGCTTAGAAATGCCTCGAAAACCGTGTCATAAACTCTGAATCCAGCAAGATGATCAACACGAAAGTCGAAGACGTACCTCTCGTGATTCCAACGCCGCAGAAATCGTCCAAAAATACTGACGGAGTAGCTCTGTAGACCTCCCAGATCAAACTGCGACGATAACGGGCCTCCGATGAAAAATCGCCACACTGCGCTCCGATGCCGAAGTCGTCGACGCCGCGGCTTCCAAAAAATCCGGGCCTCTGCCAGAAGATGCACAACACCAAGATCTACAACTTTCCTAAAGGGGCCATGGGCAGGGGAGCTCGGGAAAGGGGGCAAAACTCCCTCACAAGACGGCTATTTAAAGGCCCAGCCCGAAAAAATCCGAATTTTGGACTTTGGCCCAAAGTTTCGGGCGCTTGGCATTCCGGGCTGCTACAGTAACGGGCCGGGCCCGTTACTGTTCACGCCCGAAAGCCCCTAGGCCCGCCACGCGTCCCGCTCCTGCTCCCCGCACCCGGCGCACGCACCGCGACGAACCACGGGACGCCACGTGTCGCGACCAGAGGTCGTGCACCGGTGCGCCCGACCAACCACGGGGCGCCACGTGGCGCCCCCACGTCGCCCCCGACCGCGCCCACGCCGCGCCCACGTGCGCCCACGTGCGCGGCCGCGCCGCCCGCGGCCCCGTGCCGGGCACGCATCCCGAGGCAGCCCCTGCCGCTGCGTGGACCGCGCGCACCAGGACCCGCCAACCACCAGCCGCCACGTGTCGCCACTTGGTCCACCGTGCACCCGCGACGATCCCGTGGACCGCGCCTGCTGCGCCCGCCAACTGGGAACCGCCACGTGGCCAGCCCCCGGGTGCACGCCTCCGCGGTGGACCGCGCGTCTCCGCCGCCGCCAGCCGCCGCGCTCCGCCGCCCGCCGCCGCCGCCGGCGCCCCTCCGGCGGCCGGAACAGTACCAAATACCTCGAAATCCGTGTTTTCGCATCCGGACTCCGAAAAATACAAATAAATAGTCCATCTTGACCGTTTTCGCGCGCTGAATCCAAATCCGAAGTCCGATTTGCCAAATTCCTCTTCTAAAATTTGCCGAAAATTCCAGGAGAAGCGTTCTTTACTCAAATTTCGCGCTGAGTCCAATTTTACTAACCATTTCGCGCGAAACCACATCAAAACATCCGACGGGGTCCTCCGATCACTCACGTGATCCATTATACACCCGAAGTCCATCACTTGAGTCCAAATTGGTGCAGAAACACCGCCGACATGCCACATAGGCCTCCAGAAGCTGCTAATCGCACTGTAGAAGCCCTGCAGAGATCTGGGTCACCACATGGGTTGAGTGAACTCCTTTGACTTGATGTATCTTTTGAGTCCGTTGAGTCCGTTCCATAGATGAAGTTGCCGAAGGATTTTTCTTTCTCTTTTTCGGGCAATCCTTCACCAAATGTCCTTCAAGTCCACAAAGGTGACACGTTCTTCCTTTCAATTTGATTGTGGAACTTGAAGCATGCACAGTTTGATCCTTTTTAGAACCCAAACCAACCTTGCTTGTTTGACCTAATCCGCACATACAATCTAGTTTCTCGGAAACGGTTGAAAGCCTTTGTATGTCGGATTTGAGTTCATGAACTTGCTTGGTCAATGCTTGGTTGGTGACATGAATCTCCTCAAACTGTTTTTCTAGAAAACCAATCTTGTCCATATATGATTTAGCGTTTGTCTCCGATTGGTTTAGCTTTTCTTGGAGGATTTTATTGTTATCCAATAAACGTCCTTGTTCCTCCTCGAGATCATGAAGTTTTATCTTTAAAGCTTGATTCTCGTCTTGAACTTCAAGTCGTTGCTTCCTCAACTTCTTAATATGTTTGGCCATCTTCTTTGATTCCGTAAGAAGTTGTTGATATGCCTCAACGAGTTCTTCTTCGTCTGACTCCCCCTCACTTGATGACTCTCCGCCGGTTGTTGATGTTTCATACAAAATCAAAGGAGTAGAGTCAGTGACTAAAGATGATAAACACAAATTAGAAGAGGGAATTTGAGAGGCATGAAAAGCAACGACTTTTTCCTCTTTACTTGAGGTCGATTCATTAGAAATAGAATCGTCCAAAGTTTTCGCTTGCAAAGCCTTCTTTTTATATGATTTCGGAGAAGGACAATCCGTTGAAATATGGTCGTAGCGTTTGCATCTATAACATCGGATTTCCCCTTCGAATTCATCTTTTTCCTTAGAAGGTTTTGCAAGGCTTTTGAGGTTAGAGGATTTAGAACCCGATGATCCTTTAGATGGTTTCGTGGATGAAGACCCATCGGTTCGATTCTTCCAAAATTTCCGACGAAATTTCTTTACGATCCCCGCCAATTGTTCTTCAAAATCGGCAAAAGAGATTTCATCGTCGGAACTTGATTCGCTATCTTCTTCCTTTGTTGATTTGAATGCAATACCTGTAAGCTTAGAAGAAGACTTGGAAGAAACTTGATTAGTAGGAAAAGTCATTTCATAAGTTTGCAAAGCACCTACTAATTCCTCTACTCTCATCTCATCCGGATGACTAACGGTTTCAATGGCGGTAACCTTTGCCCTAAAACGTTCCGGAAGAGTCTGAAGTATCTTTCTTACAATCCTCGACTCCGGGATCTTTTCTCCTAAATTAGCACAAGTATTGATCACATCTTGAAGTCTAGTGTAATAATCTGTAAACAATTCATGCTCTTCCATATGAATAGAGTCAAATTAACTTGTAAGCATCTGGAGCTTTTGAATTTTTACAAAATTAGTACCCTCATGTGTAATTTTGAGAATATCCCAAATTTCCTTCGCGGTTTCACACGCGGAAATTCTTGTGAACTCAGTCGAGGAAAGAGAGTTAAATAGAGCGTTCATACCTTTCCCATTGTAAGAAGATCTTTCGAGTTCCTCTTTGGACCATCTAGAGCGAGGTTTTGGGGTAGTAGAATTTCCTACTTCCTCAACAGGATGCACCCAACCGTATTCCACGGATTGCCATACCCGCTCATCAATTGCGATGAGAAAAGCCCTCATCCGCACTTTCCAATAAGCATAATTAGTCCCATCAAAAAGAGGAGGTCTAAAAATATTACCACTTTCACCCGACATGATAGATAAACCTAAAACCCGCTCTGATACCAATTGTTGGTTTTTGGATCCCCAAAGATCTAAATAGGTACTATCAAACAACTAGAGGGGGGTGAATAGATGTAATACTTATAAAACCAATCTCAGTGCAAAATAAAAACCAATGCGGAAAATAAAAATAGCACACCGAGATTTACGTGGAAACTCCAATCCAGGAGAAAAATCACGGGACCAACACGCAATAACAATCCACTAAGAAAAGAAGAATAACAAGGTGATTACCGACTCCACGGACTCAAACCCCTCCTTCAACTTCTTCGGACCTTGCGCTCACCGATTGCACATCCACTGCACACGTTCGAATCCACGAACGCCACTCGAATCCACGAGCACACGTTTTGAATCCACGAAACGCCTTTAGCACACCGAATCCACGATGCCACGTCGAATCCACGACGCAAACTCAGCCGGTAAGAATATTGGCTTCGATGGTGATCCTTTGCTTAGATTCTCATTGAGGAACCGTAGAAGAAATCTCTAAGCAAAGATTAGATCAATTCGACAAAAGATATGTTCTTGAAAGAACCGTCGAATTGACCTAAAAGAGGCTATAAAGAAGAACGATAAAAACCTAGCCTCTAGGGTTGCTCTCAAGTGTTTAATTAATCAATCGGTAGTTTTTGAGAAATCCTAAATGTCTATTTATAGTTTAGAAACCTTTGGAAAGAGATAAGCATCAAAAACTGATTTAACAGAAATTTTCCCGTACGACGATCCGGATCGGATTTACGGCGATCCTGATCGTCGTCTTTTTTTAGCAATTCCTGAAAAAACAAGGTTCGGGATCCGGATCGGAATTCTGATCCGGATCAGAATTCTGATCCGGATCGGTTCAGGATCAGAAATTCTGAAACATCCAATTTGTCCAGTTTTTTATTTTTAAGCAATGAAAACTTATCCAAGTGTTTCTAAACCACTCAAATGTATTCGGATCACCAAAATTATTTAGTTAAACATACCTGATCAATCCGAATCCATTTTTCTTAAGATTGATGTAATTGATCCACAATTCTTCTACTTCAATCTTCAAGACTCAAAACACTGAGTGTCAACTTGAGATCTTGTTGAATCTTCTCTAAGTCTTCGATTGCTGATTGACAATTTGATCACTTCAAGACTCCGGCTCAACTCAACAACTCAACTACTCAACTCACGAAATATGCCAACACAAAAAGCCGTAACACATGTCACCCATCCTCAAGTAATACCACTAACAGGATAAATAATATAGTCCAAAATAAATATTCAGTTCCACATGCAAGGTTAAACGCTATCATAGCAACCCTATCCCCACACAGGCATGCATAAATCCAACCCCGATCATGATTAATCAAGATTTCCAAATAAAGGGATCACTCTAATATTTCTAGTGAGCATGTCAAAATAGAGGTAAACAACAACCACCCACCTCGATCACTAAATCCAAGTCCAAGTAGAGCCCTCGCCCAAACAGATAATCCGCCGCGATCACTGTACAAAATATCCCCAACATGCACACAAATAAACACACAAGTACCCAAATACATTCTGTCCCAGATTTCACTCCCAAAGATGTTCTGTTTTTACCTGCGAGATGGAGACCAAAAATTCCCGAAAAATCACCGCTGCGATCCTTGTGTCGAGCCGGTCCAAACGAGTACTCGCACGCCCAAATACGATACCTGTAGGCCGAGTTACAAAATCAACAAGATAACCATCCCGAAATTCCCAAGAACAAAATCTGTACAACTCCGTCCAGAAAAAGTGGGATTTTCACCTTCGGACCTACCTCAAAAAATTCTAGAAAAAATACGGTGATGTTCCTTGCGTCGCGTAGATGCAAAAAGACTAAAGGAACGCCTCCATCCGATGCCTGAGCGCAAAGTTATCACCGAAATACCGATGTGCTGTCCAAAACTCCGCCCCAAAAAATGAGGTCACAAAATGATCCATAACACCCATGAAAAGCTCAGAATAGGGAGAACTAGTAAACAAGGGAAACGTAGCCCTACCTGCCGTAAAGACGATGGCGCAAGAATCGCTGGAAAATACTGTCGGAGTAGCTCGGGAGAGTCCACGCAACGAAATGCGACGAAGGGGATCACAAATGAACGAGCGTCGCGCCGCGCCGTAAAATCAGAAACCTCAGGATGCGTGCCGCAGAAAAATCCGGGAATCCAAAGATAAAACCAGCTCGGGGAGAGGAGAAATTCTCGTGAAGGTTGCACAGTGAACGGTGTTGGGTTATATATAATGTAGATCTAAATAGGGGAAAAAACACCTAGAGGGGGGTGAATAGGTGTAAACGTATAAACACTCAAAAATCGTTGCGATAAAAACCCAATGCGGAAATAAAAATAACACGCAAGATTTTTACGTGGAAAACTCCATCACCGGAGTAAAAAACCACGGGACCGATAACACGGCAGAAATCCACTAGAATTAAAACACGTACAAGTTGATTTACCGTACACACTTACAACTCAACCTTTTCCATACGCTCCTAGAGGATCTTCTCCGCTCGCTCCGCGACGCTTCTCGAATCCACGATCTGCGCCCAACGCCGAATCCACGGCGTCCAACGTCGAATCCACGACGTCCGACCGAATCCACGGTCTGCACCCAATAGCACCCTTCGAATCCATGAACGTGCCTCGCTCCGAATCCACGAGAGCGGTTGAACCTTGAATCCACAAGGACACGCGAATCCACGCGCCGATTTTGGGGAAATCGTTGTTTTTGGGTGGTGATGATCCGCCGAATACTTAGATCAAAGATAGATCGGAAATACCATCTAAGTATTCATTAGTTTGATTCAACTCAAAATGTGAGTATGAAAACCTAGAATCAAACTAATCAATATAGATGAAGAAACATAGAGTATTCTCTAATGATTTCCTTTCTTCTCTATATGTGGATCTAGAGCCGTATAAGATGATATATGAATATGACGGCTATCTGGATTAACCCTAGAAAAAGAGTCATAGGGTCTATTTATAGGTTAGAAACATTTGGAAGGAGATAAGAATCAAAAACCTAACATTTCTGGAATTTTGACGGACGGCGATCCGGATCGGATTTGGGCGATCCGGATTGCAGTAGCAATAAAGACGGTTTCCAGAAAACAAACGTTCGGGATCCGGATCGGAATGCCTGATCCGGATCGTTCATACATTTCAGAAAACTCAATGTTCGAGATCCGGATCATGAGATGCTGCGATCCGGATTGAAGTAATGTATGAAACAACAACCTTCGGGATCCGGATCGCTGGCTCTGATCCGGATCCTGAACATGTCCGAACACCAGTTTTTGATTTTTATGCAGTTAAAAATTCTTGCAGGTGTTTCTACACTACAAGAAGTATTCGGATCACCAATAATCTTTAGTTAAACATACCTGATCCTTTTGAATTCTTCTTTCTTGAGATTGAGTTAAATGATCCAACTTTCTTCACCTTCAATCTTCAAGACTTGAACCTTTCACGAAACTACGCCAACTCAAATTCCGTAACAATCTCCCCCTTTGGCGGTTTCGTGACAAAACACAGATCCACTAAAGAAAATTTAAAAAGATATTTTTGTTGCTATCACCGTACAACAAAAATTTACAATGGAGATCCAAAAATTTAAAAACATGAGATAAACTCCTAAAACAGACTCTAGACTTAGGCATCTGTACTCTCTGCACAAAGAAATCATTCTTGACAAAAAGAGATCGTTAGATACCTCAAGAATATTTAGCATTCAAAACCTAACAGAGATAGAGTTTATGCTCACCATGACATTGAGTAATTCAGATATGTAATAAGATCATAATCAAACATTGACATATCTTCTAAGCAATAAAATTCCAAATGTCATGACTTTGCTTTGTTAGTAATCAAACAACTTGTTAGTAATAATACATGTCCAAATAGTTAGTCGAATAGTTAGTAGGAACATGCAACAAATCACAAGATAAAAACCAAAGTTGTGATACTTACCTTTCACCAAAGACAAAGTTGAAATGATACTTACCTTGATGTTCACACATTCACATCAATCATTGTTCAATCATTGTTCAAGTTCTCTCTAAACTCTCTCCCCCTTTTTGTCACAAACAAAGCCAAAATTATCAAAAATTTAAAGGAGAGTTAAAAATTTCAAAAATTGTTCCGAAATGTAAGAACTAGAACTAAGAGTAAGTCCTAAAAACTGAAACTCCTGCACAAAAAGATTAGAAAGAAAGTTAAGTCAGTCTGAATCCGAACTAGTGGGATTGGTACAATCCAACTTCTTCAAAATCGCTTGAAGCATTTTTGACATTCTGGAGACCTTTCTTTTCATCTTATGTTGCTCAGAGATAATCTGTTTGAGATTTGTAGACACGCTGTCTTGTTCAGCAGACGATCTTCGCTGTTCTTGTCGAAGTGAGGACCCTACATTCGCTTTTGCTGTGTGTCTCCAGGACGTTGAAGGATGTAGTATAGAACCAGACGGTGCATCTTGACCTTCAATCCATGGAGATTCTCTAGGGAGAGAGCGAGCTCTGGTGAGGGGTCTATCAATCTGAATTCCAGTTCCCCTCAAATTCTTTCGCCTAGTGTACTGCTTGGTTGTTGTGGAAGATTTCATCAGCTTCTTGTTCTTCAAGTACAACCTATCTTCTTTGTCAATAGCTTTTTGTGCTTGTTCACAAATCTCTTCCCAGTCTTCTTCATCTGATTCTGAATCATTTTGACAAACTTTCATTGTCTCTTCTTGATTTGAGTCATCTTGTTTTCTTTTTATAGAAGACCCACTAGGTCCTACCATTGCTACCAAAAGGAAGATTATCCAGGCGAACGCCATTGGTGCAAGTGCTTAATAGATTTAAAATCCTGTGAACAATAACTCAAAAACACATGATAAAATGTTAATTTTTCAAAGATTTGAAAAATTGTACCCAAACAATCATAATCATGTAGAGAGACTAAGAATCAAATTAGTTTTGCAAAAGGACTTTTAAAAATAGATCAATTGCATGATTTTCGAAAATCCTTATTATATGCCCTAAAACCGAAATTTTAGAAAACGAAGCCTAAAAATCCGTTAATCAGGAGAATACCTAGCATATAATCAAAACTAATCTACCCAGAGTTCTTATTTCAAAAGAAATTTGATCAAAAACCATCCACAAACGAAATCGATCCAAGAAATTCATCACGTTTGAGGAGGAAAAAGAAAAACGGTGAAAAACCGAGATTTGATCAACAAAACTTACTTGTATTCGAAGAACTTGAGTTTGGAAAGCTCCAAGGTGGAATATTTCTAGAGAGAGAGGCTCTAGAGAAATAAGAACAAAAGATTAAGGTAAAAGAAATCAAAACCGTCTTGTTCTTATTAAAACCCTAGCCGTGATCCGGATCGGATCGAGATTTCGATCCGGATCGGCCAGCCGCAGGAAGAAGCCTGCGTTCGGGATCCGGATCACCTTGCCCGATCCGGATCGGCTCCAACTTTTTCTTCAGAAAAATTTCAGAGAAATTCAAGAAAAATCAGAAAAAGTATGTAAGCACAATTGTGTATCAACTTTAAACAAAAATCATCGTTTCATACAACAAGAAATAGATTATGCCAAATCTATCAATAATATCCAAAAATGAAACGAGAATTTACAAAAATTAAATCCCTTAAAGTTGAACACCTTCAATTACATCTAACTTGATCTTATGAGTAATGCCTTTATCAAATCATCAATTCAGTAAAGAAAATGAAATACAAAGATCAATAGATGTTTGAAATCCCAAATATAGTAGATAATGTATCTAGACAATCTGTTGAAGAGAGTGGCTCTTTGAGCATCTTTCTTTAAAAACCCACCTTATACCAACCTTGAAATTTGACAGAGTCAAGTATTTCAACATGCATTTTACTTAATCAAAAAAATGAACAACCATGCTTGGTATACATGTGGTAGCTGCACACAATACTCGGACGACCGAGGTGGTAGCTCTTTCCTCCATGTGGTGGTAGTTTTCACACTCCTCATTGGGATGTAACTCTTTCCACATCTTTTGAGCATTTTACATTTCTTTGACTCCCCCTCAATTGGCTATCAATTATTTAAGATATAAAGTATTCAACTAAAAATTGATCTCGATTTCATACTCGACTAAGCAGTCAAATAAGATAATGACTATACCAAGAGATCATTAAGAGAGAAATTGACTTTGATCACTCAGAAGATGATTTAATTAACATAAATGATCATTGCAACAGTGAAATATTATGATGGCAAAAGCATAATAAATTTCTAAATGTGCGAAAAGATGCAATTAAAGTCAATTATGATCTATGCTCAATTAATGTCCTATGTACAGACATAGATAATGAACAAAACAAAACAAAAACAAGACCTATCCTAAGCAAAGGTTTCAAAAAGAAGTTTATTTCAAGGAAAGCATTCCAATTGCTTTTCGCAAATGAATAAAACGTTTTTGATCCAAAGGTTTTGTTAAAATGTCAGCTAATTGATCCTCAGTTGAAATATATGAAAGTTGAAGAGTATTTGATTCAACTAGCTCTCTAAGAAAATGATATCTAAGTTCAATATGTTTTGTCGGAGTTACTGTTCCGGCATGAACAGTAACCAGTGGCGCAAAAATTATGTAAGTAGCCCAATTTCATCATTTTCGCGCGCTGAATCCAAATTTGAAGTCCGATTTGCCAAATTTCGCTTCTAAAATTTGCCGGAAGCACCCAGACAAGTGTTTTTAACCCAAATTTCGCGCTGAGTCCATTTTTAAAATCTGTTTCGCGCGAGAACACTTCTAAACACTCAACGGGGTCCTCCGATCACTCACCTGATCCATTTTAAGCCTGAAGTCCAACACTTGTGTCCAGTTGTGCACAAACACCTCCAGTACACAGTACAGGCCCCCAGAAACTGCCATTCGCACTGCATAAGCTCTGCTGATCCAACAGTAATCCTTTTGTGAAAATTCGGATCCTCACATGGTTTATGTGTTATTATATTACTGATCTGACCGCGGCCCTTTTGGGGGCTACTTTTAGGTCCGGGTGTTGACAGAGAGCAGGATTCAGTTTCCGGAGCCCAAAATTCGCATAATAGAGGTGGGTACTTTTGGTTATTACCGGTGTAGAGTCATTCCCAAATATTTGTTTTGATAAAGTAGATCGGTTTGGTAATGTGACTAACCCCGTAGCATGTGAATCCCATTTTATTATGCTAATCAAAGCGGCTGCGGTCGCAAGATCGTTATACTATTCTGACTAAAGCGGCTGAGGTCGCAACGCTATTCTTACACTCATATTGTTTACACGCACACCGGCAGTTTGGCCACTGCACAGGGTGTATTTTTTCGGAAAGATGGTAAGTTTACTCGTGTACCCCACGACTCGTGATGATGGGGACCCCTCAAGGAGAGGCGGCTGCTGCTTGGTCAGTCGAGGGGTTGGAGGCTCCAAGAAGATGAGTACGGTAGACTGGGATTGGTGCCCAGCTTGTTTCGGTATTCTGGGGTTGGTGCCCAGCTTGTTCTGTGACAGGGATTTAGCGATACATGAGGGGGAAGTAAATGCTCTGGTTCCGGTGTGTTCTTTTTAGCTACTGCATTTACTTAGTTGTATACTACTTTATTAGTCACTAATAACCCACATTGTGACAGGTCCGTACAAGGGTGGGGGTCGGGACGACGGTGAGGCATCCGTGAGAGGACCCTAGCCATGAGGGCTAGAAAACGATATGTTATTTCTTTTGGTTATTTTCCTTTACTATGGTTAGTTAGACTGTGATACTTGTGGTGGTTTTCTGATGGATGTTGGGATGAGGACTTCTTGAATATTTGTGGTGAATATTAGGATTTATAATTGCGGCATGTTTTCCAATCCAAACCTGGTTTCAGAAAATGTTTCCAAAAAGAAAGGTGCCGTGTGGGCACCGACTTTAAACCCGTGGATTTATCCTTTCAAACAAAAGGCGCTCAAAAGAGTTTGCGAAAATATTTTGAAAAACTGGGTGTCGGGTGGGCACCGATTTTTAAAACCTCAGGGTTTATGTTATAGCTTGTATGTGATAACAGTGATTGTATGAGTACCTGTTTTCTCTCCTCGTTGTCGGTCATGGTTGGAATGGTTAAAGTATTTGTCGTGTTGGGAACGCCGTGCATATACAAAGGAGACTCTGCCCGTTTGGGGAGCGAATTTGTACATGCGGCGGGTCTGGTACACACCGGAGGTAAGGTTCAGTTATACATATATTAAGAAAAAAAAAAGGGACACGTTTTTCTGCTTTTTTAGAAACTCCGGGGCGTGACAGTCCTGCTATACAGAGATACTTGTTACAGAGATACTTTACTCGTGTGGGTCGCTCCCCTCGAGTGCCGCTCCGGAGTAGGCTTTAGACCATGTCGGGTAACGGTCCATCTTATTGGGATTTCGAGCCTTGTGTGCCGATCCCGCGGTTTTGAGCCATGTGTGCAGATTCCGCTGAGCAGGCAGTAACAGTTTTACTGGTGGCACTAGATTGGGTTATTACCGGTATTTACTTTATTGTTGTGCTCGTGCCTGAGGGCCGAGTGGAGTCTAGTAGCTGTGTCTAGACAAGTGCTAGTGTTGTTGGGAGCCGTTTGGTTTGACGGTGGTCCCGTGTCGTTGAGAGTACTTTGACCGTTGTGTGTGAGGTTGAGCATATTGAGTCTATCCGTTCTGAGAGAGAGCGTGGATTTTGACTATAACCTGCATGAGCCACTACTCGATAGCGAGTTAGTCCGTTTGGACGCCCTACGTAATTCCTGCCCGTCAGCGACAGGTGGTTGTAGGTGGGCGTAGGTTTGACTGGACCCGATGTGGCAGTCAGCTCGATTGGGTCGATTGAGCACCTCGTGTGCGAGTGTTGCATATCTTTATCAGAGTTTCCCCATTTGAGCATTTAGATAGAGGCATGGTGGCTGTTGAGGGGTCTCCAGCTTTCTTATTTCAGTCTTTTATGCTTTGGTTATCTTATGCCTCTAGTGGACTTAGTGGCCAGATCGTCGGGCCTGGTGGCGGTACCCACTGAGAACTTCCTTTTTGGTGTAGTTCTCACACCCGTTGGGGGTTTTCCCCCTCCTCTTCTTTTCTCTCCTTTGTTTTGTAGAGTCTTAGCGGGTGTTGCTGATTCTGCGGTTGTTGATCGAGGCGAGGGAGTCGCGTGCTAGATCCCTACCCGTCGTTGGAGAGTAGCGGTACCCCTTCTGAGGAGATCTTCAGTAGATTAGCTATTTTATTTTTTCTCTTTTGAGAGACTGATGTAGTGAGGATATGATATGTATTGAGAGCCTGCACACTGATGTATTTATTGGAGATACCTCCCTATTGAGTTTTGAGTTTTGTATATGAGGATATTGTATGATTATCACTTTTGGGAGATGGACATTGTTGTATTAATTCCAGTTGTACAGTGGTTGATTTTAGTTTTACAGCAGATTTTCCTTTTTAACTCTGATATCTGTTAGCTGTAGTACTTTTCATGCAGGTAGGATGCTTCGCCTATGCGGAGTTTGGCATAGGTGGAGGATCTGTTGGCGAGCCCGGGTCGCAGTTTCGACCCCGGGGCGTGAGAGGCATGTCACGCCCCGGAGGTTCTAAAAGAGCGGAAAACGTATCCATTTTTTTTTCTTAAATGAACCTCGTCTCCGGTGCGCACCAGACCCGCCACATATGCAAATTCGCCCCCCTGACGGGCGGAGCCTCCTTTGTATAGCACGGCGTTCCAAGCACGACAATTACTTTAACCATGCAAACCATGACTGACAACGAGGGGAGACTAGATTCAACCAAACAGTTTCAACTATCACATTCAGACTAGCATAAACCCATAGGTTTGGAAGTCGGTGTCCACTCGACACCCAGTTTTGCAAAACGTTTTTGCAAATTCTTTTAGGCGGCCATTACGCTTGAAAGGATAAATCCACGGGTTTTGAAATCAGTGCCCACGCGACACTTGGTTTGAAAATACATTTGAAACCATGTTTGTACTTGAAAACGAGCCGCAATCACACATCTTAACTGTCACGCCCCGAGATTCAAAAGTGGGTCTAAAATTTTTTTTTTTTAAATCAGAGTTTAAAATCTTGATTTCTCCAAGGCGTGAACAGACCGCCACACATATAGAAAAGTCTCTGTACATCAAGCAGAGCCTTCCCTATATGTGCTCGGCTAACAGAAATAGTCAATCAGAGTAGATACGAGATAGCTATACTAAATAAGTTCCACTCTATTACAACCACAAGATTCATGAGTTAATACATCCAGTTCTCAAAATGGAAATACAGTTGCAATATTTTACTAAATCAAAAGGGGTACATCCTACCAGGGATAAATCTACCACGCGTCCTCACACAGAACGACCAAAGGTCCCCGCACTCGAAGGACCTGAAAAACAGTCACCCGAGGGTGTGAGACACACCGGAGTGTATCCCAGTGGGCACGACGGGCCAGGAAATAGCAAGCCGTACCTACTGGATACAATAATAAGTGGAAACAGAAGTAGGATATACTGAATATCAATGCAGGTATATAATCTAAGAAGATCAAACATAGATCAATAGAACAGGGTATGCATATATATCACAATCATACTATGCATGATAAATCTATAACAGATATGAAAATGCAGGTAATCAAACAAGCAGGAATATCAAGAAGGTGCATCAAAGGTAGTACCACGAATATACCCAATCAAATGCCACTTTTGGCCACAAGGGCCCCAGGCTAAACCGCCATGGAGCATAATGACCTCAGGCTAAACCACTCTTGGTCATCTGGGCCTCAGGCCTAAAGCCACTTTTGGACACCCAGCAAGCTATCATAACCCCCACAGGGCTCACGAGTCAATCAGACCTCTCTACCGGAAAAGAACACCGTGACGGTGGCCAAACCGTCGGTGTGCGCGACTGAAAGCGGGCTCTACACGGCGATCATAATGCTGATGCTCAAACCATGGTCCACTGACCATATAGACGGCAAGAAGCCGAGGAAAATCCCCACCGGGATACAAGTATAACATGCCACATACTGAAGTAGTATCTCCTATTCTAAATATGCAATGAAGAATAGAGACAGGTATAGAACTATGCTAGTGTCACGCCCCGGGGGTTCGAATCGCGCGGAAGAGGAGCCACCGATGCCCCTAATTCGGCCATATATATATTTTTTAAACCATTACTCCCCGGCGCGTGTCCAGACCCGCCGCATACACAAATTCACTCTGCAAACAGGCAGAGTCTCCTTTGTATATGCACGGCGTCTCAACTACAAAGTGTCTCACAAGGCGTAGCACATACAATCTCTAACCACATCAGTTGAGGTCTCGAAACATACAACCAACGAATTCACATGATCTACCAGTAGCAACTTAGAACATAGAGGCCGATGTTTTGAAAGGATAAATAATCACAAGGTTTTGAAAGCGGCATCCACACGATGCCATCGTTTTTAGGAAAACCGTTTGAAAGCCACATAAATCCACAGGGTTTGAAAACGGCACCCACTCGATGCCGAACTTTGTGAAAACAGTTCGCAAACACAAAAATTCCACAAGGTTTGTAAAATCCGGTGCCCACACGACACCCACATTTTAAAAGTAGTTTTCGCAAACGGTTTTCTTTGCTTTTCATTGTTTAAAATGGCCAAGTAAGAAAGAATGTAACAATCATTCGTTTATTCGAAAAAGAAAGAGGCAACATCCACTTCGACCCCACGGGGGTGTCGCAATCCACAACTAGCTAGCATGAGTAATAAAGGAAAAGGGAAAGAAGAGTCACTGTGTCTGAAGTCACTAAAAGTCAGAACAGCACCCTCGCGGCCTCACCGGTGCCCTAGCACTCGCCCCTAGACGAACCTGTCACGGAGTGGGAAGTCAGTGACTAGAAATACCATAATGAGCAAAAGAAAGCTAGAATAAGGCAAACCACTGTAACCAGAGCAACCGTCACCCCTCAAACACCGTCAACAACGATCACATCCTGCACCAAACAAAAACCGGGCACCCTTCCCGAACACCGCATCGGGCCCCTGCCCCGGTGCCCCCCCCCCCCTCTGCCGAGCACCTGTCTCGGCCGCCGAGCACTAGCCTCGGCATCACCGCTCACACCCTCCACCCATGAGGGCCCCCATTCCTAACGCCACCGTCGCGTGGGGTACACGGGTCAACGTACCACTTTTCCGTAAAAGCACACCCTCGCGGTGGCCAAACCGCCGGTGTGCGTGTAGTAACACCAGAGCCTTTTAACCAGATATGTATAGATGATTAATCGAATGAAGTAAAAGCGGGGTCAGCATTGCTCATAAAGAATAACTTGGAAGGGAAAAACACCTTTGCTCATGGAGAATAACTTAGCAAGGAAAACACCTTTGCTCATGAAGGATAACTTAAAAAGGAAAACACCTTTGCTCATGAAGAATAACTTAGCAGGGAAAACACCTTTGCTCATGAAGGATAACTTAAAAGGGAAAACACCTTTGCTCATGAAGAATAACTTAGCAGGGAAAACACCTTTGCTCATGAAGGATAACTTAAAAGGGAAAACACCTTTGCTCATGAAGAATAACTTAGCAGGGAAAACACCTTTGCTCATGCTAACACCTTACATATGTACGCCCTTTCCCAATTAACCCTGGCGAAAGTACCCACCTTGTGTGTGTCGTTCGGTGCTCGGCACGTCTGCGATCGTGCGCCTGTTCCCTGTAGCGTCTCGCACTCCTGAGGAACAAAAGCATGTCAAAGCTAAGGGACTCGAAACCCCAGACGCTGACTCTAGGCCGAAAAGACGACCGACGCGAACTTCGGGCTTCGCGCGGCGGAGTTCCCCGCACAGCAACAACCCGTGCGGCGCGCGCTTGGCCTACGGACAGCCTCCTCCCCGCGCGGCCCCGACCCGACACGGATCCTTGCGGCGTGCTTGCCGTGCAGCGTGCAGCCTGCAGGCGGCCTGCTCGGCCCCAGCCCGCGCGGAGGCCTCGTGCTGGCAGCGCCCGCACGGCGCGCATGCCGCGCGGAGCCCCGCCTGCAGGCGGCCCGCGCGGCACCTGTCCGCACGGTGCCCGCCTGCGGGCGGTGCCCGCGCGGCGCCCCTGCCGCCCGGTTTCCCGCCTGCAGGCGGCCCGCGCGGCACCTGCCCGCGCGGTGCCCGCCTGCGGGCGGTGCCCGCGCGGCGCGCCTGCCGCGCGGTGCCCCGCCTGCAGGCGGCCCGCGCGGCATCTGTCCGCGCGGTGCCCGCCTGCGGGGGGTGCCCGCGCGGCGCCCCTGCCGCGCGGTGCCCCGCCTGCAGGCGGCCCGCGCGGCATCTGTCCGCGCGGTGCCCGCCTGCGGGCGGTGCCCGCGCGGCGCCCCTGCCGCGCGGTGCCCCGCCTGCAGGCGGCCCGCGCGGCACCTGTCCGCGCGGTGCCCGCGCGGTGCCCCGGCCGCGCGGTGCCCCGCCTGCATGCGGCCCGCGCGGCACCTGTCCGTGCGGTGCCCGCCTGCGGGCGGTGCCCGCGCGGCGCCCCTGCCGCGCGGTGCCCCGCCTGCAGGCGGCCCGCGCGGCATCTGCCCGCGCGGTGCCCGCCTGCGGGCGGTATCCGCGCGGCGCGCCTGCCGCGCGGTGCCCCGCCAGCAGGCGGCCCACGCGGCATGTGCCCGCGTGGTGCCCGCCTGCGGGTGGTGCCCGCGCGGCGCTCCTGCCGCGCGGCGCCCCGCCTGCGGCCGGCCCGGCGGCGGCGGCGGCGACCCTCTCCGCGAAAACTCCACCCCGAAACGCAAAACAAAAACCTAACGTAAAAACTCACCTTTGATCCGCCGGGAAAAGAGAAGAAGAGGATCGTCCTATCGTTGCCCGGTTGATCCCGCGAGCAAGAAAACCTCCGTCCATCTCCCGAATGCCCCGCCGTCGGTCGTAACGAGAGCGAAAAAGGGGTTGGGTCCCGTTTTTCCTTTTTCTCTCTCGTAGCGTCTCTTAAAAAAAAACCCTAGCCGCCGAACGAAGGAACCTAAGAGGGAAAACCTAAAACCCTCAGGTTCTCAAAAGGATTTAAAGAAATAATAGGAACAGATCCGGCGGCTAGAGTTACCCCGAGAAACGTGCCGATCGGTCGCACGGATCCCGGGGCGCCTAAAAGGGGTCCGAACTTCAAAATTTTATTCTGGGAGAACCGGGAGTCGGAATCCGAAACCGATCGCATCCCCGTTCTCCGTTTCGCGAGCTCTTCCGCCTAAAAATGTCCGCGAGCCCCGACGGACTTTCCGAAAAAACACCAAAAATTGTCCCACAGTCGGACAGTCATAAGAAAATGGATAACGGGAAGGGTCAAGGAAAGGCCAGGTCTTACACCACTCACCAATAAAAACAAGTTTCGTCCCCGAAACTTAACTCCCGCCTGCGGCGAAGAGGTCCAGGTAGCACTCCCCCATCTTTGACTCTGGTTCCCAAGTTGCCTCCTGCTCTTCTTGATTGCTCCATGGCACCTTCACGTAGGGAGTTGTCCAACTTCGTAGCTTTTCGGTCCTCTCGCGCTAGGATCCGCACCGGCACTTCCTCGCAGCTCAGGTCCTCCTTAAGCTCGATTGCAGAGACGTCAAGCACTCGCGACGGTTCGGGGAGATACTTCCGAAGCATGGATGCGCGGACACGACATGAACTCGGTCGAGGTTGTTGGGTTATATGTAATAAGGATCTAAATAGGGGAAAAAACACCTAGAGGGGGGTGAATAGGTGTAAACGTATAAACACTCAAAAATCGTTGCGATAAAAACCCAATGCGGAAATAAAAAATAATACGCAAGATTTTTACGTGGAAAACTCCATCACCGGAGTAAAAAACCACGGGACCGATAACACGGCAGAAATCCACTAGAATTAAAACACGTACAAGGTGATTTACCGTACACAATTACGACTCAACCTTTTCCATACGCTCCTAGAGGATCTTCTCCGCTCGCTCCGCGACGCTTCTCGAATCCACGATCTGCGCCCAACGCCGAATCCACGGCGTCCAACGTCGAATCCACGACGTCCGACCGAATCCACGGTCTTCACCCAATAGCACCCTTCGAATCCACGAACGTGCCTCGCTCCGAATCCACGAGAGCGGTTGAACCTTGAATCCACAAGGACACGCGAATCCACGCGCCGATTTTTAGGGTAAATCGTTGTTTTTGGGTGGTGATGATCCGCCGAATACTTAGATCAAAGATAGATCGGAAATACCATCTAAGTATTCATTAGTTTGATTCAACTCAAGATGTGAGTGTGAAAACCTAGAATCAAACTAATCAATATAGATGAAGAAACATAGAGTATTCTCTAATGATTTCCTTTCTTCTCTATATGTGGATCTAGAGGCGTATATATGAAAATGACGGCTATTTTTATTTTCGGCCTCTTTTTGGATTAACCCTAGAAAAAGAGTCATAGGGTCTATTTATAGGTTAGAAACCCTAGGAAGGAGATAAGAATCAAAAACCTAACAGTTCTGGAGATTTTACGGACGGCGATCCGGATCGGATTAGCTGTGATCCGGATCGTCGTAACGAGTCAGGTAATTCCAGAAAAACGAAGGTTCGGGATCCGGATCGAAGTGCTTGATCCGGATCGTTCATACAGTTCACCAAACATCAACGTTCGGGATCCGGATTGCGAAGCCTGATCCGGATCGTTCAAGGAAGATGGTAAACTCAGTGTTCGGGATCCGGATCAAGAGAGGCTACGATCCGGATTGAACTGGTGTATGAACGAACCACCTTCGGGATCCGGATCGAACAACCTGATCCGGATCCTGAACATGTCCCAAGTCCAGTTTTTGATTTTTATGCAATGAAAGATTCTTCCAAGTGTTTCTACACTACAAGAAGTATTCGGATCACACAAAATCTTTAGTAAAACATACCTGATCCTTTTGAATTCTTCTTTCTTGAGATTGAGTTAAATGATCCAACTTTCTTCACCTTCAATCTTCAAGACTTGAGACTTTCACGAAACTACGCCAACTCAAATTCCGTAACAATCTCCCCCTTTGGCGGTTTCGTGACAAAACACAGATCCACTAAAGAAAATTCAAAAAGATATTTTTGTTGCTATCACCATACAACAAAAATTTACAATGGAGATCCAAAAATTTAAAAACATGAGATAAACTCCTAAAACAGACTCTAGACTTAGACATCTGTACTCTCTGCACAAAGAAATCATTCTTGACAAAAAGAGATCGTTAGATACCTCAAGAATATTTAGCATACAAAACCTAGTACAGAGATAGAGTTTATCTGATCATCATGACATTTGAAAATTCAGATATGTAAGAGAATCATAGTTAAAAACCAACATATCTTCTATGCAATTAAAAACCAAATGTCACAAAAAGTTAGTCCAACATCAACTTGTTAGTCATATTACATGCCCAAATAGTTAGTCGAATAGTTAGTCGAGACATGCAAACAATCACAAGATGAAAACCAAAGTTGAAGTTGAAGTGATACTTACCTTGATGTATACAAAATCTTCATCAGCAAGATTTTCACAATCATTGTTCAAGTTCCCTTGATGTTCACTTACCTTGATGCAGTCATCATTGTTCATCATTGATGTATACAAGATCATAATTTTCACAATATCATTGTTCTAATCATTGTTCTAAACTCTCTCCCCCTTTTTGTCACAAACAAAGCCAAAGATTACAGAAGTGGAGAGAATGGTTAACAGTTCAAGTTGGAGAACTAAGGACTCAAATTAAAACTTAAAAACCTGCACAAAAAAAAGGATTTAAGCATATGCATAATAAACAGAAATTGGAAGGATACGGATTATTCAGACTCGTCTGAACTGATACAGCCGAGGATTTGGAATATCTTCTTTAATCGCTTGTTCATTGATGATTGATTCTTATTCACCTTCTTTATTTCTTCCTTTACCTCAATTAGTTCATTTGATATACGTTCTTGCTCGTTGGAGAGCCTTTGCTGTTCTTTATAGATTGAGGTAACAGATGCATCATCATCAGAAGTTGATTGCGGTGCTTGTTGTGCCGGAGGTGCTGGTTGTGATGGTGGTGCTGGTTGGACTGGAGGAGCTGCTGCCGGTGCAGAGGTTGTTGCTTGTTGTCGTTGTTCTCGTTGCCGGTGAAGAGGTATGAAAGGTTCATCTGGCTTCGTCGAAAGAGACTTTACAATTGTTGTGTCATTGATCGTTCCTAGACTGTGCAGATAGGAACTCGCATTTGTGTCAGCTTTAAATTTGCGAAGAATGCGCATGATGATCATTGGATAAGGTAGTCTCTCCGACGGATGAGCTTGCTCCACATATCGTGCCATCCTTGACCAGATGACGTAGGGAATGTTTAAGTTAGCTCCCATTGCTGCTGTGGGGTTTCCAAGTAGATAAAGGAATATCATTCTTTCCCACCGAAGAACCTTTGTGTTCATGTTTGGAATAACATTGTAACAAACAATAAGGTTTAAGATGCGGTACTCTGGTCGTAGTTCTTTCGAGAAAACGGAGTTTCCTGTCGACCGAGTATTTGGAACACAGATTCCATCAACTACCACTCTCCAGGAGTAGGTGTTGAAGGCTTGATTCTTTAGGTAATGAGTGCCATCGGCTCGGGCGTCCATCCCTAGTACTTCACCAATTAGCTGAGGCATTACTTTAATTCTGACATTCTTGACTAATGTTTGAAAATCCCGACGCCCGCTTTCCTGATCAACTAGATAGCAGGCATTCTGATAAAACATCCTCACTGAGTGAAGACAATACCCAGTGGTCTCCGGGAAATCGCAAATGGAAGCAAAACCTATCTGGTCAAACAAAGTCCCAAACGTCTGAGAACGCTGCTTCAAGGCTTTTACATCAACATGCCTTTCTCCAATGCATTCTCTGTTTTCAAAATCCTTTATTCTAGCCGAGCTGACAAAGTCTTGTGGAGGTGCTTGCCTATCAGCTGGTTGCTCAATGGAGATTCCTTGTGCACTCCCTCTTTTGCGAGCAATACTTTTTCTTCTTGTCTTCCCAGAAGTTTCTTCCATTGGAGCTTTGCCTTTCTCAGCAGCAGTGGGCGGAGCCTTTGATGTTTCTGCAGGTGCTTTTCCCTTTGAAGCAGTCGGAACAGTCGTTGCTTCAACTTGCAGTTCATCCCAATTAATTGATTCCGTTTCAGATTCTGTATCGGAATCATCTTTAGCTTTCTTCGCTTTCTTAGCCTTCTTAGCCCTCTTGGGCTTGACGGTGTCTCTCGTATGTACCATAGCCGCAAGTAGGAAAACAATCCAAGTGATCACCATTGCTAATGGTTTCTTGAAAAAAAAAGGAATCCTGTGTGGAACGACTCAAGAACACATGAGAAAATTGTTAATTTTCAAAGATTGAAAAATTGTACCCAAACAATCATAATCATGTAGAGAGACTAAGAATCAAATTAGTTTTGCAAAAGGACTTTTAAAAATAGATCAATTGCATGATTTTCGAAAATCCTTATTATATGCCCTAAAACCGAAATTTTAGAAATCGAAGCCTAAAAATCCGTTAATCAGGAGAATACCTAGCATATAATCAAAACTAATCTACCCAGAGTTCTTATTTCAAAAGAAATTTGATCAAAAACCATCCACAAACAAAGTTGATCCAAGAAATTCATGACGTTTGAGGAAGAGGAGAGAAAAACGATGAAAAACCGAGATTTTGATCAATAAAACTTACTTGGAGTTGAAGAACTTGAGTTTGAAAGCTTCCAGGATGGATGAAATCTAGAGAGAGAGGCTCTGGAAACTTTGGAACAAAAGATTGGAGTAAAAGAAATCAGAAACCCTTTTGTTCTTTATAAAACCTAGCCGCGATCCGGATCAGTTCATAACTGCGATCCGGATCGGCTACCCGCAGTGAGAAACTGCGTTCGGGATCCGGATCGGCAGATACAATCCGGATCGTCAGCCCGCAGAAGAATTCCTGCGTTCGGGATCCGGATCATCTAGCCCGATCCGGATCGGCTCCAACTTTTTCTTTAGAAAATTTCAGAGAAATTCAAGAAAAACCAGAAAAAGATTGTAAGCACAAATGTGTATCAACTTTAAACAAAAATCATCGTTTCATACAACAAGAACTAGATTATGCCAAATCTATCAATAATATCCAAAAATGAAACGAGAATTTACAAGAATTAAATCCCTTAAAGTTGAACACCTTCAATTACATCTAACATGATCTTATGAGTAATGCCTTTATCAAATCATCAATTCAGTAAAGAAAATGAAATACAAATATCAATAGATGTTTGAAATCCCAAATATAGTAGATAATGTAGCTAGACAATCTGTTGAAGAGAGTGGCTCTTTGAGCATCTTTCTTTAAAAACCCACCTTATACCAACCTTGAAATTTGACGGAGTCAAGTATTTCAACATGCATTTTACTTAATCAAAAATTTGAACAACCATGCTTGGTATACATGTGGTAGCTGCACACAATACTCGGACGACCGAGGTGGTAGCTCTTTTCTCCATGTGGTGGTAGTTTTCACACTCCTCATTGGGATGTAACTCTTTCCACATCTTTTGAGCATTTTACTTTTTCTAAGACTCCCCCTCAATTGGCTATCAATTATTTAAGATATAAAGTATTCAACCAAATATTGATCTCGATTTCATACTCGACTAAGCAGCCAAATAAGATAATGACTATACCAAGAGATCATAGAGAGAGAGAAATTGACTTTGATCACTTAGAAGATGATTTAATTAACATAAATGATCATTGCAACAGTGAAATATTATGATGGCAAAAGCATAATAAATTTCTAAATGTGCGAAAAGATGCAATTAAAGTCAATTATGATCTATGCTCAATTAATGTCCTATGTACAAACATAGATAATGAACAAAACAAAAACAAATACAAAACCTATCCTAAGCAAAGGTTTCAAAAAGAAGTTTATTTCAAGGAAAGCATTCCAATTGCTTTTCGTAAATGAATAAAACGTTTTTGATCCAAAGGTTTTGTTAGAATGTCAGCTAATTGATCCTCAGTTGAAATATATGAAAGTTGAAGAGTATTTGATTCAACTAGCTCTCTAAGAAAATGATATCTAAGCTCAATATGTTTTGTTCTAGAGTGCAACACAGGGTTTTTAGAAATGTTAATTGCACTTGTGTTGTCACAAAGAATTGTTACCGAAGATGCTGAAATGCGGAAGTCGCTCAATACGCTTTTCATCCAAATGAGTTGAGTTGAGCAACTTCCAGCTGAAATGTATTCCGCTTCGGTAGTCGAGAGTGCTATGCAGTTCTGCTTTTTACTGTGCCATGCAACAAGGCAATGGCCAAGATAGAAGCATGCACCACTCGTGCTTTTCCGATCATCCACTGATCCTGCCCAATCGGCATCTGAGTATCCAACAATATCCAAACTTGTTCCCATAGGATACCAAATTCCGAAATTAATTGATCCTTTGATATACCGGATGATCCTTTTCACCGCTTTCAGGTGAACCTCCTTTGGTGCTGATTGATATCTCGCGCAAATCCCAACACCAAAAGATATATCCGGGCGACTAGCCGTGAGGTAAAGTAGACTTCCAATCATACTTCGATACAGTTTCTCGTCTACATTCTCACTATGTGATTCACTTCCAAGTCCCTTGTGGCTGGTTCCCATTGGAGTCGGAAAATCTTTACAATTTTCGAGATCAAACTTTTTGACCAACTCCATTGCATACTTGGATTGACTCAAGTGAATACCTTCCTCATTTTGTTTAATTTGCAATCCAAGGAAATAAGTCAATTCGCCCATCATGGACATCTCAAATTCGCTTTCCATGGTTTCCGCGAATTTAGAAGCATCATTATCTCTTGTTGCGCCAAATACAATGTCATCGACATAGATTTGTGCTACAATGAAATTGCTTTGATAATGCTTCACAAAGAGAGTCCTATCAGCTCCCCCTCGAGTATAGCCCTTCTCCAAAAGGTGCTTTGTTAACCTTTCGTACCATGCTCGCGGTGCTTGTTTCAGACCGTAAAGAGCCTTTTTCAAACGAAAAACATGGTTAGGTTGTTTATGATCTACAAAACCTTTCGGTTGAGCCACATAAACTTCCTCATTTAAAAACCCATTTAGAAATGCGCTCTTAACGTCCATTTGAAATAATTTGATTTTAAAATGACAAGCAATAGCAAATAGTATACGAATGGACTCGAGTCTAGCTACAGGGGCGAATGTTTCGTCAAAGTCTATACCTTCTACTTGAGAGTAGCCTTGAGCAACTAATCGTGCCTTGTTCCTGATGATAGTACCATCCTCATTTTTCTTGTTCTTGAAGATCCATTTGGTACCTATCACATTGTGTTGCTTTGGGGGCTTCGTTAATTCCCAGACTTTGTTTCGCTCAAATTGATGGAGCTCTTCCTGCATTGCTTTAATCCAGTAGTCATCCTGAAGAGCTTCATCTATGTTCTTTGGTTCGATTAAAGATACGTAGCAAGCGAATCCACAAACCAACTGCCTCCGAGTTCTGACTCCTTCTTGTGGATCTCCAATAATATTCGATTCCGGATGATCCTTGGAGATTCGTAACGTTTGTTGAAACGGAGTACTCGGAGATACATGAGATGATTCCTGCACATCAGATAAACTTGAAGAACCATTAGATGCATCATTAATATTGGAAGTATTATTATGAGAAGATGCATTAGCAGGAGAATCATCATCTAGAGAGATATCGAGGGTAGATTTTCCAGATCCAAAGTGAAAAGCTTCATCTACTTTAACATTTATAGATTCTACGATCGTCTTAGATTCAATGTTAAATACTCGATATGCTCTGCTATTCGTAGAATAACCCAAAAAGATCCCTTCATCACTTCGAGAGTCGAACTTTCCAAGATTTTCACGGTCACGTAAAATGTAACATCGACTCCCGAAGACACGAAAATATTTGATGTTGGGTTTTCTACTAAACCACAGCTCATATGGTGTATTTAAAGTTCCTGGGCGAAAGTAAACTCTATTAATGACATAGACAGCGGTGTTCACGGCTTCAGCCCAAAAATGTAGCGGTAAATTCCGGCTATGAAGCATCACACGCGCCATCTCTTGAACAACCCTGTTCTTGCGCTCAACAACACCATTCTGCTGAGGTGTATAGGGTGCCGAGAATTCATGTTTAATGCCATTTGAAGTGCAAAAATTAATGAATTTTGAATTTATGAATTCTCCACCTCTATCACTTCTAACACGAATGATCTTTTCATTCTTTTCAATCATAATACGATGGCAAATCTCATGAAAAGAGTCAAACGTATCAGCTTTCTCTTTTAAAAATGCTACCCAAGAAAACCGAGAGAAATCATCAACCAATAAAAAAATGTACCATTTACCTCCCAAAGATGGTTGACGGGTCGGCCCCATTAAGTCCATGTGCAAAAGTTCCAAGGGCCGTTTTGTACCAACGTGGTTCAAGTTCTTGTGTGCAGTCCTAGACTGTTTTCCCCTTTTGGCAACCACCACACACAACGTTTTGTTTAAATAAAAGCTTTGGAACCCCCTTGACCACGTCCTTGTTTGAAATTCTAGTAAGTTCCTTAAAATTTAAGTAACCTAGCCTTTCATGCCAAAGAGTTTCATTATTCAAAGCGGCTAAGTTACAATTTTCAGAAAATTTATTAGGAACAACATAACAATTGTTTTCAGATCTAACCCCTTTTAAAAAGAAGACATGGTCCTTATCAGTTACAACGCATTCAACAGATGAAAAGTTAACTGAAAAACCATTGTCGCAAAGTTGGCTTATGCTTATGAGGTTAGTCTTAAGGCCATCAACAAATAAGACGTTTTTCAAAATCGGGCCATCTGGAATAGCTACCGTCCCTTTTCCAACAATTTTGGAAGATCGACCGTCTCCGAAAACTACGTGTCCTCCGGAGATTTTCTCAAGATTTTGAAAACTATTTTTGTCACCGGTCATGTGACGGGAACACCCGCTATCCACATACCAAGACGAACTATCATATGCATGCAAGGAAACATTGGAAACAAGACAAGGGAAAATTTCACCTTTGCGCACCCAAACCCTTTTGGAGTGCGTCGGTAATGGTCGTGAAGTTATATGCCTAGGTGAAGGCGTCTTGTTATAGCGATTGTTGTTCCTTGATGAAATCGTCTTGCACGATGAACTACCAAGTCTCTTTTCATTTGAAAAGTTTTGCTTTGATTTTCGGGGAGGAGCCTTTTTGGTAGTTGTTGCAAGAGGTCCTTGAGATGAGCGTTCGACTCCCGTCTTGCAATATCTTCTTATGTGCCCTGAAACACCACAACGAAAACATACCTTAGATCTTGACGATCCCAAAGAGGATGAAGTAGGTTTGTTGTCGTTGTTTGTCTTGAATTCCGGTGTCGGAGGAGGAGATACCGACTGAGGCACAAAAACTGTCTCACTCGAACTTGGACTGTTTCCAGTTTGAGTGTATCCGAGGCCGAACCGATTTGATTGACCAAGACCAAGAAGTCTATCCAACTTACTCCTTCCTGAAGAGAATCGCTGTAAGTCATTCTTGAGTTGGAAAATGGTCTTTGTCATTTCCAGGTTATCCTGTCGAGCCTCGTTGTAGAGCTTTGAGAAGTGATTCGCGTTATCCACCAGATTTGTATGTTCCTTCTCAAGTTGCTCATTGGACTCTTGAAGGGAAACATTTGCCTTTATCAGGTTTTCCCTTTCCACTTCAAGAGCGTTTGAGAGAGAAGTCGCTCTTTTTGCTTCTTCTTCGAGATCATGCACTCTCCCTCTCAAACTCTTGTTTTGCTTAGCCACTTTCTTTGAGTCCCTCAAAAGTCTGTGGTAGGCTAGAGCAAAATCTTCACCTTCCGAATCATCCGATTCGTTGTCCGTTGCATTCTTTTCAACAGTGGAGTTGGACAACGACTCGGATGTACTTGCCATAAAGCACATGAAGGGTGAAGATACGGACGCGTGGAATGCGGTGGAGCTCTTTTCTTCATCACTCGAAGACGACTCATTTGACGTTGAGTTGTCATCCCAAGTGACGACTTGCATCGCCTTCTTCTTTGCCGGATACTTGTTAGGACACTCCGTTGCAATGTGGCCGTAGCCTCGACATTTGAAGCATTGTAGTTGTCCTTCTGAACTTTTCTTATCCTTTGAGAAGTTCTCTTGCTTTCTTGACTTGTAACTTGAAGTACCCTTGCCTTTGTTCGACTTTCCGAAGGATGGAGATTTGCTTGAATTACCCCTTCGAAAGTTGCGGCGAAACTTCCTTGTCAAGAGAGCGAGCTGCTTCTCAAATTCCTCCATAGAAACGTTCTCGTCATCGTCTGAGGAGGATGTATCCGCGTCTTCTTCCTTAGTTGTTTTCAACGTATAACCTGAAGACTTAGAAGTGGATGCCTTTCCAGAAGAATTGTTAGTAGTAAATGTCATTTCATAAGTTTGTAATGAACCAACTAATTCTTCTACACGTATTTCGTCCGGGTGTTTAATAGTTTCAATGGCAGTAACCTTTGGGCGAAATCGTTCAGGAAGAGTTCTTAAGATCTTTCTTACAATCTTAAATTCTGGAATCTTCTCTCCCAGATTAGCACATGAGTTTACGATGTCTTGCAATCGCGTATAGTAGTCCGTGAAAGATTCATTTTCTGCCATTAAGATAGAGTCAAACTTGCTCGTAAGCATTTGCAGTTTCTGAATCTTCACGAGGTTAGTTCCCTCATGTGTAACCTGAAGAACATCCCATATTTCTTTCGCAGTCTCACATGCCGAGACGCGAGAGAATTCAGTTTGAGATAAGGCATTAAAGATAGCATTAATTCCCTTGCCATTGTAAGAAGATGAATCTAACTCTTCCTTGTTCCATTTCGACCTAGGTTTTAAGGTGCGAACATCACCAATAAATTCAGTTGGATTAGACCATCGTAATTCAATTGATTGCCACACCCGTTCTTCGATGGAAATTAGAAAGGCTTTCATCCGTACTTTCCAGTACGCATAATTTGTTCCATCGAAGAACGGGGGTCGGTTGATGTTTCCACCTTCAACCATTGTTTACAACCCTATTCCCGCTTTGATACCACTTGTTGGGTTATATGTAATAAGGATCTAAATAGGGGAAAAAACACCTAGAGGGGGGTGAATAGGTGTAAACGTATAAACACTCAAAAATCATTGCGATAAAACCCCAATGCGGAAATAAAAAATAATACGCAAGATTTTTACGTGGAAAACTCCATCACCGGAGTAAAAAACCACGGGACCGATAACACGGCAGAAATCCACTAGAATTAAAACACGTACAAGGTGATTTACCGTACACAATTACGACTCAACCTTTTCCATACGCTCCTAGAGGATCTTCTCCGCTCGCTCCGCGACGCTTCTCGAATCCACGATCTGCGCCCAACGCCGAATCCACGGCGTCCAACATCGAATCCACGACGTCCGACCGAATCCACGGTCTTCACCCAATAGCACCCTTCGAATCCACGAACGTGCCTCGCTCCGAATCCACGAGAGCGGTTGAACCTTGAATCCACAAGGACACGCGAATCCACGCGCCGATTTTTGGGGTAAATCGTTGTTTTTGGGTGGTGATGATCCGCCGAATACTTAGATCAAAGATAGATCGGAAATACCATCTAAGTATTCATTAGTTTGATTCAACTCAAGATGTGAGTGTGAAAACCTAGAATCAAACTAATCAATATAGATGAAGAAACATAGAGTATTCTCTAATGATTTCCTTTCTTCTCTATATGTGGATCTAGAGGCGTATATATGAAAATGACGGCTATTTTTATTTTCGGCCTCTTTTTGGATTAACCCTAGAAAAAGAGTCATAGGGTCTATTTATAGGTTAGAAACCCTAGGAAGGAGATAAGAATCAAAAACCTAACATTTCTGGAGATTTTACGGACGGCGATCCGGATCGGATTAGCTGTGATCAGGATCGTCGTAACGAGTCAGGTAATTCCAGAAAAACGAAGGTTCGGGATCCGGATCGAAGTGCTTGATCCGGATCGTTCATACAGTTCACCAAACATCAACGTTCGGGATCCGGATTGCGAAGCCTGATCCGGATCGTTCAAGGAAGATGGTAAACTCAGTGTTCGGGATCCGGATCAAGAGAGGCTACGATCCGGATTGAACTGGTGTATGAACGAACCACCTTCGGGATCCGGATCGAACAACCTGATCCGGATCCTGAACATGTCCCAAGTCCAGTTTTTGATTTTTATGCAATGAAAGATTCTTCCAAGTGTTTCTACACTACAAGAAGTATTCGGATCACACAAAATCTTTAGTAAAACATACCTGATCCTTTTGAATTCTTCTTTCTTAAGATTGAGTTAAATGATCCAACTTTCTTCACCTTCAATCTTCAAGACTTGAGACTTTCACGAAACTACGCCAACTCAAATTCCGTAACAGAGGTTCGGTGGTAGGGCGAGGCGATGGGCCACGGGGCCGACACGCTCTAGAATCTCGAAAGGTCCTACGTACCGTGGGCTCAACTTGCCTCTCAACCCGAACCGCTTCACCCCTGATCGTCCCAACAAATCGGGGATCTGCAGCGCCTGCCGTACAATGCTTCGTACGGCGCCACCCGGGCGCTCGCCTGGTAGCTGATGTTGTAGGCGAACTCGACGAGGGGTAGATAGCGTGACCATCCGCCTCCCAAATCCAGTATGCATGCTCGGAGCATGTCCTTGAGGATCTGGGTCGCCCGCTCGGATTGCCCATCCATCTGGGGGTGAAAGGCCGAGCTGAAGTGTAACTTGGTCCCCAGAGCTCGTCGTAGACTCTGTCAAAGGTTCGAAACGAACCTTGTGTCTCGGCCAGAAGCAGTATATCTCGGCCTCCCGTGTAGCCTCACAAACTCACCGATGTATACTTGGGTCAGTCGGTTGCGTGACCAGGTCGTAATCCTTCAATAATTCTAACCACCGTCTTCGCCGTAAGTTCAGCTCCTTCTGGGTGGAAAGGCGCTTAAGGCTTTGGTGGTCGGAGAATACGTTACCGTGGGCACCGAGGAGATAGTGCCTCCTCAGTCTCAGGACGAAGACGACTGCGGTAAGCTCCTGGTCGTGGTGTCGGGTAGTTCTACTCGTAGTCCTTGAGTTGTCTTGACGCATAGGCTACGACTCTTCCTTGCTGCCTTAGTACTCCTTCCAGTCCTATTCGCGATGCAACGCAGTATACCTCGAAGTCTTCCCCGGGTGTTGGTAAGGCAAGCACGGGCGCTCTTGTTAACCGTTTCTTAAGCTCTTGAAAACTTTCCTGGCATTGGGCCGTCCAAAAGAACTTTACTCCTTTCCGGGTCAAGCGGTTCAAGGGGGTACATGCTCTTTACAGGGCTTCGTCTAATTCCGGGTAGTCGACACACAGCCGCAAGCTCCCATCCTGTTTCCGTGCTAGTAGGACGGCCGTGCACCCAGACGGTGCCTTCAGGCTTTTACTTTTCGCTACTAAGTGTATGGTCCCCAAGTAGGAAAAACACGCGTCTAAATAGATCAAGGCCTATTTCGGTTGGTTTCGGACGAAAGAAAAAGAAAGGAACCTAGAAGAGGGAAAATCTGAGGACTACGCCAACGGTAAATCCCCGCACCCCTTTCAAAGGCGCTCGCCCCTCCCCAAATGACCCGAAAGAAAAAAAAAGAAAACAACAAAGCCATTACTATCGAAAAGACATAACCAAAGCACATAACCACAAAAAGAAGGTATAACCCAAAAGTCATGGGGGGGGGGTTAGCCAGGGTCAGTCAGGGATGGGTTGCTCTGGTTCGACGGGTGCTCCCAACTAGAATAAAGTAGTTTAAGTATTACCTGTCGTCACTCAGTCCGGGACGCTGCGTCATCTGCTGGGGCGGCTGGGGTATCCTCCCGTCCTTCCGGTTGTGGCGTTGCGGCTGTAGCGGCATGTTCTTGAGGACACGAAGCGCGGGTGTGATCTGGTTTGCCGCAACCATTGCAGTGGGAGTACCTCCAAAGGCAGTTCGTCACTCGATGCGCCTTTCCGCAGATGACGCAGGGCCCTTGCAGCGATTCCGGGGTTCCTGTTGGCACCTGCCCACCCTTCCTTGCTTTCTCCAGGCGTTGGTTCGCCCGGTTCTTTGGATTGGGGCTCCCTTGCAGGGCGGGGGTGGCAGCTTTCTCTGCTTCGTCAGGTCGCGGCGCCGGGGGGCTAGTGACAGCTGGCTTCCGGGGGCACGTGTAACGCGTGTGACCCGGTTTACCACACCGGAAACAGTGATCGTTCCGCCAGGGGCAGCCCATCATTCGATGTGCACCATCGCAAATGATGCACGACTTCAATGGGTCGGGCCCCTTCTTCTTCGTTTGTCCAGACTTCGGTCCTATCTTCGGGCGTTTGGGCGCCCGGCTCCTCTGATAGGGGTCCTCCGCCGGGTCAGGGTAGGGGCATCCCTGCCGGGCGTATTCTTGCTCCGCACGCATGGCCAAGTTGACCGCATCATGATAGGTGGGAAAGCCCGCCGGTGGCATCCCGCCAGGGGTATCGTCCCATGTGCCGTGCTGGAAGTGGTCGACACTCTCAAGCTCCCGCGTCAGCATGCACAAACGCTCAGTGAGGGTCAACAGCTGCCCTGCCACGTCGCGCAGCTGGTTGCGTAGCAAGCGGTTCGCTCCGGCTGCGGTGTCCATTTCCGTCGGTCGTTGCTCACTGAGCCGGACTGCTATCTGCGCACGTAAGGAAAGCATACCGATCGTCACAAAACAAAGAAAACTTAATCTGACAAGGTAACCTGGCTCCCAATTGGGTTCTACTTAATTCTTCCCCCCTTCCCCACGCACACTCGTGTTCTATTTATCTATCTCGTGTTCTCTTTATTAATCAGTAGCCAGAGTATTGCGCCCCGTGGATGTTAGGCCCCGACTGTTGTGGTTAAAGTTTACCGCTCTGATACCATCTTAATCTGTCACGCCCCGGGGGTTCGAATCGCGCGGAAGAGGAGCCACCGATGCCTCTAATTCAGCCATATATTTTTTTTTTAAACCATTACTCCCCGGCGCGTGTCCAGACCCGCCGCATACACAAATTCACTCTGCAAACGGGCAGAGTCTCCTTTGTATATGCACGGCGTCTCAACTACAAAGTGTCTCACAAGGCGTAGCACATATATCTCTAACCACATCAGTTGAGGTCTCGAAACATACAACCAACCAATTCACATGATCTACCAGTAGCAACTTAGAACATAGAGGCCGATGTTTTGAAAGGATAAATAATCACAAGGTTTTGAAAGCAGCATCCACACGATGCCATCGTTTTTAGGAAAACCGTTTCAAAGCGACATAAATCCCACAGGGTTTGAAAACGGCACCCACTCGATGCCGAACTTTGTGAAAACATTTGCAAACACATAAATTCCACAAGGTTTGTAAAATCCGGTGCCCACACGACACCCACGTTTTAAAAGTAGTTTTCGAAAACGGTTTCTTTGCTTTTCATTGTTTAAAATGGCCAAGTAAGAAGAATGTAACAATCATTCGTTTATTCGAAAAGGAAGAGGCAAAATCCACTTCGACCCCACGGGGGTGTCGCAATCCACAAATAGCTAGCATGAGTAATAAAGGAAAAGGGAAAGAAGAGTCACTGTGTCTGAAGTCACTAAAAGTCAGAACAGCACCCTCGCGGCCTCACCGGTGCCCTAGCACTCGCCCCTGGACGAACCTGTCACGGAGTGGGAAGTCAGTGACTAGAAATACCATAATGAGCAAAAGAAAGCTAGAATAAGGCAAACCACTGTAACCAAAGCAACCGTCACCCCTCAAACACCGTCAACAACGATCACATCCTGCACCAAACAAAAACCGGGCACCCTTCCCGAACACCGCACCGGGCCCCTGCCCCGGTGCCCCCCCCCCTCTGCCGAGCACTTGTCTCGACCGCCGAGCACCAGCCTCGGCGTCACCGCTCACACCCTCCACCCATGAGGGCCCCCATTCCTAACGCCACCGTCGCGTGGGGTACACGGGTCAACGTACCACTTTTTCGGAAAAGCACTCCCTCGCGGTGGCCAAACCGCCGGTGTGCGTGTAGTAACACCAGAGCCTTTAACCAGATATGTATAAATGATTAATCGAATGAAGTAAAAGCGGGGTCAGCATTGCTCATAAAGAATACTTGGAAGGGAAAAACACCTTTGCTCATGAAGAATAACTTAGCAAGGAAAACACCTTTGCTCATGAAAGATAACTTAAAAAGGAAAACACCTTTGCTCATGAAGAATAACTTAGCAGGAAAACACCTTTGCTCATGAAGGATAACTTAAAAGGGAAAACACCTTTGCTCATGAAGAATAACTTAGCAGGGAAAACACCTTTGCTCATGAAGGATAACTTAAAAGGGAAAACACCTTTGCTCATGAAGAATAACTTAGCAGGGAAAACACCTTTGCTCATGCCAACACCTTACATATGCACGCCCTTTCCCAATTAACCCTGGCGAAAGTACCCACCTTGTGTGTGTCCGTTCGGTGCTCGGCACGTCTGCGATCGTGCGCCTGTTCCCTGTAGCGTCTCGCACTCCTGAGGAACAAAAGCATGTCAAAACTAAGGGACTCGAAACCCCAGACGCTGACTCTAAGCCGAAAAAACGACCGCCGCGAACTTCGGGCTTCGCGCGGCGGAGTTCCCCGCACAGCACCGACCCGTGCGGCGCGCGCTTGGCCTACGGACAGCCTCCTCCCCGCGCTCCCCGACCCGACACGGATCCTTGTGGCGCGCTTGCCGTGCGGCGTGCAGCACCTGCAGGCGACCTGCTGGCCCCAGCCCGCGCGGCGGCCTCGTGCTGGCAGGGCCCGCACGGCGCGCATGCCGCGCGGAGCCCCGCCTGCAGGCGGCCCGCGCGGCACCTGCCCGCGCGGTGCCCCTGCCGCGCGGTGCCCCGCCTGCAGGCGGCCCGCGCGGCACCTGCCTGCACGGTGCCCGCCTGCGGGCGGTGCCCGCGCGGCACGCCTGCCGCACGGTGCCCCGCCTGCAGCGGCCCCGCGCGGCATCTGTCCGCGCGTGCCCCGCCTGCGGGCGGTGCCCGCGCGGCGCCCCTGCCGCGCGGTGCCCCGCCTGCAGGCGGCCCGCGCGGCATCTGTCCGCGCGTTCCCGCCTGCGGGCGGTGCCCGCGCGGTGCCCCCGCCTGCAGGCGGCCCGCGCGGCACCTGTCCGCGCGGTGCCCGCGCGCGGTGCCGCCCACCTTGCAGGCGGCCCGCCGGCACCTGTCCGCGGCGGTGCCGCGCGGGCGCCCCTGCCGCGCGGTGCCCCGCCTGTAGGCGGCCCGCGCGGCATCTGCCCCGGGCGGTGCCCCGCGCGCGGCGTGCCTGCCGCGCGGTGCCCGCCTGCAGGCGGCCCACGCGGCATGTGCCCTCGCGTTCCTGCCTGCGGGTGGTGCCCGTGCGGCGCTCCTGCGCGCGGCGCCCCGCCTGCGGCCGGCCCGGCGGCGGCGGCGGCGACCCTCTCCGCGAAAACTCCACCCCGAAACGCAAAACAAAAACCTAACAGAAAAACTCACCTTCGATCCGCCGGGAAAAGAGAAGAAGAGGATCATCCTATCGTTGCCTGGTTGATCCCAGCGAGCAAGAAAACCTCCGTCCCTCTCCCGAATGCCCCGCCGTCGGTCGTAACGAGAGCGAAAAAGGGTTGGGTCCCGTTTTCCCTTTTTCTCTCTCGTAGCGTCTCTTAAAAAAAACCCTAGCCGCCGAACGAAGGAACCTAAGAGGGAAACCCTAAAACCGTCAGGTTTCTCAAATGTTGGGTCGTATATATACGGATCTAAATAGGGGAAGAAACACCTAGAGGGGGGTGAATAGGTGTAAACGTATAAACACTCAAAAATCGTTGCGAAAAAAACCCAATGCGGAAATGAAAATAACTCGCAAGATTTTTACGTGGAAAACTCCATCACCGGAGTAAAAAACCACGGGACCGATACACGGCAGAAATCCACTAGAATTAAAACACGTACAAGGTGATTTACCGTACACACTTACGACTCAACCTTTTCCATACGCTCCAAGAGGATCTTCTCCGCTCGCTTCAGACGCTTCTCGAATCCACGATCTGCGCCCAACGCCGAATCCACGACGTCCAACGTCGAATCCACGACGTCCGACCGAATCCACGGTCTTCACCAATATCACCCTTCGAATCCACGAACGTGCCTCGCTCCGAATCCACGAGAGCGATTGAACCTTGAATCCACAAGGACACGCGAATCCACGCGCCGATTTTGGGGTAATCGTTGTTTTGGGTGGTGATGATCCGCCGAATACTTAGATCAAAGATAGATCGGAAATACCATCTAAGTATTCATTAGTTTGATTCAACTCAAGATGTGAGTATGAAAACCTAGAATCAAACTAATCAATATAGATGAGAACCATAGAGTATTCTCTAATGATTCCTTCTTCTCTATATGTGGATCTATAGCCGTATAAGATGATATATGAAAATGACGGCTATGTGGATTGACCCTAGAAAGAAAGACATATGGTCTATTTAATAGGTTAGAAAACCCTAGGAAGGGATTAAGAATCAAAACCTGCCATTTCTGGAATTTTACGGACGGCGATCCGGATCGTGATAACTGAGATCCGGGATCGTCATAACGAAACAGCCAATTCCAGAAAAAACGAAGGTTCGGATCCGGATCATGTGACTACGATCCGGATCGTTCATACAGTTCACCAAACATCAACGTTCGGGATCCGGATTGCGAAGCAAGATCCGGATCGTTCAAGGTAGATGGTAAACTCAACGTTCGGGATCCGGATCAAGAGACTACAATCCGGATTGCGACGATGTATGAACGAAACCACCTTCGGGATCCGGATCGAACAGCCTGATCCGGATCCTGAACATGTCCCAAGTCCGTTTTTGATTTTTATGCAATGAAGATTCTTCCAATGGTTTCTACACTACAAGAAGTATTCGGATCACACAAATTCGTTAGTTAAACATACCTGCATCCTGTTGAATTACTTCTACTCTTGGAGAGTTGAGTTAATGATCCAACTTCTTCACCTTCAAGCTTCAAGACTGGAAAAGCTTTCACGAAACTACTGCCAAAAATCCAAATTCCGTAACAATCCTCCCCCTTTGGCGGTTGTCCGTGAACAAACACAGAAATCCCTAAAGAAAAATTCCAAAAGATATTTTGTTGCATCACCAGACAACAAAAAAGTGACAATGGAGATCCAAATCCAATACATGAGGTTATAAACTCGCTAAAACAGACTCTAAGACTTAGACAGCCTGACTCTGCTGCAAAAAAGAAATCATTCTGGACAAAAGAAAATCGTGTAGATACCGCAAGAATGTGTATCGATCCTATCAAACATCACAAACAGAGGATGAAGTTTAAACTCATTTATACTTACCATGACAGTTAATTCAGATATGTAAACTGATCATAGTTAAAAAAAAAAAAACCAACATATCTTCGTTGCACGGTAAAACCAAATGTCATGAACATGTTTGTGGACAAACTTAATATATAATAGATATGTAATTGATCAGAGTTAAGAACCAACATATCTTCTATGCAATCAAAAACCAAGTGTCACAAACTTGTTAGTGACATCACTTGTTAGTTATATTACATGCCCAAATAGTTAGCAAATAGTTAGTCGAGGCATGCATTCATACAGCTGAAAAACCTCAAGTTGAGATGGAAGTTGGAGTAATACTTACCTTGATATCATCCAGTTTTCATCAAACATGTTCACTTAACCTTGATGTTTCATCATGCAGTCAACTGTTCAAAGTTCTCTCTAACTCTCTCCCCCTTTTTGTCACAAAACAAAGCCAAAATGTAGTTAAGACTACGAAATGTGAGGGAGTAAAAGTTCCAATAAAGTGGAAAACCTGAGAACTAAGCTAACGTAAGTATAAAACTAAATCCGAAAATCGTATCCTGCACAAAGGAAAGGAAGTGCAGTTCAGTCGGAGGAGTCTGAGCTGGTACAACTCACTTGCTCAAAATCCCTTTAAGCAATTGTCGAAATAGTCGAACACTTCTTCTTGCTCTCTTGTGACAGAGGAAATCCGCTGAAGTTCTTTCGAGTCCTCTCTTGTGCAGCCGAGAGTCTTTGTTGTTCCTGGCGAAGCGATTCCATACACAGCGTCTGTACCCGGTCGTTTCGGTGTGATGATGCTGTCTGGAAGCAGATGGTGCATCCAATCCCTTAACCCATGGAGATCCGTTGTAGAACCCCAGAGAGTGAGCGAGCTCTAGTAAGAGGCCCATGATAACTTTCACTTCTAAACATTCTTTCGTCTTGTATATTGCTTGTTGTTGAGCAGATTTCTGAGCCTTTTGGCTTTGCAATTTCCTGTTTTGCTCATCAATCTTCTGTTGAACATCTTTGAAGAATTCATCCCATTCTTCAGTATCGTACTCTGAGCTGTCCCTCTCCTTCGATTGTCTTATCTCCTGTATTGAAATATCTGGTTCCTCTTTTTACAGATGTACTCTTGTGCCACCA
>CM055071.1:11473692-11512332 GCA_029204045.2 Tillandsia leiboldiana | reverse complement strand
CCGGATCGAACAACCTGATCCGGATCCTGAACATGTCCCAAGTCCAGTTTTTGATTTTTATGCAATGAAAGATTCTTCCAAGTGTTTCTACACTACAAGAAGTATTCGGATCACACAAAATCTTTAGTAAAACATACCTGATCCTTTTGAATTCTTCTTTCTGAGATTGAGTTAAACGATCCAACTTTCTTCACCTTCAATCTTCAAGACTTGAGACTTTCACGAAACTACGCCAACTCAAATTCCGTAACAATCTCCCCTTTGGCGGTTTCGTGACAAAACACAGATCCACTAAAGAAAATTCAAAAAGATATTTTTGTTGCTATCACCATACAACAAAAATTTACAATGGAGATCCAAAAATTTAAAAACATGAGATAAACTCCTAAAACAGACTCTAGACTTAGACATCTGTACTCTCTGCACAAAGAAATCATTCTTGACAAAAAGAGATCGTTAGATACCTCAAGAATATTTAGCATACAAAACCTAGTACAGAGATAGAGTTTATCTGATCATCATGACATTTGAGAATTCAGATATGTAAGAGAATCATAGTCAAAAACCAACATATCTTCTATGCAATTAAAAACCAAATGTCACCAAAATGTTAGTCCAACATCAACTTGTTAGTTATATTACATGCCCAAATAGTTAGTCGAATAGTTAGTCGAGACATGCAAACAATCACAAGATGAAAACCAAAGTTGAAGTTGAAGTGATACTTACCTTGATGTATACAAAATCTTCATCAGCAAGATTTTCACAATCATTGTTCAAGTTCCCTTACCTTGATGTTCATTCACATCATCATTGTACCTTGATGCAGTCATCATTGTTCATCATTGATGTATACAAGATCACACTTTTCACAATATCATTGTTCAAGTTCTCTCTAACTCTCTCCCCCTTTTTGTCACAAAACAAAGCCAAAGTTACCAAAAAAATCGAAGGAGAGTAAAAAATAACAAAGAAAATGTTCCGAAAATGTAAGAACTAGAACTAAAAGTGAGTCCTAAAAACTGAAAAACCTGCACAAAAGGATTAAAAATCTGCAAAAGAATAAAGAAGAAATCAGTCATCAGATTCTGAGTCTTCAGAGCTTGTGCAGCTATCTTTGAGAACATCTTTTTCACCCGCTTGTTCATAGAATTGATCTTCTTAGTTATGGTAATGTGAGCTGCCGTGATGAGCTCGAGCTCATTGGAGATTCTCGTTTGTGCCTTCGAGATCTGTTCCTGCTCAACCGATAATCGTTGTTGTTCTTTGTAGATGGATGAGACTGATGCTTCATCCGCTGGTGTGGGTGCTGGTTGTGATGGTGACGCGGAAGTGCCGTTACCAGGTTTTGTTCCGCACGTTGGGACTGGAGTGACATGGGGTAATTTGTGAAGTGACTTCACGACGGTGGACTCATCGATCATGCCCAAACACTGATGATAAGTCGGTGAGGTAATGTCAACCTGAAATTTCTTCAAAATCCTCATTATAATCAGTGGAAATGGAATTCTCTCTGTGGGATGAGGGTGCTCAACATATCTTGTCATTCTATTCCAAATGATGTATGGAATGTTGATGTTCAATCCCATTGCCTCAGACGGATGTCCTAAGAGATACAAAAATAGCATTCGATCCCATCTCACGACTTTCGTCTGCAAATTTGGAAGGATATTGTAACAAATGATGAAGTTTAGAAATCGGTACTCAAGACGAAGTTCCTTGGATCTGATCGATTTCTCCGTTGATTGCGTCCCTTCCAAACAAATTCCCTTTATAACCCTCTGCCACACAGTGTTTGTCAAAACCTGTCCCTTCAAGTAATTAACTCCTGTCTTGTTGGCAGGCATTCCCAAAACCTCGCCAATCAATTGTGGAGTAATTTTGAATCTTGTGCCTTGGATGTTCGTGTAAAATTCCATTGGACCGTTTTCAATTTCACGAAGGTGCCGTGCATTTGTATAGAAGGCCCTTACAAGATGCAGACAGTATCCAAGCACTTCTGGAAATCGACAAACTTGAATAAGGTTTGCTTGTTCAATTAGAGCGCCAAACTCAGGGGAGTGGTCTCGTAGAGCCTCTATATTGACATGCCTCTCACCAATGCATTCACGATTCTCAAATGCCTTTAGGCGATCCGAATTAACGAACACTTGTTCCTCCCGAGGTGGAGAATCCGGAATAGTCGGTTCGTTAGCCATGAAACCTCGTGCTCGTCCAAACCGTCGAGCGAGTCGTTTCCTTTTTACTGAGATGGTTGGTGCAGTCATAGGTGCTTTACCTTTGTCCATGGGTGCTTTTCCTTTCGATGCATCGGACGCCTTTTGTTCAGGCAATGAGTCATCATCATCTGTCAATGCAGTCCAATCTACCTCGTGACAATCCACTTCTGTGTCGCTGATCACAAGGAACTCACCCTTTTGTTGTGTTTTCTTAGCTCTTTTTAACTTATTTGTGGCCCGAGTGTGCACCATAGTGACCAATAAAAGGATGATCCATGAGAATCCCATTGATCCAAGTGCTTTAAGAAGATTAAAATCCTGTGAGCAACAACTCAAGAACACATGAAAAATTGTTAATTTTCAAAGATTGAAAAAATTGTACCCAAACAATCATAATCATGTAGAGAGACTAAGAATCAAATTAGTTTTGCAAAAGGACTTTTAAAAAATAGATCAATTGCATGATTTTCGAAAATCCTTATTATATGCCCTAAAACCGAAATTTTAGAAATCAAAGCCTAAAAATCCGTTAATCAGAAGAATACCTAGCATATAATCAAAACTAATCTACCCAGAGTTCTTATTTCAAAAGAAATTTGATCAAAAACCATCCACAAACAAAGTTGATCCAAGAAATTCATCACGTTTGAGGAGGAAAAGAGAAAAACGGTGAAAAACCGAGATTTTGATCAATAAAACTTACTTGGAGTTGAAGAACTTGAGTTTGAAAGCTTCCAGGAAGGATGAAATCTAGAGAGAGAGCCTCTGGAAACTTTGGAACAAAAGATTGGAGTAAAAGAAATCAAAAACCCCTTTCGTTCTTTATAAAACCTAGCCGCGATCCGGATCAGTTCATAACTGCGATCCGGATCGGCTACCCGTAGTGAGAAACTGCGTTCGGGATCCGGATCGGCAGATACAATCCGGATCGTCAGCCCGCAGAAGAATTCCTGCGTTTGGGATCCGGATCATCTAGCCCGATCCGGATCGGCCCCAACTTTTTCTTTAGAAAATTTCAGAGAAATTCAAGAAAAACCAGAAAAAGATTGTAAGCGCAAATGTGTATCAACTTTAAACAAAAATCATCGTTTCATACAACAAGAATTAGATTATGCCAAATCTATCAATAATATCCAAAAATGAAACGAAAATTTACAAAAATTAAATCCCTTAAAGTTGAACACCTTCAATTACATCTAACTTGATCTTATGAGTAATGCCTTTATCAAATCATCAATTCAGTAAAGAAAATGAAATACAAAGATCAATAGATGCTTGAAATCCCAAATATAATAGATAATGTATCTAGACAATCTGTTGAAGAGAGTGGCTCTTTGAGCATCTTTCTTTAAAAACCCACCTTATACCAACCTTGAAATTTGACAGAGTCAAAGATTTCAATCATGCATTTTACTTAATCAAAATTTGAACAACCATGCTTGGTATACATGTGGTAGCTGCACACAATACTCGGACGACCGAGGTGGTAGCTCTTTCCTCCATGTGGTGGTAGTTTTCACACTCCTCATTGGGATGTAACTCTTTCCACATCTTTTGAGCATTTTACCTTTCTATGACTCCCCCTCAATTGGCTATCAATTATTTAAGATATAAGTATTCAACCAAATATTGATCTCGATTTCATACTCGACTAAGCAGTCAAATAAGATAATGACTATACCAAGAGATCATAGAGAGAGAGAAATTGACTTTGATCACTTTAGAAGATGATTTAATTAACATAAATGATCATTGCAACAGTGAAATATTATGATGGCAAAAGCATAATAAATTTCTAAATGTGCGAAAAGATGCAATTAAAGTCAATTATGATCTATGCTCAATTAATGTCCTATGAACAAACATAGATAATGAACAAAACAAAAACAAATACAAAACCTATCCTAAGCAAAGATTTCAAAAAGAAGATTATTTCAAGGAAAGCATCCCAATTGCTTTTCGTAAATGAATAAAACGTTTTTGATCCAAAGGTTTTGTTAGAATGTCAGCTAATTGATCCTCAGTTGAAATATATGAAAGTTGAAGAGTATTTGATTCAACTAGCTCTCTAAGAAAATGATATCTAAGTTCAATATGTTTTGTTCTAGAGTGCAACACAGGGTTTTTAGAAATGTTAATAGCACTAGTGTTGTCACAAAGTATTGTTACCGAAGATGCTGAAATGCGGAAGTCGCTCAATACGCTTTTCATCCAAATGAGTTGAGTTGAGCAACTTCCAGCTGAAATGTATTCCGCTTCGGCAGTCGAGAGTGCTATGCAGTTCTGCTTTTTACTGTGCCATGCAACAAGGCAATGGCCAAGATAGAAGCATGCACCACTCGTGCTTTTCCGATCATCCACTGATCCTGCCCAATCGGCATCTGAGTATCCAACAATATCCAAACTTGTTCCCATAGGATACCAAATTCCGAAATTAATTGATCCTTTGATATACCGGATGATCCTTTTCACCGCTTTCAGGTGAACCTCCTTTGGTGCTGATTGATATCTCGCGCAAATCCCAACACCAAAAGATATATCTGGGCGACTAGCCGTGAGGTAAAGCAGACTTCCAATCATACTTCGATACAGTTTCTCGTCTACATTCTCACTATGTGATTCACTTCCAAGTCCCTTGTGGCTAGTTCCCATTGGAGTCGGAAAATCTTTACAATTTTCTAGATCAAACTTTTTGACCAACTCCATTGCATACTTGGATTGACTCAAGTGAATACCTTCATCATTTTGTTTTATTTGCAATCCAAGGAAATAAGTCAATTCGCCCATCATGGACATCTCAAATTCGCTTTCCATGGTCTCCGCGAATTTAGAAGCATCGTTATCTCTTGTTGCGCCAAATACAATGTCATCGACATAGATTTGAGCTACCATGAAATTGCTTTGATAATGCTTCACAAAGAGAGTCCTATCAGCTCCCCCTCGAGTATAGCCCTTCTCCAAAAGGTGCTTTGTTAACCTTTCGTACCATGCTCGCGGTGCTTGTTTCAGACCGTAAAGAGCCTTTTTCAAACGAAAAACATGGTTAGGTTGTTTATGATCTACAAAACCTTTCGGTTGAGCCACATAAACTTCCTCATTTAAAAACCCATTTAGAAATGCGCTCTTAACGTCCATTTGAAATAATTTGATTTTAAAATGACAAGCAATAGCAAATAGTATACGAATGGACTCGAGTCTAGCTACAGGGGCGAAGGTTTCATTAAAGTCTATACCTTCTACTTGAGAGTAGCCTTGAGCAACTAATCGTGCCTTGTTCCTGATGATAGTACCATCCTCATTTTTCTTGTTCTTGAAGATCCATTTGGTACCTATCACATTGTGTTGCTTTGGAGGCTTCGTTAATTCCAGACTTTGTTTCGCTCAAATTGATGGAGCTCTTCCTGCATTGCTTTAATCCAGTAGTCATCCTGAAGAGCTTCATCTATGTTCTTTGGTTCGATTAAAGATACGTAGCAAGCGAATCCACAAACCAACTGCCTCCGAGTTCTGACTCCTTCTTGTGGATCTCCAATAATATTCGATTCCGGATGATCCTTGGAGATTCGTAACGTTTGTTGAAACGGAGTACTCGGAGATATATGAGATGATTCCTGCACATCAGATAAACTAGAAGAACCATTAGATGCATCATTAATATTGGAAGTATTATTATGAGAAGATGCACTAGCAGGAGAATCATCATCTAGAGAGATATCGAGGGTAGATTTTCCAGTTTCAAAGTGAAAAGCTTCATCTACTTTAACATTTATAGATTCTACGATCGTCTTAGATTCAATGTTAAATACTCGATATGCTCTGCTATTCGTAGAATAACCCAAAAAGATCCCTTCATCACTTCGAGAGTCAAACTTTCCAAGATTTTCACGGTCACGTAAAATGTAACATCGACTCCCGAAGACACGAAAATATTTGATATTGGGTTTTCTACTAAACCACAGCTCATATGGTGTATTTAAAGTTCCTGGGCGTAAGTAAACTCTATTAATGACATAGACAGCGGTGTTCACAGCTTCAGCCCAAAAATGTAGCGGTAAATTCCGGCTATGAAGCATCACACGCGCCATCTCTTGAACAACCCTGTTCTTGCGCTCAACAACACCATTCTGCTGAGGTGTATAGGGTGCCGAGAATTCATGTTTAATTCCATTTGAAGTGCAAAAATCAATGAATTTTGAATTTATGAATTCTCCACCTCTATCACTTCTAACACGAATGATCTTTTCATTCTTTTCAATCATAATACGATGGCAAATCTCATGAAAAGAGTCAAACGTATCAGCTTTCTCATTTAAAAATGCTACCCATGAAAACCGAGAGAAATCATCAACCAATAAAAAAATGTACCATTTACCTCCCAAAGATGGTTGACGGGTCGGCCAAAAGAAAAAGAAGAAAAGAAAATAGTCTACATAAACTACACAAGATTTAATCGTAAAACGATTAAAGACAAGGAGGGGTTTCACCTTTGCATACCCAAACCTTTTGAGTTTTGGAGTCTGTTGGCAATGGTTGAGAAGTTTTCCTTGATGAAGACGTCTTGCAAGATTGGTCTTTTTCTTTTGTCATCGTCTTGTTTGAAGTACTACCAATGTCCTTTTCTTTAGGAGAATCCTTCTTTGAATTCCATGGAGTGACCTTATTGGTAGCAGTTGCAAGATGTGGTTGATTTGATCCTTGAGCTCCAATCTTGCAGTTTCTTCCAATGTGCCCTGCAAAATTACAACGAAAACATACCTTTGTGCTTGATGATTCTGATGAGGATGAAGTAGGCTTGTTGTCGTTGGTTGTCATGATTTCCGGTGTCGGAGAAGGAGATACCGACTGAGGCACAAAGACTGTCCCAACCGAACTAAAATTGTCTTCAGTTCGATTGTATCCGAGGCCGAACTTGTTTGTTTGACCAAGACCAAGAAGTTTATCCAACTTACTCCTTCCTAAAGAGAATTGCTGTAAGTCATCCTTGAGTTGGCAAATGGTCTCTGTCATTTCCAATTTTTCCCGTCGGGCCTCGCCGTAGAGCTTCAAGAAATAGTTCGCTTTGTTCACCATATCTATATAGTTCTTCTCGAGTTGCTCATTGGACTCTTGAAGGGAAACATTTTCTTTTATCAGTTTATCCCTTTCCACTTCAAGATCGGTCGAGAGAGAAGTTACCCTCTTTACTTCTTCTTCGAGATCCTGCAATCTCCCTCTCAACCCCTTGTTTTGCTTAGCCGGTTTCTTTAAATCCCGTAAAGATCTGTGATAGGCTAGAGCAAATTCTTCACCTTCCGAATCATCCGATTCGTTGTCCGTTGCGTTCTTTTCAACAGTGGAGTTGGACAACGACTCAGATGTATTTGCCATAAAGCACATGAAGGGTGAAGATACAGACGCGTGGAATGCGGCGGAGCTCTTTTCTTCATCACTCGAAGACGACTCATTTGACGTTGAGTTGTCATCCCAAGTGACGACTTGCATCGCCTTCTTCTTTGCCGGATACTTGTTAGGACATTCCGTTGCAATGTGGCCGTAGCCTCGACATTTGAAGCATTGTAGTTGTCCTTCTGAACTTTTCTTATCCTTTGAGAAGTTTTCTTGCTTTCTTGACTTGTAACCTGAAGTACCCTTGCCTTTGTTCGACTTTCCGAAGGATGGAGATTTGCTTGAATTACCCCTTCGAAAGTTGCGGCGAAACTTCCTTGTCAAGAGAGCGAGCTGCTTCTCAAATTCCTCCATAGAAAGGTTCTCGTCATCGTCTGAGGAGGACGTATCCGCGTCTTCTTCCTTAGTTGTTTTCAACGCATAACCTGAAGACTTAGAAGTGGATGCCTTTCCAGAAGAATTGTTAGTAGTAAATGTCATTTCATAAGTTTGTAATGAACCAACTAATTCTTCTACACGTATTTCGTCCGGGTGTTTAATAGTTTCAATGGCAGTAACCTTTGGGCGAAACCGTTCAGGAAGAGTTCTTAAGATCTTTCTTACAATCTTAAATTCTGGAATCTTCTCTCCCATATTAGCACATGAGTTTACGATGTCTTGCAATCGTGTATAGTAGTCCGTGAAAGATTCATTTTCTGCCATTAAGATAGAGTCAAACTTGCTCGTAAGCATTTGTAGTTTCTGAATCTTCACGAGGTTAGTTCCCTCATGTGTAACCTGAAGAACATCCCAGATTTCTTTCGCAGTCTCACATGCCGAGACGCGAGAGAATTCAGTTTGAGATAAGGCATTAAAGATAGCATTAATTCCCTTGCCATTGTAAGAAGATGAATCTAACTCTTCCTTGGTCCATTTTGACCTAGGTTTTAAGGTGCGAACATCACCAATAAATTCAGTTGGATTAGTCCATCCTAATTCAATCGATTGCCACACCCGTTCGTCGATGGAAATTAAAAAGGCTTTCATCCGTACTTTCCAGTACGCATAATTTGTTCCATCGAAGAACGGGGGTCGGTTGATGTTTCCACCTTCAACCATTGTTTACAACCCTATTCCCGCTCTGATACCACTTGTTGGGTTATATGTAATAAGGATCTAAATAGGGGAAAAAACACCTAGAGGGGGGTGAATAGGTGTAAACGCATAAACACTCAAAAAATCGTTGCGATAAAAACCCAATGCGGAAATAAAAATAATACGCAAGATTTTTACGTGGAAAACTCCATCACCGGAGTAAAAAACCACGGGACCGATAACACGGCAGAAATCCACTAGAATTAAAACACGTACAAGGTGATTTACCGTACACACTTACGACTCAACCTTTTCCATACGCTCCTAGAGGATCTTCTCCGCTCGCTCCGCGACGCTTCTCGAATCCACGATCTGCGCCCAACGCCGAATCCACGGCGTCCAACGTCGAATCCACGACGTCCGACCGAATCCACGGTCTTCACCCAATAGCACCCTTCGAATCCACGAACGTGCCTCGCTCCGAATCCACGAGAGCGGTTGAACCTTGAATCCACAAGGACACGCGAATCCACGCGCCGATTTTTGGAGTAAATCGTTGTTTTGGGTGGTGATGATCCGCCGAATACTTAGATCAAAGATAGATCGGAAATACCATCTAAGTATTCATTAGTTTGATTCAACTCAAGATGTGAGTATGAAAACCTAGAATCAAACTAATCAATATAGATGAAGAAACATAGAGTATTCTCTAATGATTTCCTTTCTTCTCTATATGTGGATCTAGAGCCGTAAAAGATGATATATGAAAATGACGGCTATTTCGATTCACAGTGGATTAGCCCTAGAAAAAGAGTCATAGGGTCTATTTATAGGTTAGAAACCCTAGGAAGGAGATAAGAATCAAAAACCTAACATTTCTGGAGATTTTACGGACGGCGATCCGGATCGGATTAACTGTGATCCGGATCGTCGCAACGAGTCAGGCAATTCCAGAAAAACGAAGGTTCGGGATCCGGATCGAAGTGCTTGATCCGGATCGTTCATACAGTTCACCAAACATCAACGTTCGGGATCCGGATTGCGAAGCCTGATCCGAATCGTTCAAGGAAGATGGTAGACTCAGTGTTCGGGATCCGGATCAAGAGAGGCTACGATCCGGATTGAACTGGTGTATGAACGAACCACCTTCGGGATCCGGATCGAACAACCTGATCCGGATCCTGAACATGTCCCAAGTCCAGTTTTTGATTTTTATGCAATGAAAGATTCTTCCAAGTGTTTCTACACTACAAGAAGTATTCGGATCACACAAAATCTTTAGTAAAACATACCTGATCCTTTTGAATTCTTCTTTCTTGAGATTGAGTTAAACGATCCAACTTTCTTCACCTTCAATCTTCAAGACTTGAGACTTTCACGAAACTACGCCAACTCAAATTCCGTAACACGAATCTCAGTCACCGTCGTCGGCCTGGGCCAGTCGGTTACCGAATCTATCTTCTTCGGGTCGACCGCAATCCCAGCAGCTGACACAATATGCCCCAGAAAGCCCACCTTGCGGAGCCAAAACTCACACTTTATAAGTTTTGGCATACCCTTCCTAGTCCCGGAGGGTCTGGGGAGTTACCCGCGGGTGTTCCCACAACCCTTGTCTATGCGAGAGTAGACCGGAACGTCAACTAGAGGACTATCACCGACTGGTCTAAGATGGGCTTGAGTATCCCATTCCTCATGCCCAAGAGCACCACTGGTGCGTTAACGAGTCTAAACGGTATAACCGTAAACTCATCTTGACCATTCCGAGCTCGCAGGTCCATTTTCAGTATGTCATTACTCCGGTCTCTAGGCTGGCGATAGCCGGACCGCAGATCAACCTTTGGGAATGACGTTTCTCCTTATAGTTGGTCACATAGGTCGTCTATCCGAGGTAGAGGAGTACGTGTCCTTCTCGTGTCAAGACCCATATGGTACTCGTGGACGCTACTCGACTGCCTTCTACCAAGCTCCTTGCCCGCAACAAGGAAAAGCGAGCAAAAGACATTCCTACAAGCTAAGTTTACAAGTTCCGGTAAGTCCGGTTCCCGGAGACTCGCTTGGAGCTTCAAGCAGTCAACTACCGCTTAAAGATTGCCACAACTGTCGGCCCCAAGCGCTACACCAATAACCTTCACGGAAACCTCATCAGTTCTTAGAGACTAAGAACCCGCCTCACCCTCGCTGGGCAGGCAGGAATACAGCCGCCTGCCTCGAGGGGTAGCCGGAGGTTCCGACCGAACTTATTCCTACGATGGGAATTTCTCCTAATAACTAAGGTAGGGCGAAAACATGAAGCGAGGTGGAAGGGTGGAATGCTGCTACGGATGATGTCCCCGTCTCCGAGGGCAGTCGAAACGATAGTGCCCCGGTTTGCCGTATCGAAAACAGTGGTCTTGCTTCTGGGGACATCCGGTCACTTGGTGTATTCCATCGCAAATGATGCAAGACTTGTCCACCGGCCATTGTCCTCCCATCGGCGCATTCTTGGTTCCTTGTTGCCGTCTCAGGTATTTAGGAGGCCGGCTCCTTTTGGTATGCTTGTTTCCAAAATTTAGCCGAGTTCACTCTTTATCCCCCCAGTGACCTGAGCTCTCCCATCGGGCGCTCCACCGGACCTCTTGGAATTTGCCAAGTTCACCGTCGCCCTATCCCATTCGGTTTGCTGGATAGGGGCTTTCCCCGCGGCATCGGTGGACATTCTAGGGGTAGGCGCCACCACGGTCTCTCTCAAGGGGTCTCCAACAGTGGCCCCTGGCAGAAGTCCCGCTGTTACTGGTGTTGGTGCTACTGAAGGTGTTGTTGCCTGAACCGACGGTGCCCCGGTTATCGTGGTCGGAGGAGGGGCGACCATAGTCTCGCTGTCCGCCACCGGCGGTCCCGGTCACTAGCGCGGCTGGTCCGGGCAGAGGAGCCTGGGTGACCTCCACTGGTGTAGTCGATAGTTGCGTCAACGGACGCACTTGTTCCATAAGGTTGCTAACTGCCCGGCCATCTCTCGTAGTTGTTGCCGGAGGAGCTGATACTCCGCCGCTGTTGGCACCGTACTTTCTGCCCCTGTGTTCTCCGTTGCTAACCCATTTCGGGCCGTTATGCTGCTGTATACAAAGAAACCGCATTAACCCTAAGGTTCCTGACCTAATACTTGACCTGCAAAAACACTGAGGCTATGACCCTTGTTCCCCGTACTCTCACGTACTACCGCACCTACACCTTGGTTATCTCATGTCCAATTTGCTTGTGGCATCATACACTGTGGATGTGGGTCACCGACTACTGTGGTTATGGTTGTTTTTCTCTGATACTATTTTATCTGTCACGCCCCCGGGGGTTTTTGAGTCTATCAAGCGGAAAATTGCGTGTATTATTTTTTTCTTTCTTAACAAGGTATCTTAAACCTCATCCCCGGTGCGTGCCATACCGCCACATACACAAATTCTCTCTGCCCACGGACAGAGTCTCCTTTGTGTATGCACGGCGTCTCATTTACAACATCATACACCAACCATCAACCATACAATAGACATACATCGTCAAATAGAGTACAGTAACTTAACTAATGTTATAAAAGCGGCGTAACCGTCTGGAAAGGATAAAACCAGCGGTTGCAAAACCCGTGCCCACACGGCACTTCGTTTTGGGAAAACGTTTTCGAAATCATTTAGCTTTTCCTGAAAGCGTGCCGCATAAGAAAACATCACTGAAAGTAACTAAAACGCATAGGTAAATCTCATCCACAGTGCTATCTAATACATGTCCACGACTAGTAAGCTCCACAAGCAAATGAACTAATTAAAGCATAAGGAAGACGAGATAAAAACCCAAGTATCCTGACTACGGTCCTCGCGACGCAGTCTCACCGCCCTCCCGGCTAACGCACCTCGTAACTGTAAGACCCGGTCTTTCCTAAACCCTTCTTGTCACCCTCTTCTTGTAATGTCCGACCGAGGGCCTCATTTTGGTGTTTTCCGGACAGACCGTCGGGGCCCGCAGATAATTTTAGGCGGTAGAGCTCGCGGAGCGGAGCGCGCGGGCGCGATCGGTTTCAATTTCCGACTTCCGGTCTGATCAGAATTAATTCTCAAAGTTGGGGTCCCCTTAGGCGTCTCGGGATCCGTGTTGGCGACCCACACATCTTTTAAGGTAAACCCTAACTTTTTAATATATATAGCCGGATGGGAAAGGGAATTAGGGTTCCTTTTGTTTTGTGGCCGCCTCTTTTCTTTTACTTCTCCCCTCGTAGCCGCCGGCAAGGAGTAACCAAGGACTCGGGCGAGGGTGGACCGGTGGAGGCAAGCGGACGATCCCTCTCCTTCCTCCTCTTTCGCGCATCGAGGTGAGTCGGGGTGCGTGTTCGTTCGGGTTTCTATTTCCTTTCGTTTCGTTGGTCACGAGGAGGGAGGAGGGGCGGTGCCGTCGCGCACCGCCGCACGCGGGGCCGGCCGCGGGTGGGGCGCCCGCGCGGGCAGGTGCCGCACGGGGTCGCCCCACACTGCGGGCAGCGCGCCCGCGCGACGCTCGGCCGCGCGGGGCCGCCCACAGGAGGGGCGCCCGCGCGGGCTGGTGCCGCGCGGGGTCGCCCCGCACCCTGGGCAGCGCGCCCGCGCGGGGCCGCCCGCAGGAGGGGCGCCCGCGCGGGTTGGTGCCACGCGGGGTCGCCCCGCACCGCGGGCAGCGCGCCCGCGCGGCGCTCGGCCGCGCGGGGCCGCCCGCAGGAGGGGCGCCTGCGCGGGCTGGTGCCGCGCGGGGTCGCCCCGCACCGCGGGCAGCGCGCCCATGCGGCGCTCGGCCGCGCGGGGCCGCCCGCAGGAGGGGCGCCCACGCGGGCTGGTGCCGCGCGGGGTCACCCCGCACAGCGGGCAGCGCGCCCGCGCGGCGCTCGGCCGCGCGGGGCCGCCCGCAGGAGGGGCGCCCGCGCGGGCTGGTGCCGCGCAGGGTCGCCCCGCACCGCGGGCAGCGCGCCCGCGCGGCGCTCGGCCGCGCGGGGCCGCCCGTAGGAGGGGCGCCCGCGCGGGCTGGTGCCGCGCGGGGTCGCCCCGCACCGCGGGCAGCGCGCCCGCGCGGCGCTCGGCCGCGCGGGGCAGCCCGCAGGAAGGGCGCCCGCGCGGGCTGGTGCCGCGCGGGGTTGTGCCCAGGCGGAGTGTGCGCCGCACGGGCCGGTGCCGTGCGGGGAACTCCGCCGCACGCTGTTGGGAGTCGATGTGAGTTTCGGACCTCTAAGTCTTGACTTGCCCATGTTCCTTCAGGAGTGCGGGACGCTGTTGGCGACTGGTGCACGGACGCAGAGTGTACGAACGCAGGACGACGCACACAAGGTGGGTACATTCCCGGGGATTGTGGGAATAGGGATTTACTGTTAGAAATAGCATGTTGGGGCAAGGTGGAATTGTTAGTCTCCTTCTGTTTACGCACTAACCCTGTTATGTTATTGTACTTAATATCAATCTGAGGCTCAAGTTTTGCTACACGCACACCAGCGGTTTGGCCACCGCAAGGGTGTGCTTTTCTGGAAAAGTGGTACGTTGACCCGTGTACCCCACGCGACGGTGGCGTTAGGAATGGGGGCCCCCATGGGTGGGGGGTGTGAGCGGTGATGTCGAGGCAGGTGCTCGGCGGCCGAGGCAGGTGCTCGGCGGTGGACATCGGGAAAGGTGCCCGATGTTGTTTTGATACAGGGTGTGAGCGGTGATGTCGAGGCAGGTGCTCGGCGGCCGAGGCAGGTGCTCGGCGGTGGACATCAGGAAAGGTGCCCGATGTTGTTTTGATACAGGGTGTGGTTAATGCGGATGATACATGAGAGGGATGGTTGCTCCGGTTTTGTGGTTTGCCCTATTTTTGTTTCTCTTATGCTTATCATGCTATTTCTAGTCACTGACTTCCCACTCCGTGACAGGTTCGTTCAGGGGCGAGTGCTAGGGCACCGGTGAGGCCGCGAGAGTGCTGTCCTGATTTTTAGTGACTTCAGATACAGTGACTCTTCTCTCCCTTTTCTTTTATTACTCATGTTAGCTAGTTTGTGGATTGCGACACCCCCGTGGGGTCGAAGTGGATGTTGCCTCCTCCCTTTTGAATAAACGAATGATTGTTACATTCTTTCTTACTTGGCCGTTTCAAACAATGAAAAGCAAAGAAAACCGGTTGCGAAAACTACTTTTAAAATGTGGGTGTCGTGTGGGCACCGAATTTTCAAACCCTGTGGATTTATGTGGCTTTCAAACGGTCTTTCCTAAAACGATGGCATCGTGTGGATGCCGCTTTCAAAACCTTGTGATTATTTATCCTTTCAAACCATCGGCCTCTATGTTCTAAGTGAATATTAGAATATCATGTGAGTTGTTTGGTTGCATGTGAACGAGACCCCAACTGATGTGGTTAGAGATTGTATGTGCTACACCTTGTGAGACATTTTGTAATTGAGACGCCGTGCATATACAAAGGAGACTCTGCCCGTTTGCAGAGTGACTTTGTGTATGCGGCGGGTCTGGACACGCACCGGGGAGCATTGGTTTACACAAAAAAAAAATATATATTTGGCTGAATTAGGAGCATCGGTGGCTCCCCTTCCGCGCGATTCGAGCCCCCTAGGCGTGACAGATTAAGATGGTATCAGAGAGGTAAACTTTAACCACAGCAGTCGGGGCCTAACATCCACGGGACGCAAGACACTAGCTAGTGATTAATAAAGTAAACTGGGGATAGATAAGTAAAACGCGAGTGTACGAGGGATAAAGGGGTATTTAATTTCGGTGTGTCCGTAGGTCGTGGTGCTAGACCAGTTAGGCCTAGGGTTGACTTGGTTTCCTTGCATGTAGCGAATAATGGCCCGAAATGGGCTATCAGCGGAGAACACAGGGGCAGAAAGTACGGTGCGAACAGCGGCGGAGTATCAGCTTCTCCGACAACGACTACAAGAGATGGCCGGGCAGCTAGCAACCCTTATGGAACAGACGCGATAGTGGGTGCAATGGTCGACTACACCAATGGGGGTCGCCCAGGCTTCTCTGCCCGGACCAGCCACACCAGCAACTTTGGGACCTACGCTGGGAGCCGTTATTTGGAACCCCTTGAGGGAGAGATGGCCGACCCTTGGGTCGTGGGAAAATAGGTAGATACCATGGAAAGGCTCTTCGAAGCTTTGCTAATGGAGGAGGGTGAATGGGTCCCTTTAGCAGCCCTTTTTCTTGAGGGAGACGCCCGCAAGTGGTGGAAGACGGTGCGCCCGGACCCCTCGGAGGGCACCGCCCTTCCATCTTGGACCACGTTTCGAGGAAAACTCTTTGGGGCACTTCTCTCCGACAGCATCAAACAGTAGGTGGAAGATGACCTGAAGCCCATCAAGCAAGGAAGTCGGGCAGTTATGGGATATCAACGGGCATTTGTGAGGTTGATCAAATGTGTTTCCCTTGTTATAAGAGTTGAATCTCACAAGGCCCATCTATTTGTGAATAGCTAATAGAGCGACATCTTCAAGGCGGTGCAAACGGCGGGTTTGCACGCCTTCCAGGAGGCGGTCGATAGAGCCACCGCGGTGGAGCGCGGATTTACGACTTCACGAGCCCGATGGGAGAGCTCAGAACACAACAGGGATAAGAAATGAACTCGGCCAAGCTTCGGAAGAGAGCATACCAAGAGGAGCCGGCCTCCTAAATACTCGAGATTGCAACAAGGAACCAAGAATGCGCCGACGAGAGGACAATGGCCGGTGGACAAATCTTGCATCATTTGCGATGGAATACACCAAGTGACCGGATGTCTCCAGAAGCAAGACCATTGTTTTCGAAGTGGCATACCGGGGCACAATCGTTGCAACTGCCCCTCGAAAACGGGGACATCATCCGTAGCAACATCTACACCCTCGTCTCCGCAATCGGGATGAGGGAGAGTCTATACGATGACCCACCATAGGACAGACCCATAGAGCATGATGTAACAGGTAATACTCGAGTTTCAGACCATCGTGCTAGAACTTTGGTGGCAACACCTAAGCATCCCACTCTTTCACCTCGCTTCGTGTTTTCACCCTACCTTAGTTATTAGAAGAAATCCCTATCGCAGGAATAAGTTCGGATGGACCCTCTGGCTACCCCTCGGGGCAGGCGGCTGTGCCCCTTCCTGCCCAGTGAGGGTGAGGCGGGTTCTTAGTCTCTAAGAACTAATGAGGTTCCGTTAAAGGTTGTCGGTGTAGCGCTTGGGGCCGACAGTCGCGGCAATCTTTAAGCGGTAGTTGACTGCTTGAAGTTCCAAGCGAGTCTCCGGGAACGGACTTACCGGAACTTGTAAACTTAGCTTGTAGGAACGCCTTCTGCTCGCTTTTCTTTGTTGCGGGCAAGGAGCTTGGTAGAAGGCAGTCGAGTAGCGTTCCCGAGTGCCGTATGGATCTCGACACGAGAAGGACAAATACTCCTCTACCTCGGATAGATTACCTACGCGATCAACTACAAGGAGAAACGGCGTTCCCAAAGAATGATCTGCGGTCCAGCTATCGCCAGCCTAGAGTCCGGGGTAATGACATACTGAAAACAGATCTGCGAGCTCGGAATGGTCAACATAAGTTTACAGTTGTACCGTTTAGACTCGTTAATGCACCAGCGGTGCTCCTGGGCATGATGAATAGGATATTCAAGCCCTTCTTAGACCAGTCGGTGATGGCCTTTTAGTGGACGTTCGGATCTACTCTCGCACAGACAAGGGGTATGGGGAACACTTGCGAGTAATCCCCCAGACCCTCCGGGGTCAGAAACCATATGCCAAAACTTATAAAGTGTGAGTTATGGTCCGCAAGGGGGACTTTTTGAGGCATATCGTTTTGGTGTCTGGAATCGCGGTGGATCCAAGGAGGATTGGATCAGGGATCAACTGGACTCGACCAACAGAGATGATGGAAATCCGAAGCTTCTTAGGACGGGCAGACCGCTACAGATGCCTCGTGGGAGGCCACTTCCCCAAATCGGCTAACCCAAAGAGGGGAGAGATACGTCTAGATGGCCCAGTGCCAGGAGGGCGTCAAGGGACTTAAAGACGAACACACACAGGCGCCAGTGCTCACATTGCCGAAGCCCGGAAAGGACTATAAGATTTAGTCTGACGAATCTCCAAGAGGATCTCGGGAGATCAAATAACGGACACGCGACTACAACTTGTGCGAGACAGAATGCCCTCGGAGCAAGACGGAGTTTGTATGACTGACACAGATGATGTAATAAGGTGCCGGGGATGAATTTGTGTACCCGGTAGGCTAGAGATAAGGGAAGAAAGTCTAGCCAAGGGTATATAATACCTCCTATACCGTGCACCCCGGAGGTACAAAGAGGTGCAAGGATCTGGGGCAGACCTTCAGATGGCCCAAATCGAAAGAGCGATGTGGCACAAATTGTGGCGCAATATTGGGTGTGCCAACAGGTGAAAGCAAAACATCAACGACTGGCAGGAAAGTTGCAACCACTACCTGTGCCCGAATGGAAATGGGAGCAAATCACTATGGACTTCGTCACCGAATTTCCACGTTCACAGCAGGGACACGACGCCATCCGGGTCGCTGTGGATCGGCTAACGAAGTCGGCTCATTTCTTACCCATCCACACGACCTGGACACGCGACCGACTGGCTCAAGTCTACATCGGCGAGATCGTGAGGCTTCACGGGGTGCCAGTATCGATTACTTCAGACAGAGACACAAGGTTCGTTTCGAACTTTTGGCAAAGTCTACAACGAGCCTTGGGACCAAGTTACACTTCAGCTCAGCCTTTCACCCCCAGACGGATGGGCAATCCGAGCGGGTGATTCGGATACTCGAGGACATGCTCCAAGCGTGCGTACTGGATTTGGGAGACGGATGGTCGCGCTACCTACCCCTTGCAGAGTTCGCTTATAACAACAGCTACCAAGCGAGCATCCAGATGGCGCCGTACGAAGCATTGTACGGCAGACGCTGTAGATCCCTGATCTGTTGGGACGATCTGGGGGAGAGAAAGTTTTTGGGGCCGGACCTGGTGGTTGAGACTGAGGAAAAGGTGCGCCTCATCAGGCGACGATTGGCGACCGCCCAGAGCCGGCAGAAGAGCTATGCAGACCGGAGACGTCGCGACTTGGAATTCCGGGTGGGGGAGCACGTGTTGTTGCGGGTGTCGCCGTCAAAAGGGGTGAAGCGGTTTGGGTTGAGAGGCAAGTTGAGCCCGCGGTACGTGGGGCCGTTTGAGATTTTGGAGCGCATCGGCCCGGTAGCCTACCGCCTCGCCCTACCACCGAACCTTGACCAAGTTCATGATGTGTTCCACGTATCCATGCTTCGGAAGTACCTCCCCGATCCATCGCGAGTGCTTGACGTCTCTGCAATTGAGCTCAAAGAGGATTTAAGTTTCGCGGAAGTACCGGTACGGATCCTAGCCCGGGAGGATAAAAAGCTGCGAAGTCGAACAATTCCCTACGTGAAGGTGCTTTGGAGCAATCAGGAAGAGCGTGAGGCAACTTGGGAACCCGAGTCAAAGATGAGGGAGTGCTACCCGGACCTGTTCGCCGCTGGGGAAGTTTAAGTTTCGGGGACGAAACTTGTTTTTAGCGGTAAGTGGTGTAAGACCCGGTCTTTCCTAAACCCTTCTTGTCACCCTCTTCTTGTAATGTCCGACCGAGGGCCTCATTTTGGTGTTTTTCCGGACAGACTGTCGGGGCCCGCAGATAATTTTAGGCCGTAGAGCTCGCGGAGCGGAGCGCGCGGGCGCGATCGGTTTCAATTTCTGACTTCCGGTCTGATCAAATTAATTCTCGAAGTTGGGGTCCCCTTAGGCGTCTCGGGATCCGTGTTGGCGACCCGCACATCTTTTAAGGTAAACCCTAACTTTTTAATATATATAGCCAGATGGTAAAGGGAATTAGGGTTCCTTTTGTTTTGTGGCCGCCTCTTTTCTTTTACTTCTCCCCTCGTAGCCGCCGGCAAGGAGTAACCAAGGACTCGGGCGAGGGTGGACCGGTGGAGGCAAGCGGACGATCCCTCTCCTTCCTCCTCTTTCACGCATCGAGGTGAGTTGGGGTGCGTGTTCGTTCGGGTTTCTATTTCCTTTCGTTTTGTTGGTCACGAGGAGGGAGGAGGGGCGGTGCCATCGCGCACCGCCGCGCGCGGGGCCGGCCGCAGGTGGGGCGCCCACGCGGGCAGGTGCCGCGCGGGGTCGCCCCACACCGCGGGCAGCGCGCCCGCGCGGCGCTCGGCCGCGCGGGGCCGCCCACAGGAGGGGCGCCCGCGCGGGCTGGTGCCGCGCGGGGTCGCCCCGCACCGCGGGCAGCGCGCCCAGGCGGAGTGTGCGCCGCACGGGCCGGTGCCGTGTGGGGAACTCCGCCGCACGCTGTTGGGAGTCGATGTGAGTTTCGGACCTCTAAGTCTTGACTTGCCCATGTTCCTTCAGGAGTGCGGGACGCTGTTGGCGACTGGTGCACGGACGCGGACTGGACGAACGCAGGACGACGCACACAAGGTGGGTACATTCCCGGGGATTGTGGGAATAGGGATTTACTGTTAGAAATAGCATGTTTGGGCAAGGTGGAATTGTTAGTCTCCTTCTGTTTACGCACTAACCCTGTTATGTTATTGTACTTAATATCAATCTGAGGCTCAAGTTTTGCTACACGCACACCAGCGGTTTGGCCACCGCAAGGGTGTGCTTTTCCGGAAAAGTGGTACGTTGACCCGTGTACCCCACGCGACGGTGGCGTTAGGAATGGGGGCCCCCATGGGTGGGGGGTGTGAGCGGTGATGTCGAGGCAGGTGCTCGGCGGCCGACATCGGGAAAGGTGCCCGATGTTGTTTTGATACAGGGTGGGAGCGGTGATGTCGAGGCAGGTGCTCGGCGGCCGAGGCAGGTGCTCGGCGGTGGACATCGGGAAAGGTGCCCGATGTTGTTTTAATACAGGGTGTGGTTAATGCGGATGATACATGAGAGGGATGGTTGCTCCAGTTTTGTGGTTTGCCCTATTTTTGTTTCTCTTATGCTTATCATGCTATTTCTAGTCACTGACTTCCCACTCCGTGACAGGTTCGTCCAGGGGCGAGTGTTAGGGCACCGGTGAGGCCGCGAGAGTGCTGTCCTGATTTTTAGTGACTTCAGATACAGTGACTCTTCTCTCCCTTTTCTTTTATTACGCATGTTAGCTAGTTTGTGGATTGCGACACCCCCGTGGGGTCGAAGTGGATGTTGCCTCCTCCCTTTTGAATAAACGAATGATTGTTACATTCTTTCTTACTTGGCCGTTTCAAACAATGAAAAGCAAAGAAAACCGGTTGCGAAAACTACTTTTAAAACGTGGGTGTCGTGTGGGCACCAAATTTTCAAACCCTGTGGATTTATGTGGCTTTCAAACGGTCTTTCCTAAAACGATGGCATCGTGTGGATGCCGCTTTCAAAACCTTGTGATTATTTATCTTTTCAAACCATCGGCCTCTATGTTCTAAGTGAATATTAGAATATCATGTGAGTTGTTTGGTTGTATGTGAACGAGACCCCAACTGATGTGGCTAGAGATTGTATGTGCTACACCTTGTGAGACATTTTGTAATTGAGACGCCGTGCATATACAAAGGAGACACTGCCCGTTTGCAGAGTGAATTTGTGTATGCGGCGGGTCTGGACACGCACCGGGGAGCATTGGTTTACACAAAAAAAAAAAAATATATGGCTGAATTAGGAGCATCGGTGGCTCCCCTTCTGCGCGATTCGAGCCCCCGGGGTGTGACAGTAACACCTGTCACGGAGTGGGTAAAGTCAGTGACAAACAAAGTAGATGTCTAATAACAATAAGGAATAAGGAGCAAACCAAATACACCGGAACCTTTCGCTAAAACCCTACACATAATTAAGCTGGGCACCAACCCCAGATTTACCAATTAAGTTGGGCACCAACCCTAGAGTACCTGTCGGGGAGACTAAAGTCTCCCCTCGTGCGCAAACACCTTTTTGATGCTTTTAAACCTCTTCACGGAGCTAGTGCGGCACCTATAGCTGTCGTGAAGGGGTCCCCACTCGCACCTATACTTTCGTGGGGCACACGGGTCAAAAAGACCACTTCTCCGGAAAAGTACACCCATGCGGAGGCCAATCCGCCTGTGTACGTGCAGCATCCGAAACGGATTTGCCGAGATCGGCGTGTAATGAGCACCGCGACCATAGCCGCTTCAATTGTTAGATAAAATACAATTATGCGAAAGGTTGACTAAACCGGAAATCTCGCGCCGCCGTCGTCGTCCGCCGGAGCCCCGCGCGGTTCGGAACCGCGCGGCGTGTCTCCGCGGCGACGCCCACGCGGCGCGGTGCCTCGCGCGGGTGTTGCCCGTGCGGCGGCCGCGCGGCGCCCGCGCGGTGCCCGCGCGGTTGCGGGTCTGCGTGGGTGCCGCCCGCGCGGTTGCGGGTCCGCGTGGGTGCCGCCCGCGTGGTTGCGGGTCCGCGTGGGTTGCCGCACGCGGGCGGTAAGCCGCCGCGGCGCCCATAGGGGCTGTGGCCCGTGCGGTTGCGGGTCCGCGTGTGTGCCCGCCCAGCAGCGGTAGCCACGCGCGGCGCCCTTGCGGTGCCCGCGCGGTTGCGGGTTCCGCATGGGTGCCGTCCCCGGCGGTAGCCCGCGCGGCGCCTATGCGGTGCCCGCGCTGTTGCGGGTCCGGATGGGTGCCGTCAGTGCCGTAGTGGCCCGCGCGCGCCCATGCGGTGGCCGCGCGTGCGCCCATGTCGCAGTGCCCCGCGTGGTCGAGGGTCCGCATTGAGACCGTCCGTTGGCGGTAGCCCACGCGGCGCGCCATGGGCGGTGCCCGGCGGTGGTGCGGGTCCGCTTGGGTGCCAGCCCGCGCGGTAGCCGCAGCGGGCGCCCAGCGGCGGGTATGGCCTGCGCGGAGCCCGCGCCGGTGCCCGCGCGGTCACCGTCGCCGCTTGCGGCGACGGTGGCCGTCCGCACTCTCCCCCCCCCCCCCCCCCCCCCCCCGCGCGATGCCCTTGCGGCACTGCGCGCCTCCGCCGTCCGTTCCGTGCCCTAGCATGGCGACGATGACGGTGACGGCGACGGATACGACGGAGAAACCCAAGAACTCAAACAAAAAGGACGACGGAAAAATCCCAAATAATTTGTAATAATTATTTTACTAACCGAAGATCGACGGGAAGGTTGTCCGGTCGCGTTCTTGCCTTCGGTTCGAAGTCCGGGAAGATCGGGCTCCTTCTCTCTCTCCTTTCCCTTTCTTCTGGCTAGGGTTCCGTCTTTTCTTTGGTTTTCGGTACGCACGAGAGGGAAGGGTTTGAGGAGGCGGTAATTTAAATTAGGGGTTTCCTTCCGGTAAGGGGTTTATTTATCCTCTTATTATTAATTTATTTAGTTTCCAACTCGTACGTAAGAAAATTCTATTTTCCGTCACCGGATAATTAATTATTTAATTAATTATTCCTACGAGATAAACTCCCACCTTTTAATCTTCGTCACCAATTAATTAATTCCTTAATTAATTATTCCTACGGGATAACCCACCTTGTAATCCCCGTAACCGAATAACTAATTCTCTAACTAATTAATCGCACGAGATAAACCCACCTTTTAATACCCGTAACCGAATAACTAATTCTCTAACTAATTAATCGCACAAGATAAACCCACCTTTTCCTCAAAAAACATGCAGGATATTTTGCACGAATTTCGATGCATGACTAATCACCGCATCACTAAGAATTCCGTTTCGAGAGATCCCGATATCGGATTTCAGATTCGATCGCACCGTCGGCCTTCTTTTTCCGCGCTCTATCGCAGAAAAATACCAGCACCACACACCGGCCAACTTTTAAGAATTGAATAATTTTATTTCCCTTAAAGGCTTAAATGACTATATGTGGGTCAAAAATACCCCTAAGGGCCGGATCACTACACCACTCACACTTTATAAAAAGTTTCATCCCGAAACTTAAGTACAAACCCCACTAATCAATTCGAGAAAACATTCTCTCATCTTCGATTCCAGTTCCCAAGTCGCCTCGCGCTCTTCGTGGTTGCTCCACTGGACCTTTACATAGGGGATAGTTCGATTGCGCAACTTCTTGCCCTCTCTTGCCAAAATCCGCACCGGCGTCTCCTCGACGCTTAAATCCTCTCGCAACTCGATGGTGGAGGCATCCAAGGCATGAGAGGGGTCAGCTAGGTACTTCCGGAGCATTGAGACATGGAACACGTTATGGACTCGTTCGAGGTTCGGCGGCAGGGCTAATCGGTACGCCACCGGTCTTACGCGTTCTAGGATCTCGAACGGTCCTACGTACCTCGGGCTTAACTTTCCCTTTATGCCGAAGCGTCGGTTCCCCTTGGAGGGCGAAACTCGGAGTAACGCATGCTCACCCACCATGAACTCCAAGTCTCGGCGTCTGTTGTCCGCGTAGCTTTTCTGTCTGCTCTGGGCGGTCAGCAGCCTTTGTCTAATCAATCGCACCTTAAATGACTATATGTGGGTCAAAAATACCCCTAAGGGCCGGATCACTACACTCGAGTGCCTCTAATGGCGGATTCCGGCCGGCGACCCCTGGGCCGGCGCAAGATGGATCAAATCCTTCCTCTCGGTCCTCTGGTGCATTCTGGGTGGTTGGCCGGCGGCTCGGGTGCACGGCGGCGCCGGACGGTGAGGAACGGCCGCGGTTCAAGGTTGGCCGGCTCTAGGGCGTGTTGAATCTCCCCCGATCTTCATCCGATCCACTCCAAACTTTGGGAGCAGCTTGCAGTCACTAGGAGGAGCAAGATCAATGGTTCTGATCTTGACTTCGTCGGTCGGATGAAGCTCGTGGTGATTCTCGGCCGAACCAAGCAATTCCGGCAAAACTTGCCCCCGCCGGCGGCCGGGACGACGGCGATGGCTCAGGCTTCACAGGTAAGGTCTACTTAAGGTCAAGAACGCATTAATATACTCCTAGGCTCATTTAAAAACAACAACATCCATAACCTTACCTCGTCGGAGCAATCAATGAAGAAGAAGCCTCTCCACGGCGGTGTACGGCGGAGTCCGACACCAGGGTTCCTCGGCTGGGTCACAACTTCACAGAGGAACACTCAGGAGAAGACTTGATCAACCTGGGCCCTTCTCCACACCTTCCTCCCATCAACCGAGAAGAAGCTTCATGTCTTCTTCTTCTTCACCTACTCCGGCGACAGAAACTGTAGCAGCCGGTGGTGCGCTACCTCCGATGGAAGCGGCAGGAGGAGTGGGTTTGTTGAAGTTGCGGCTGGAGGAGATGGGTACGGGGCGTAGGGTTTTGGATATGCCCTAGCCGAGTATACTTATATATACATGCATGGCACTTTGCATTTACACCCTCCAGCAATTTAATCTCTGAGTTAAGCCCCTCTCAATTCACTTATCTCGCATCCAAGCCCCTCTCCCAGGGGTGGCACGCAAAACGAGGCAAGAAACATAGGGTCTTTTGTGCAAAACGTCGCATTTTCATTGTATTTCACGCTTCTCGAGGCTCTAGGATCGTCAGACGAAAATTCTCGGTGGCACGCAAAACGAGGCAAGAAACATAGGGTCTTTTGTGCAAAACGTCGCATTTTCATTGTATTTCACGCTTCTCGAGGCTCTAGGATCGTCAGACGAAAATTCTGTCAGCGCCATTGCGCTCAGAACGTCCAAATTAGCTAGAAACGTCTACTCATACTGCTAGGTTTGGATTTTGGACAGTGAAATGGCCAACGACCGATCAAGAGGGGACCGAAAACAGGGGTTACTATTCATTTTACTATTCACTTAAGTCGTGGGTCCCACTAGTTTTCTTGCTGATTTCCGGACGATCCGACCGTCGGATCGGCAAACGGTCTATACCATTTCCACTCGATTCGACGAGACGGTCGCACTGGCGACCTCAGATTTCCGAGATCGGACTCGGATCGAAAAGGCGGAATTTGTGCTTCGGCAACTGTGCCTTCCGTACGCCGGTACACACCACAAAGGTTAATTTTGTTTCCTCGCACACATTCGCACCTGGAAAACACTCTTTACACTAACACAATTTTCCCGAGTATTACAGTCGGTGCCAGGACGAAGGTAGGACCTTACCTTGTGGGTTGTGTCGCCAGCTTCCCATGACTGAGGCTTAGCCTTGAGGCTTAGTTTGGGAGCGTTTTGGATTGTTAATCTTTTGGGGCAGGTGTGAGTCAAGGGGGAATCTGGCGACTACTCGGAGTTTTGGCACTAGTCACTTTCGGCTAGGGGGCCCTGTACGCAGCTCTTTTTGTGGGGTAGACCTTGTGGTAAGTCTTAGAGCTGAAACCTAACGTTAGTCTTGACCGTCGCCTCGGTAGGACGGACAGCCGGAACGGGTAGTCCGAGAGGGTGGTTATGCTTTGAGCTTGTGGTCCGTGTTGGTGACAGGTGAGTTCGTTGTTTTCGGGGGGGGGGGGGGGAATTTCGGGTGGTTAGTAACCCAGCCTGTTTTGTTGGCACCTCTTGGAGACTTGTGAGGGCGTTAGTGTGGTTTGTTTTCCTTGTCGTCGGGTTAGTTGTGTTGGACTTTTAAAGGCTCATCGGTATGGGTTGGGCGGTAGGACTGGGGTACCTCGACGCATCGCGAGACTTTTGTTGCTGACTTCTTAGCGCCGGCTGAGGTGGGTTGCGGACCGGTGGCGTCATGACGGGAAATTCCGAGTCAGGAAGCAGGATTACGACGAGGTGCTGGGAATGGAGTGGTTCACGAGGTACCAGGCGGATGTGTAGTTACTTGGTTTCAGTGAGCCTAGCGACTCGACCCTCTGCATCACTCACTGACACCCCTGTTGTAGGGGTTCCTTCAGACGTCCTTCTGATTGAACTGCCGGGAATACCCCCGAGCGAGAGGTCATCCTCTTTTTCAAGCTTCTACCAGGCACGACTAGAAGTTTTCTGGATAAAGGGTTCATTAGACCGTGTGTGTCGCCTTGGGGTGCACCCATGCTTTCGTGCGAAAGAAGAACGGAAGCCTACGTCTACGCATCGACTACAGGGAGATAAACAAGGTTACAGTGAAGAACAAGGCCAGGATTGACGACCTCTTCAATCAACTGCGAGGAGCACTTGCGGATTATTCTCCGGAATCTCAGGGACCAGGAGCTGGTTGCTAAATTTAAGAAATGTGAGTTCTGACTTCGCGAAGTGGACTTTTTGGGGCACATTGTGTCAGCGACGGGAATCATAGAGGATGTGAGCGGAACTGCCCGACACGCGATCCGGAACTGGCAGCAGTCGTCTTCGTTTTAAAAACTTTGGAGACACCATCTTTTGGAGTTCATCGTGATGTTTTCGGATCGCCAGAGCCTTGAGTTTTGTCCACAGAGAAGGATTTGATTTTGCAGCAGAGGCATTGGTGGGAGTTGCTGAAGGACTCGGCTTGTCCATTCGGTATCACCCCCGGGGAAAAGCAAGTGTAGTAGCGGATGTTGTGAGCAGGTCAAACCGGGGGGGGGGGGGAATCGATGAGTGCGAGTACTCAGCAGGACTGGTACTGTCGCGCGACCTTATTGTCCTTAATGATCAAGCCAACCCTATTAGAGAAATCCTGGAAGGTCAGAAGAGAGCCGCATCGATACAGCTTGTTCGAGACATGTTTTCCCCCCGGACCACGCGAGTGACTTTTCGGCGAGTGCGAACGGTGCAATACGTTTTCGAGGGCGAAATTGCTTACCAAAGCTGCCAGAGTTGAAGGAGGAGATACTGTCAGAGGCGCACTGCGCCCCCTATACGGCGCATCCGGGTGACACGAAGATGTTCAAGGACGCGATGCGGTTTGAGTCACAGTGGATAGATTGACGAAGTCGGCTCTTTTCCCACCCATCCATACGACGTGGGCTAGAGACACTCGGCTTGTGTCGAACCATTGGCAAAGTCTATGGCAAGCTATAGAGACTAAACCACACGTCAGCACGGCGTTTCACCCCCAGACCGACGGACAGTCCGAGCGAGCGATCCGGATTCTCGAAGATATGCTTCGAACCTGCGTACTTGATTGGGATGATGGATGATCACTGCTGTCACGCCCCGGGGTCGAAACTGCGACCCGGGCTCGCTAACAGATCCGCCATCTGTACGGAAACTGCCGTACAGACGAAGCGTCTAGCCTGCAAAAGACAAAACTACAGCTACACAGATATCAGAGCAGATAAAAAGTTGTACTATAAATTTTTTTCTCAACTACAAAGCTGCTACAACACATAGCCTATCTCCCAAAATCAGATGATACAAAAAGAAGTGCACCTATACAACATCTACAAAACCAAGGGGAGATAGCTAAACAGGAAACATAACCAACTCCCACAATTCGGGATGGTACATCTACCTCTCTCTAAAGTAACAATGCTGGTAGGGAACTATCACGCGACTCCCTGTCCTCGGTCCGTCCAGTCAAGCACAGCAGGAACGGAAGAAAGCCTCAGCAACCTGTCACCGACAGAGGGTGTGAGAACTACATCCTACAGTAGTTCTCAGTGGGTACCGTCTCCAAGAACCACGGTCTGCCCACTAAGTCTACCAGAGGCATAAGATAGAGAAAAGACTGATGAGAAATATAAATAAGCTGGAAAAGAATCTACAGCTATCATGCCTCTATCTACAATGCTCAACAAGAAGAGACTATGGATGATGGTATGTAGTCACTCACAGCTGACAACATGTCACAAGTACTAAGCCCAAGACGCTCTACTATGACACATGCTACACCATCACTCTCTCAGCACATCACCAATCTCAGCGACTGCCCACCCGGGTCCAGTCGAGTCAAGCCTGCGCCCCCTGGTGTATCAACCAGGGTGTCCCAACGGACAACTCAATATCTCACACAGTGACCCCATGGTAGCACGGCCAGGGGTATCAAGCGACCTCTAGTATATGAACTAGGCGCATCATCGCAGCCTCGTCAGGCTCGGTATCATCATCGCAGCCTCATCAGGCTCGGAATCATCAACGCACCCGGGGCGTGGTTCGAGGGGTGCGACCCCACCGAACTCAAGTATCTCATCAGTATCACTGTCTCACAAGTGGCTCCTGCAGGCTGTGGTCCTCGATCAAACAGATCGGTATCTCGATGCTCAAAGCACAAACTCAGTCGGAGAACCCTCCACGACTCAATCTCACAACACAGACCCACTCAACGAAGGTACTACACAGCTGGGACCACCGTCTCTCCCACGGCTCCCACAGCACAACTCCACTGAACTCAACACTCAACTCACGGCCGGAGCTACTCCACGGCCAGATCTACGAAGGGTCCGAAACCCAGGGAGACTAACATCTACGTCCCCAAGAGAGAAAGCAGCCCTTAGAACCCAGATCACTCGAATCCACTCGGGTGGATAAGTTTATAAGAAACCATGTCATTTATTTCAGAAAACCATTCGATCTGAGAGAAATCCAGCTTTTTAATGATTTTTAGTCTCTTTTAGGAAAACCCTTTGAAATCAAGTTTTATGCCTAAACCTCGAAGAGCTGATGCCTTCGTCCCAACAGACGAGAACAGACTCAAACAACCTTGCGAGGCTTGGAAGAAACATTGGCTGACTAAAATCATGTATTTATCCAAAAAGGTTCTGGGTTCAAGGTCCTGCTAACACACGTGCACCACGACCCCAACCTGGTGGTGACGAGAAGAACAGTGGAAAGGAAAAACCCCCGGGACCACCGTTTATCTGAAACGGCTCCCCAAAATGCTAACACTGGCCAAACCCAGCCACCAGACCCCACTCGGCCCCCCCCCCGGGCCCGAGTGCAACACCCGTCCCACAACACTCTGACGACTCGGCCCACTACCCGGGCGAGGAAACTCTAAGTCCCGAAGGATATGAAAAGTGCGGGATGTCTAAAGCATAAGGAACCTAGCCCAAATTAAGGTTCACAATTGGTCTGGTCAAAATCATGCACATATGACGGGGGTGCTAGTTAAGTTCCAAGAAAACACTTAAACTAGCATGCAATCCTAACACATTAGAATTAGAAGGAAGTCCGTAGACTTGGAGAGAAAACCAACCCACCTCAGAAAGCCACCAATTGCTCGTCGACACTTGCAATTGGCACAGCGGGCTTACCTGGCCTCCAAGGGGTCCGCACGCAACCCGAAGCCCGATGCCAGAATCCGCCCGCGAAACGGAGCACGCAGCGACCAACCACACGACCGCGCGCCCCGCGGAACAAAAACCGCACCGCACGCTGCCAGAAGCGAAGAAATCGCAAAATCAATCCAGACAGTCAAAACCGAGCATCCGACGGCGAAAAAACAGCTTCCGTCGGCGAAAACAGCCTCCGTCAGCGAAAACCAGCGCCCGACGGCGAAAAACAGCACGCGGCGGCGAAAACGGCTCCGTCGGCGAAAAAAACAGCGCCCGACGGCGAAAAACAGCACGCGGCGGCGAAAAAACAGCTCCGTCGGCGAAAAACAGCGCCCGACGGCGAAAAACAGCACGCGGCGGCGAAAAACAGCTCTGTCGGCGAAAACCAGCGCCCGACGGCGAAAAACAGCACGCGGCGGCGAAAAACAGCTCCGTCGGCGAAAACCAGCGCCCGACGGCGAAAAAACAGCACGCGGCGGCGAAAAACAGCTCCGTCGGCGAAAAACAGCGCCCGACGGCGAAAAACAGCTCCGTCGGCGAAAAACAGCGCCCGACGGCGACAAACCGCTCAAAAATCAGCTTTGCGAAAATCCTGCGAAAACCGCTCGCGAAAAACTGCCAGAAATCTGCTCGACGGCGAAAAAGCAGCAGCCGACGGCGAAAAACAGCGGCCGGCGGCGACCCACGGGCTCCGACGGCGAAAACACGGCGCCGGCACGCAAACCGAGGAGCCACCACTGTCCCGGGAGCACGCCGAGCGGCGAAAAACCAGCCGCGCGACGAGGGAGGCCCGCCGCACGCCGCCCAACCAAGCGGCGCCGAGCAGCGGCCTGCTGCGCGGTGCCGGAGCGCACCGCGCAGCGCCCAGCGGCGCTGCGCGCGGCGCCCAGCGGCGCTGCGCGCGGCGCCGAGAGGCGCTGCGCGCGGGCCCGCGCGCAGCCCTGCCGCGCGCGCCCGCGCGCGGCCAGGAGGGCCCGCGCGCACGCGCGCGGCCCTGCCGCGCGCCCCTGCGCGCGGCCCTGCCGCGCGCCCCTGCGCGCGGCCAGGAGGGCCCGCGCGCACGCGCGCGGCCCTGCCGCGCGCCCCTGCGCGCGGCCCTGCCGCGCGCGCCTGCGCGCGGCCAGGAGGGCCCGCGCGCACGCGCGCGGCCCTGCCGCGCGCCCCTGCGCGCGGCCCTGCCGCGCGCGCCAGCGCGCGGCCAGGAGGTGCCGCGCGCACCTGCGCGCGGCCCTGCCGCGCGCCCCTGCGCGCGGCCAGGCAGCGCCACGCGCACTTGCGCGCGGCCCTGCCGCGCGCACCTGCGCGCGACCAGGCAGCGCCGCGTGCAGCACTTTGCTGCACGCGGCGCCGCGCCCAGCGGCACCGCCACAGGGTGCTGCCAATAGCAGCACCCTGGCGCCGCGCGTGCGCCGTTGCGCGCGCGTGCGGCCGCCGGCGACGGCAAAACCCAGAAAAAAACCCAAAAATCCGATAAAATCCAAAAATCCCAAAAATCCAAGAATCCACATTTTTCATGATTTTTAAACACCAATTAAAAATCCTCAAAGCTCCAAAACACCGAAAAAACCTCAAAAAGAGAAATTACTTACCTCGTTGTCGCACGCCGCACGCCCACGGCGCTCTCTCGGCCACCAACGGGGAGTCCAAAATCCGAGAAGCTCCTTCCCAATTTCTTCTTCTTCTTCTTCTTCCTTTTCCTCTCTTTTCCTTTCCTTTCTTTCTTTCTTCCTTTCTTTCTCTTTTCCTTTCTTTCTCTGCTGCTACAGGGAGGCTGGGCCTTTATATAAAGCATAAAGCTTTATTAATTAATTCCGCTAATTAATTAATTCCAATAATCCAACTCCAACTCACTTTTTGCCTTCGGGCTCTCCGCCGCTGCCCGGAACCTCCCGAACTCCGCTGTAAATCGAAAATACACGCGCTCACAGCTTTTTCTCTCCAAAAAGCTCATCCGTTGAGGCGGGGTGCTCAAACCAATTACCGGCTCCAAAATTGCCAGTTCCAACTCACTTTTTGCCTCCGGGTCCTCCGCGTCAGTCCGGAACCTCCCGAACCTCGCTGTAAATCAAAAGTACACGTGTCCACAGCTTTTTCTCTTCAAAAAGCTCATCCGTTGAGTCGGGGTGCTCAAATCAATTACCGGCTCCAAAATTGCCAGTTCCGACTCACTTTTTGACTCCGGGTCCTCCGCGTCAGTCCGGAACCTCCCGAACCTCGCTGTAAATCAAAAGTACACGTGTCCACAGCTTTTTCTCTTCAAAAAGCTCGTCCGTTGAGTCGGGGTGCTCAAATCAATTACCGGCTCCAAAATTGCCAGTTCCGACTCACTTTTTGCCTCCGGGCCCTCCGCGTCAGTCCGGAACCTCCCGAACTTCGCTGTAAATCAAAAGTACACCTGTTCCACGTGTTCCTGAATTTCCGGCGCTCCACGGTGAAGTCTGAAATTCCCAATCTCATCCTCAATCGGCCTACAAAGCCCGGAAAAACCCCGAAGCGAGCTGGAGCTTCCGCGTTGATCCGAATCAACCCGGCATCAACTGTAACCTCAGATACAACATGCTCAAGGCAACTCTCCGCTCCAAGTCATCTGTGTGGTCGGCGCGCTATCCAATGCCCCGGTACTTTACATTCTCCCCTCCTTCAAAAGGTTTCGTCCTCGAAACCAAGACACACACCCTACCCCAAGAAACAAACATCGGGAAAAACATCAACTCCAACTCTCTCTCAAAAGAAAAGCAGCCGAAAATAGCGAAAAGTCCAAAATTTCCAACGGACCGATGCCTTCGCCCCGATCAAAACAGAACAGGTTCCCGCATCGCCTCCATTTCTGGAGTAGTCCTCCGAAATTTTTCATTCCGCTGCTATTTTCGGCGTTAAAACGGAAAAACCAGGAGAGAGAGATGTTGAAGCTGTCCCAGCTGTGGCCGCAAACCAAAACACAGTCCACCAACTCAACCAAGTAGGGGTGCAAAACTCTGATCTCAACCACAAGGAAAGGAAGTCATACCAAGTACCAAGCGATCCGCTAACCTGGCGCCCACCAATCGGCAACCCAAACTCATCCTCTCGGTTCTCAGGTGGTCGCTCTAACTCAACAAACAGGCATCGCCGAACCTTCACTGGGTAAACTCAACCGTAAATTCCATAACTTCCCAAGTAAGAATTTCTTCGGTTGCTTCAGATAGCTCAAATCCTTGTTCGACTCCAACAAAGAAAAGCCGATAAAGTGCGAGGGTTCAATAACACTTCTTCCCATCAGCCGAAAATCACGGTCCAAACTCCCCGCGTAAACTCAAGTCTATAAACATAAACCTCTGCGGCTGGTGGCTTCCAAAAGATCGAAGTCTCCAAAAAGGCAAAACTCCTCCGTTGCTCCTTAGCAACCAAAACAATCAAGTCTCGCAGGTACATCCTTCGATTAGGCAACCAACAACTCCCCTCTCGGAGTTGCTGCCCTACCCTCCAGTGATCTTGAAGCTCTAAGCCACTTCGGAAACAGATCCAAATGTCCACGACGGGTCCGGCTGCTAACCCGTTCAAACACAGCTGGAGAACTCGATTCTTCAAATACTATCAATCGCAGGCCTCAGTCAATCCACTTGACCGCAAGGCAAGCTCAAAAAGCCCCTATCGGGTTCTGAACACTAACCGGGCACAACCTCGGCTGCAAGGTTCCATAACCAAGTCGACCACTATCTCGGTCTCCAATCCAGTATCCTAGCGCCTCAACTGCCGAGAACCTCCAGGTCTCTGTCTCCTCTGAGACACATGACCCTGAGGCTGGCACCAAGGCAACCTCGATCCACTCCACTATCCCGAAATCAGGCAATACTGGAAGACTCTCTCTCTGGAGCTGGTCCCTCGATCTCCGTCCCTCCTGGACGTGATCAGCGATCCCCGGTCAATCCATCGCACATGCCCAATCGCTGCATCTACGGTCGGCACTCGCCGAGAATACACAATGAGATAAATATCCAGGTGCAGTCCCCTCTCAACATAAACAACCCCGAAGCCTCAACCTGGGTGACAAGGGGCCCACTGCTCAACCCTCGCGGAAACTCGCTCCCGGTGGTCCAACAGGACGAACCCGACGCCACCAACTCTCGGCGTCCCAAACGAAAGGCGCAAGATCCCGCGCCCTGAAGCTTCTCCAGGATGAACAAATCCTTGAACAGCTTTCCCATAGCAGCGATCCAGTTCTCGGCCTCCCAAGGCCCCAACTTAAAACCCAAAATCTGCAGGGGATGGGACTGGATGAAGTAGAATAACCGGTTGGCAACCTCTCGCTGCTCCTGCACCATCAGTGGTGCGACCAGGTCGAAATCGACGATGTCGCGACTGGAGTACTACTGGCGATACCTCAGGAGATGCTCTCAGCTCAAACATGCGCAACACACGCTCCATGTTCTTCTCCTGGCGCCGCAACGCCTCTGTAGTAACTGCGGGTCTAACTGTCTTATTGCCCTTCTCGCGGTCCTGATTGAAACCGTTCTCCGACTAAGGGGATTCGGGGTGTAACTTTTATTTCTTTATTTCTGGGCAGGCCGTCGGGGCTCGCGGGTATTTTTAGACAATAAAGCTCGCGAATTGGAATCCGGTGGCGCGATCGGATCTGTTTTTTCGACCCCAGAATCTCCCGGAATAATTTTTTTAAGTGGTTTAGCCGTCCAGGCGTTTAGCACGTCTTTCGAGGTAAACCAGACCCGGGTTCGTTTTCTTTTATTTGGGGACTTAGGTTTAATTTCCTTTTCCCCCGATCCCTTTGACCGACTGGTTTAAATTTGTTGTGGGATGACTTAGGGTTTTCCCACTCTCCTTATCCCGTACGACGGTTCCTCTTTTTGAAGGCGAGCGAGAACCCTCTTTTTGTTTTTCCGAACCTCGACTTCTTGCAAGACGGAGTGAAGAATTGTTGAGCGCGGCGAGGAGAAGGAAGGGGCCATCGTCCTCCCTCTTCACCGGCGAATCGGAAGCGCGAAGTTTCGGTGAGTTTTTATTTTTTTTTCTAGGGTTTCCTTCGAACCATCATACGGGGGAAGGCGGGATGATCCGTCTGCCACGCCGCCGCCGTCGCGAGGCGCCGGATGCGCGCCAGGGCTGGGACGCCTGGGCGCGCGGGTTGGGCACCCGCGCGGGGCCTGGGACGCCGCGCGGGGGCCGCCCGTGCGTGCGGGCTGGGGCACCCGCAGCGGGGCCTGGGCGCCGCGCGGGGCCGCCCGTGCGTGCGGGCTGGGCACCCGCACGGGGCCTGGGCGCCGCGCGGGGCCGCCCGTGCGTGCGGACTGGGCACCCGCGCGGGACCAGGCACCGAGCGGGGGCCGCCGCAGCCAGGGAACCGTGCGGGGTCTCACACCGCACGGGGCTCCGACACGCGTGCGGCCAACGCGGCAGCGCGGGGTCATCGCCGCGACGGGATCCGTGCAGTCTTTCGTCCCTTGTTCCATGCTGTCGGCTACTGATATTTTTCTCGGGGGAACTTCGTAGTTCGGGAGAGCGCACGGGACACGGGGGAGTAGCGCCTTGTTCGTCGCGAGTAGAGGTGGTTTTACTTTTAAAGCCTTAGCACTAGTCGTATCCGTTGGACGGGGTCAAGCTTATGGGTTTAATTGTGCTGATTTTTAAAATGCTATGGATCTTGTATTTGGATTAAATAACGATGGGTTTTTAGACATTATGTGTTTAATTGTGCTGATTCTTGAAATGCTATGGATCTTGGATTTGGATTAAATATCGATGTGCTTTAGACATTATGTGCTTAACTGTGCTGATTTAAAATGCTATGGATCTTGTACTTGGATTAAACATTGTAGAAAGGCATTAATTATTTCGTATGGTTCTACGGTGCTTGTGTTTAGATTATACACTGTTCATATAGTACTCAGCATGGATGTATATTTGCATACTTGGACGTATATGTATATTGTTTTCATGATTACTATGCTCGAGGCTGCAACACAGCCGCACCCGCGGTTTTGGCCACCGCAGAGGGTGCGCTTTTCCGGAAAAAGTGGTCGTTGACCCGTGTATACCCACGAGGTGTCGTAGTGGGGCCCCCGTTGTGGTGGGGTTTGAGGCGCCAAGGTATGAGCGGTGCGACCCGTCGACGTTGATGCTCGACGTGGTCAGGTTTCATTGCAGGTGTACGTGTCTACTTTTCCCTCGCGGGAGGGTGTTTGCTCCGGATAGTGTGACGGTTTGAGTTATTACTTGCTTTCCTGCTTTCCCTATGTTATTATGTTGCTGACTCCCCACTCCGTGACAGGTTCGTTCGGGGGTGAGAGCTAGCCGACAGTGAGGCCGAGACAGGAGCTTGCGGGTCCTTGGGGGGCCCTAGACTTATTTCTTCTCGCTTATCCTATTCTGTTTTTTTTCATTTGATATTGTAGTCTACGGTGTGGTTTCTCGATACCCTCGTGGGGTCGGTGTGGATGTCGGTATTTTGCTTTCAGATATTGAGTATGCTGATTTTAGTTTTAGTACTGCTGGGCTGTCTTTTTTAAGATGGAAAGTAAACAAAGAAAAGATTTGCGAAAACCGTTTTAAAGTCTGGGGTGTCGTTGGGCACCGATTTTCAACACCCTGTGGATTTATGACTTTCGAAACTGTTTTAGAAATCTAAGTGCCGGGTGAGCACTACTTTCGAACCATGGATGTATGCTTTCAATTAATTGCCCTGAGTTCAACCTGTTGTGCATGAGTAGCTGTATTTACAAATAATTGAGTTGACTGAATGTTGTGATTGGATGTTGTATGAGCCGCGACGCCGTGCATATACAGAGGAGACTCTGCCCGTTTGCGGAGAAAATCTGTATATGTGGCGGGTCTGGGCACGCGCCTGGGAAGAAAGATTCAAAAAAAAAAAAAGCTTGGTTAAACCCCGGGGCGTGACAGATTAAGATGGTATCAGAGAGAGTTCAGTGTCCAAAATCACGACAGTCAGTACCCGAACATCCACAGAGACACCACACTAACTACAAGGAAATGAAACGTGTAAGACATAATAGTATAGAAACGTGAGCGATCGATGGGGGGGGGGGGGGGGGTACTAGGTTCTTATCTCTCGATTGTGGTTGTCTTTGCTAGTGGAGTTTAGAGCTTATTTTTTTTTTGTTGCGTTATGTCTGTAAAGACTACAATGGTTCGAACTAGATCATCGGTCGAGGATACCGGACAGATGCGACGACGGGATCGGGCTCGGGGCCCTGAGAACCAACTCCTGCGCAGCAATTGCGGGAGATGGCAGGGCAGCTGGCACCCTGACGGACCACTTGCGCCAGCTGTCGCAACACAACAAGGCCCGCAACAGTGACAGTTGCCCAGCCCTCTCCGCCGGGGCCAACCGCGCCAGCCACGGGACCCCGCAGGCGACGGGGTCGGGGTAGGCGTGGCCCCTCCCCAGCGACGGCAGCGGAGATGCCGCCAGCTCAGAATTTGACGCCCAGCAGCAGCAGCTGCGACAACGACAACGGGAACGGCGCCGGGAATCACTGGCGGGAGTCCCCTGGAGAGACAGTGGTGACACCCTCCCCCACCGTGGCCCCCCGTTTCCGTGGGGGAGGGGTCGTTTCCGCTGGCTGAGCGGGATCGAGTGCGGCCAACCTGAAGACTTCAAGAAACATACCCGACCCGCCCACGTTCGAAGGGGACACGACTGATCCGTGGGTCCGTCGAGAATGGGTGGGGGTCGATGGAAAAACTTTTCGAAGACCTACTCATGGAGGATGATGAGGGGTTCCCCTAGCGGTCCACTGCTTGGAGGGAACGCCCGTTTGTGGTGGAAGACGGTGCGTCCAGACCCCTCCAGGGGCACCGCGCTTCCATCGTGGACTAAAGTTCAAAAAGGAGGTTGTTCGGGAGCCTTCTTCTCCAACCGTGTTTAAAACGACAATGGAAGACGACCTAAATCACATTCAACAAGGGGACATACGGTAATGGAGTACCAACGCAGTTCGCAAGGCTGCCAACTGCGTCCCTTTGTTATCAGGGACGAGTCCCACAAGGCACAACTCTTTGTGGATGGCTTACGAAGTGTATTTTCGAGGGGGTGGTGCAAGCACGGACCTGCACACTTTTCAGGGGGTGGCTACAGGGCCACAACGGTGGAGCGCGGTTCGCTGTTACCCGCTCCAGAAGAGAGGGTTTGGGCCCAGCGTGAAGACAGGAAGCGCCAGCAACACTTTTTCTGGGGAACTCCGCTAGCGGGAACCGACCTCCAAGCGGTGGAGGCCAACGCTACGGGATCACGGAGCGCACCTGCGGGAGGACCGAGACAAGAGGACAGACCGTGCGTCATTTGGCGGAGGGACGCACCGAGTGTTGAACTGCCCCCAAAAGGGGGACCACTGCTTCCGTGCGGCAAGCAGGGCACTATCGCCGCAACTGCCCCTTATCCTGGGAACAGCGTCCTCAGCGGCTTCAGCACACCTTCGCCACAACTTTCTTGGCGAGACAAGGGCTCCTTGGGGTCACCTCTAGGACTCCTGCACTCGGAGAGAGGGGGTGGAGGACCTCAGACGGGCGGGAGAATCTACTCGATGACCCACCATGAGACGGATCCGGTGGCGGATGCTCACTAGCAGGTATTACTTCTGTTTTCCAATTCCCGTGCTAGAACCTTGTTTGATACGGAGCAACACATTCTTCTCTTTCTGTCTCGTGATTTCGTGTGCGTCATGGTCTTGGGGAGCTACCTCTCCAAAGTCGTTTGCGGTACCCTTACGGCGGGTGGACCTGTGGAGGCGTATAGCCTTGCGCCCGCCCTCATTAAGCTGGTGCGACAATCCTGCCCATGGGGATTTGGTGGTAATTCCCCTGAAGGAGTACGATGTAGTGCTAGGCATGGACCGGCTTGCAAGGTACCAAGCGCTTATCGATTGTGATAAGCGTCAGGTACGACTACAAGTACCCC
>CM055071.1:11369569-11473592 GCA_029204045.2 Tillandsia leiboldiana | reverse complement strand
TTTTCTCGGGGAACTTCGTAGTTCGGAGAGCGCACCGGGCACGGGGGAGTAGCGCTTGTTCGTCGCTAGTAGAGGTGGGTTTTACTTTTAAAGCCTTAGCAACTAGTCTTATCCGTTGGACGAGGTCAAGCTTATGGGTTTAATTGTGCTGATTTTTAAAATGCTATGGATCTTGTATTTGGATTAAATAACGATGGGTTTTAGACATTATGTGTTTAATTGTGCTGATTCTTGAAATGCTATGGATCTTGGATTTGGATTAAATATCGATGTGCTTTAGACATTATGTGCTTAACTGTGCTGATTTTAAAATGCTATGGATCTTGTACTTGGATTAAACATTGTAGAAAGGCATTAATTATTTCGTATGGTTCTACGGTGCTTATGTTTAGATTATACACTGTTCATATAGTACTCATGCATGGATGTATATTTGCATACTTGGACGTATATGTATATTGTTTCATGATTACTATGCTCGAGGCTGCAACACGCGCACCCGCGGTTTGGCCACCGCAGAGGGTGCGCTTTTCCGGAAAAGTGGTCGTTGACCGTGTATACCCACGAGGTGTCGTAGTGGGGCCCCGTTGTGGTGGGGTTTGAGGCGCCAAGGTATGAGCGGTGCGACCCGTCGACGTTGATGCTCGACGTGGTCAGGTTTCATTGCAGGTGTTCGTGTTTACTTTTCCCTCGCGGGAGGGTGTTTGCTCCGGATAGTGTGACGGTTTGAGTTATTACTTGCTTTCCTGCTTTCCCTATGTTTATTATGTTGCTGACTTCCCACTCCGTGACAGGTTCGTTCGGGGGTGAGAGCTAGCCGACAGTGAGGCCGAGACAGGAGCTTGCGGGTCCTTGGGGGCCCTAGACTTTATTTCTTCTCGCTTATCCTATTCGTTTTTTTTCATTGATATTGTAGTCTACGGTGTGGTTCTCGATACCCTCGTGGGGTCGGTGTGGATGTCGGTATTTTGCTTTCAGATTTGAGTATGCTGATTTTAGTTTCTAGTACTGCTGGGCTGTTTTTAAGATGGAAAGTAAACAAAGAAAAGATTTGCGAAAACCGTTTTAAAAGTCTGGTGTCGTGTGGGCACCGATTTCAAAACCCTGTGGATTTATGACTTTCGAAACTGTTTTAGAAATCTAAGTGCCGGGTGGGCACTACTTTCGAACCATGGATTTATGCTTTCAAATTAATCTGCCCTGAGTTCAACCTGTTGTGCATGAGTAGCTGTATTTACAAATAATTGAGTTGACTGAATGTTGTGATTGGATGTTGTATGAGCCGCGACGCCGTGCATATACAGAGGAGACTCTGCCCGTTTGCGGAGAAAATCTGTATATGTGGCGGGTCTGGGCACGCGCCTGGGAAGAAAGATTCAAAAAAAAAAAAAGCTTGGTTAAACCCGGGGCGTGACAGATTAAGATGGTATCAGAGAGAGGTTCAGTGTCCAAATCACGACAGTCAGTACCCGACATCCACAGAGACACCACACTTAACTACAAGGAAATGAAACGTGTAAGACATAATAGTATAGAAACGTGAGCGATCGATGGGGGGGGGGGGTACTAGGTTCTTATCTCTCGATTGTGGTTGTTCTTTGCTAGTGGAGTTTAGAGCTTATTTTTTTTTTGCGTTATGTCTGTACAGACTACAATGGTTCGAACTAGATCATCGGTCGAGGATACAGGAGCAGATGCGACGGCATCGGTGGCCACTGAGAACCAACTCCTGCGGCAGCAATTGCGGGAGATGGCAGGGCAGCTGGCAACCCTGACGGACCACGTGCGCCAGCTGTCGCAACAACAACAGGCCGCAACAGTGACAGTTGCCCAGGCCCTCTCCGCCGGGGCCAACCGCCCAGCCACGGGACCGCAGGCGACGGGGGTCGGGGCAGGCGTGGCCCCTCCACCAGCGACGGCAGCGGAGATGCCGCCAGCTCAGAATTTGACCCCAGCAGCAGCAGCTGCGACAACGACAACGGGAACGGCGCCGGGAATCACTGGCGGGAGTCCCCTGGGAGAGACAGTGGTGACACCCTCCCCCACCGTGGCCCCGTTTCCGTGGGGGAGGGGTCGGTTCCGCTGGCTGAGCGGGATCGAGTGCGGGCCAACCTGAGAGACTTCAAGAAATACGACCCGCCCACGTTCGAAGGGGACACGACTGATCCGTGGGTCGTCGAGAAATGGGTGGGGTCGATGGAAAAACTTTTCGAAGACCTACTCATGGAGGATGATGAGCGGGTTCCCCTAGCGGTCCACTGCTTGGAGGGGAACGCCCGTTTGTGGTGGAAGACGGTGCGTCCAGACCCCTCCAGGGGCACCGCGCTTCCATCGTGGACTAAGTTCAAAAAGGAGTTGTTCGGAGCCTTCTTCTCCAACAGTGTTAAACGACAAATGGAAGACGACCTAAATCACATTCAACAAGGGGACAATACGGTAATGGAGTACCAACGCAAGTTCGCAAGGCTGGCCAACTGCGTCCCATTTGTTATCAGGGACGAGTCCCACAAGGCACAACTCTTTGTGGATGGCTTACGAAGTGATATTTTCGAGGTGGTGCAAGCAGCGGACCTGCACACTTTTCAGGGGTGGTCGACAGGGCCACAACGGTGGAGCGCGGGTTCGCTGTTACCCGCTCCAGAAGAGAGGGTTTGGCCCAGCGGGAAGACAGGAAGCGCCAGCAACACTTTTCTGGGGGAAACTCCGCTAGCGGGAACCGACCTCCCAAGCGGTGGAGGCCACCTACGGGATCACGGAGCGCACCTGCGGGAGGACCGAGACAAGAGGACAGACCGTGCGTCATTTGCGGAGGGACGCACCGAGTGTTGAACTGCCCCCAAAAGGGGGACCACTGCTTCCGTTGCGGCAAGCAGGGGCACTATCGCCGCAACTGCCCCTTAATCCTGGGAACAGCGTCCTCAGCGGCTTCAGCACCTTCGCCACAACTTTCTGGGCGAGACAGGCTCCTATGGGGTCAACCTCTAGACTCCCTGCAAGGGAGAGAGGGGGGAGGACGACCTCAGACGGGCGGGAGAATCTACTCGATGACCCACCATGAGACGGATCCGGCGGCGGATGCTCTAGCAGGTATTACTTCTGTTTCCAATTCCCGTGCTAGAACCTTGTTTGATACCGGAGCAACACATTCTTTCGTGTCTCGTGATTTCGTGTCTGTGCATGGTCTTGGGAGCTACCTCTCCAAAGTCGTTTGACGGTCCTTACGGCGGGTGGACCTGTGGAGGCGTATAGCCTTGCGCCCGCCTGCTCGATTAAGCTGGGGCGACAATCCTGCCCATGGGATCTGGTGGTAATCCCCTGAAGGAGTACGATGTAGTGCTAGGCATGGACTGGCTTGCAGGGTACCAAGCGCTTATCGATTGTGATAAGCGGCAGGTACGACTACAAGTACCGGGTTTCCTGAAAACGTATACCTGGCGTGCAAGAGCACCACCTTTCCAGCGGTCATCTCTGCAGCACGGGCCAGAAGATTGGTAGAGGGTGGGTGTGTAGCCTACTTGGCGTCGGTGGATCTGGTCACCCGACCCTCGACGACGCTTTCTGACATTCCGGTGGCGAGGGATTCCCCGAAGTTTTCCCGACAGAATTGCCCGGGATGCCCCCAGAGCGTGAGGTGGTTTTCCCTATTGAACTCGTACCGGGTACACAGCCGATCACGAAGGCGCCTTACCGAATGGCCTTCGCAGAGTTGAAAGAGCTAAAGGCGCAACTTGAAGACCTCTTGGACAAGGGTTTTATCAGGCCAAGTGTGTCGCCCTGGGGCGCCCCGGTACTCTTTGTGCGGAAGAAAGACGGGAGCCTGCGACTTTGCATTGACTACAGAGGAATAAACAAGGTTACGGTGAAGAACAAGTACCCCCTGCCCAGAATCGACGACCTCTTCGACCAGCTACGGGGAGCGACGGTTTTCTCAAAAATCGACCTGCAATCGGGCTACCACCAACTCCGAGTACGGAATGAAGACATCCCGAAGACCGCCTTCCGAACCCGGTATGGCCACTACGAATTTACCGTTATGCCGTTCGGGCTTACGAACGCCCCCGCGGTGTTCATGGATATGATGAACCGGATTTTCAGGCCTTTCATAGATCGGTTTGTAGTGGTCTTCATCGACGACATTTTGATCTATTCAGACACCGACGAGGAGCACGAAGACCACTTGCGAACCATCCTCCAGACTCTCAGGGATCAGAAGCTTTTTGCCAAACTTAAGAAATGTGAATTCTGGCTTCGCGAAGTGGGTTTTCTAGGACACGTGATCTCGGCAGAAGGAATCGCCGTGGACCCCAAGAAGGTGGAGGCAGTGATGGACTGGCAGCCGCCGACTTCAGTGACGGAGATCCGCAGCTTCCTGGGCCTGGCCGGATATTACAGACGCTTCGTCGAGGGATTTTCGAAGATTGCGGCCCCTTTAAACCGACTGACAAAGAAGGGAGAGAAATTTGTTTGGACGGCTAAGTGCCAGGAGAGCTTCGAAGAACTCAAAAGGAGGTTAACGAGGGCACCAATTCTTGTACTACCGACGCCCGGAGAGGATTATGAAGTGTACTGTGATGCATCGAGGATCGGCCTCGGGGGTGTTTTGATGCAACAAGGGAAAGTAATAGCCTATGCTTCCCGGCAGCTGAAAGATCACGAAAAGAACTACCCGATACATGATTTGGAGCTAGCCGCGGTGGTCTTCGTTTTAAAGTTATGGAGACATTACCTCTTTGGTGTCCACTGTAATGTCTTCTCGGATCACCAAAGTCTTAAATACCTGTTCACTCAAAAGGAATTAAATTTGCGGCAGAGACGGTGGTTGGAGTTGTTGAAGGATTACGATCTAACAATTCAATACCACCCCGGGAAGGCAAATGTGGTGGCAGACGCCCTGAGCCGAAAGGAGCAACTGGAGGGGATGCCTGTGAGCACGCTAACGGAGCAGAGCGGTTTGATCGCGGAGTTTGCACGACTGAAGTTGGAAGTGGTGCCAGCGGGCGTGGTCGCACAACTGTTAACCTTGTCAGTCAAGCCGACGCTGTTCGAGAAGATCCGGGAGGGACAACAGACTGACTCTCACTTACAACTCGTGCGAAACAAGATCTCCCTGAACCAAGAGAACGACTTTTCGGTGGAAGGCGATGGCACCCTACGGTTCCGCGGGCGGATTTGCGTGCCGGATTCATCGGAATTGAAGGAGGAAATTTTGGCAGAGGCACACCGCGCCCCTTATACGGCGCACCCAGGAGGCACGAAGATGTACAGGGACCTCAAACAGACCTTCTGGTGGCCTAGACTGAAGGGGGATGTGACGCGTCACGTAGCTCATTGCCTAGTATGTCAACAAATTAAGGCTGAGCACCAGCGACCAGCAGGAAGGTTACAGCCCTTGCCGGTACCAGAGTGGAAGTGGGACAGAATCACCATGGATTTTGTCACGGGGTTCCCACGTTCGCAGCAGGGGCATGACACGATCTGGGTTATCGTGGACCGGTTAACCAAGTCGGCACATTTCCTGCCCATCCACACGACATGGACCCGTGAACGGTTGGCTCAAGTCTACATCAGTGAGATCGTAAGATTACATGGAATACCGGCATCGATCACCTCGGATAGGGACACGCGTTTTGTTTCGAAGTTCTGGCAGAATCTACAGCAGGCTCTGGGGACCAAACTACAGTTCAGCACGGCCTTCCACCCCCAGACGGACGGACAGTCGGACGCGAGTGATTCAGACTCTCGAAGACATGCTTCGCGCCTGTGTGCTAGACTGGGGAGTCGGTTGGTCACGCTACCTACCCCTCGTGGAATTCGCCTACAACAACAGCTACCAGGCTAGCATTCAAATGGCGCCCTACGAGGCCTTATACGGAAGGCGTTTGCCGATCCCCGATCTGTTGGGACGACTTAGGGGAACGAAAGTTTTTGGGACCCGACCTTGTGGAAGAAACTGAAGAAAAAGTACGCCTCATCAGACAGCGCATACTGACTGCCCAGAGTCGACAAAAGAGCTACGCAGATCAGAGGCGCCGCGACCTGGAATTTCAAGTAGGGGAACACGTGCTGCTACGAGTCTCACCATCCAAGGGAATCAAGCGTTTCGGGCTGAGGGGAAAACTGAGTCCACGGTACGTAGGGCCTTTCGAGATCCTGGAGCGCATTGGCCCGGTGGCTTACCGCCTTGCCCTACCACCAAACCTCAACAGAGTTCATGACGTGTTCCACGTTTCGATGCTTCGAAAGTACCTGTCCGACCCAGCGCATGTTTTGGACGTCTCTACCCTCGAACTCAAAGAAGACCTAAGCTTCGAAGAAATCCCAGTGCGAATCCTGGCAAGGGAAAGTAAGACGCTGCGAAACCGAGTCATCCCCTATGTGAAGGTACTCTGGAGCAACCATGAAGAGCGAGAGGCGACGTGGGAACTGGAGTCGAAAATGAGAGAGTGCTACCCCTTTCTGTTCACCACGACCCAGTTTTGAGTTTCGGGGACGAAACTCGTTTTATGAGGTGAGTGGTGTAGTAACTGCGGGTCTAACTGTCTTATTGCCCTTCTCGCGGTCCTGATTGAACCGTTCTCCGACTAAGGGGATTCGGGGTGTAACTTTTATTTCTTTATTTCTGGGCAGGCCGTCGGGGCTCGCGGGTATTTTTAGACAATAAAGCTCGCGAATTGGAATCCGGTGGCGCGATCGGATCTGTTTTTCGACCCCAGAATCTCCCGGAATAATTTTTTTAAGTGGTTTAGCCGTCCAGGCGTTTAGCACGTCTTTCGAGGTAAACCAGACCCGGGTTCGTTTTCTTTTATTTGGGGACTTAGGTTTAATTTCCTTTTCCCCCGATCCCTTTGACCGACTGGTTTAAATTTGTGTGGGATGACTTAGGGTTTTCCCACTCTCCTTATCCCGTACGACGGTTCCTCTTTTTGAAGGCGAGCGAGAAACCCTCTTTTTGTTTTTCCGAACCTCGACTTCTTGCAAGACGGAGTGAAGAATTGTTGAGCGCGGCGAGGAGAAGGAAGGGGCCATCGTCCTCCCTCTTCACCGGCGAATCGGAAGCGCGAAGTTTCGGTGAGTTTTTATTTTTTTTTTCTAGGGTTTCCTTCGAACCATCATACGGGGGAAGGCGGGATGATCCGGTCTGCCACGCCGCCGCCGTCGCGAGGCGCCGGATGCGCGCAGGGCTGGGACGCCTGGGCGCGCGGGTTGGGCACCCGCGCGGGGCCTGGACGCCGCGCGGGGCCGCCCGTGCGTGCGGGCTGGGCACCCGCGCGGGGCCTGGGCGCCGCGCGGGGCCGCCCGTGCGTGCGGGCTGGGCACCCGCACGGGGCCTGGGCGCCGCGCGGGGCCGCCCGTGCGTGCGGACTGGGCACCCGCGCGGGACCAGGCACCGAGCGGGGGCCGCCGCAGCCAGGGAACCGTGCGGGTCTCACACCGCACGGGGCTCCGACATGCGTGCGGCCAACGCGGCAGCGCGGGGTCATCGCCGCGACGGGATCCGTGCAGTCTTTCGTCCCCTTGTTCCATGCTGTCGGCTACTGATATTTTTCTCGGGAACTTCGTAGTTCGGAGAGCGCACCGGGACACGGGGGAGTAGCGCCTTGTTCGTCGCGAGTAGAGGTGGGTTTTACTTTTAAAGCCTTAGCAACTAGTCGTATCCGTTGGACGGGGTCAAGCTTATGGGTTTAATTGTGCTGATTTTTAAAATGCTATGGATCTTGTATTTGGATTAAATAACGATGGGTTTTAGACATTATGTGTTTAATTGTGCTGATTCTTGAAATGCTATGGATCTTGGATTTGGATTAAATATCGATGTGCTTTAGACATTATGTGCTTAACTGTGCTGATTTTAAAATGCTATGGATCTTGTACTTGGATTAAACATTGTAGAAAGGCATTAATTATTTCGTATGGTTCTACGGTGCTTGTGTTTAGATTATACACTGTTCATATAGTACTCATGCATGGATGTATATTTGCATACTTGGACGTATATGTATATTGTTTTCATGATTACTATGCTCGAGGCTGCAACACGCGCACCCGCGGTTTGGCCACCGCAGAGGGTGCGCTTTTCCGGAAAAGTGGTCGTTGACCCGTGTATACCCACGAGGTGTCGTAGTGGGGCCCCCGTTGTGGTGGGGTTTGAGGCGCCAAGGTATGAGCGGTGCGACCCGTCGACGTTGATGCTCGACGTGGTCAGGTTTCATTGCAGGTGTACGTGTCTACTTTTCCCTCGCGGGAGGGTGTTTGCTCCGGATAGTGTGACGGTTTGAGTTATTACTTGCTTTCCTGCTTTCCCTATGTTTATTATGTTGCTGACTTCCCACTCCGTGACAGGTTCGTTCGGGGGTGAGAGCTAGCCGACAGTGAGGCCGAGACAGGAGCTTGCGGGTCCTTGGGGGGCCCTAGACTTTATTTCTTCTCGCTTATCCTATTCGTTTTTTTTTCATTTGATATTGTAGTCTACGGTGTGGTTCTCGATACCCTCGTGGGGTCGGTGTGGATGTCGGTATTTTGCTTTCAGATTTGAGTATGCTGATTTTAGTTTCTAGTACTGCTGGGCTGTTTTTTTAAGATGGAAAGTAAACAAAGAAAAGATTTACGAAAACCGTTTTAAAAGTCTGGGTGTCGTGTGGGCACCGATTTCAAAACCCTGTGGATTTATGACTTTCGAAACTGTTTTAGAAATCTAAGTGCCGGGTGAGCACTACTTTCGAACCATGGATGTATGCTTTCAAATTAATCTGCCCTGAGTTCAACCTGTTGTGCATGAGTAGCTGTATTTACAAATAATTGAGTTGACTGAATGTTGTGATTGGATGTTGTATGAGCCGCGACGCCGTGCATATACAGAGGAGACTCTGCCCGTTTGCGGAGAAAATCTGTATATGTGGCGGGTCTGGGCACGCGCCTGGGAAGAAAGATTCAAAAAAAAAAAAGCTTGGTTAAACCCCGGGGCGTGACAGCCTCCGACATCTGGGCCACCCGAGCCCGCAGATCCTGTACCTCACCCTGCCTAGCCTGCTCGGCAGCCCGCCATCCGGGCTCCTCAGCTGAGGTCAAACGCCCGCTCGTCGCTACACGACGTCTCGGCGGCATCGCAAGTAACTGAAACCAAAAACAAACATCAGGACACAACAACCACACGACCCAATCCAGCGAGAGTCTAAAATCTGTTATCCTTCCTAAAGTATTATGTTGTCTGCAGCCAACATAATCACCTTGAGAGAATAACATATCAAATCTCTCATCCCAACCCGAGGGAGAGGTAAAAACTCAATCTGGACTCTCGCTAAAAGTCACGACTCTCACGTAGTCATCCTAATGTCCAACCACAAGCCTAGGGTTTCTAAGTCCTCAATGACCTATAACCTAGGCTCTGATACCACTCTAATCTGTCACGCCCCGGGGTCGAAACTGCGACCCGGGCTCGCTAACAGATCCGCCATCTGTACAGAAACTGCCGTACAGACGAAGCGTCTAGCCTGCAAAAGACAAAACTACAGCTACACAGATATCAGAGCAGATAAAAAGCTGTACTATAAATTTTTTTCTCAACTACAAAGCTGCTACAACACATAGCCTATCTCCCAAAATCAGATGATACAAAAAGAAGTGCACCTATACAACATCTACAAAACCAAGGGGAGATAGCTAAACAGGAAACATAACCAACTCCCACAATTCGGGATGGTACATCTACCTCTCTCTAAAGTAACAATGCTGGTAGGGAACTATCACGCGACTCCCTGTCCTCGGTCCGTCCAGTCAAGCACAGCAGGAACGGAAGAAAGCCTCAGCAACCTGTCACCGACAGAGGGTGTGAGAACTACATCCTACAGTAGTTCTCAGTGGGTACCGTCTCCAAGAACCACGGTCTGCCCACTAAGTCTACCAGAGGCATAAGATAGAGAAAAGACTGATGAGAAATATAAATAAGCTGGAAAAGAATCTACAGCTATCATGCCTCTATCTACAATGCTCAACAAGAAGAGACTATGGATGATGGTATGTAGTCACTCACAGCTGACAACATGTCACAAGTACTAAGCCCAAGACGCTCTACTATGACACATGCTACACCATCACTCTCTCAGCACATCACCAATCTCAGCGACTGCCCACCCGGGTCCAGTCGAGTCAAGCCTGTGCCCCCTGGTGTATCAACCAGGGTGTCCCAATGGACAACTCAATATCTCACACAGTGACCCCATGGTAGCACGGCCAGGGGTATCAAGCGACCTCTAGTATATGAACTAGGCGCATCATCGCAGCCTCGTCAGGCTCGGTATCATCATCGCAGCCTCATCAGGCTCGGAATCATCAACGCACCCGGGGCGTGGTTCGAGGGGTGCGACCCCACCGAACTCAAGTATCTCATCAGTATCACTGTCTCACAAGTGGCTCCTGCAGGCTGTGGTCCTCGATCAAACAGATCGGTATCTCGATGCTCAAAGCACAAACTCAGTCGGAGAACCCTCCACGACTCAATCTCACAACACAGACCCACTCAACGAAGGTACTACACAGCTGGGACCACCGTCTCTCCCACGGCTCCCACAGCACAACTCCACTGAACTCAACACTCAACTCACGGCCGGAGCTACTCCACGGCCAGATCTACGAAGGGTCCGAAACCCAGGGAGACTAACATCTACGTCCCCAAGAGAGGAAAGCAGCCCTTAGAACCCAGATCACTCGAATCCACTCGGGTGGATAAGTTTATAAGAAACCATGTCATTTATTTCAGAAAACCATTCGATCTGAGAGAAATCCAGCTTTTTAATGATTTTTAGTCTCTTTTAGGAAAACCCTTTGAAATCAAGTTTTATGCCTAAACCTCGAAGAGCTGATGCCTTCGTCCCAACAGACGAGAACAGACTCAAACAACCTTGCGAGGCTTGGAAGAAACATTGGCTGACTAAAATCATGTATTTATCCAAAAAGGTTCTGGGTTCAAGGTCCTGCTAACACACGTGCACCACGACCCCAACCTGGTGGTGAAGAGAAGAACAGTGGAAAGGAAAAACCCCCGGGACCACCGTTTATCTGAAACGGCTCCCCAAAATGCTAACACTGGCCTAACCCAGCCACCAGACCCCACTCGGCCCCCCCCGGGCCCGAGTGCAACACCCGTCCCACAACACTCTGACGACTCGGCCCACTACCCGGGCGAGGAAACTCTAAGTCCCGAAGGATATGAAAAGTGCGGGATGTCTAAAGCATAAGGAACCTAGCCCAAATTAAGGTTCACAATTGGTCTGGTCAAAATCATGCACATATGACGGGGGTGCTAGTTAAGTTCCAAGAAAACACTTAAACTAGCATGCAATCCTAACACATTAGAATTAGAAGGAAGTCCGTAGACTTGGAGAGAAAACCAACCCACCTCAGAAAGCCACCAATTGCTCGTCGACACTTGCAATTGGCACAGCGGGCTTACTTGGCCTCCAAGGGGTCCGCACGCAACCCGAAGCCCGATGCCAGAATCCGCCCGCGAAACGGAGCACGCAGCGGCCAACCACACGACCGCGCGCCCCGCGGAACAAAAACCGCACCGCACGCTGCCAGAAGCGAAGAAATCGCAAAATCAATCCACACAGTCAAAACCGAGCATCCGACGGCGAAAAACAGCTTCCGTCGGCGAAAACAGCCTCCGTCAGCGAAAACCAGCGCCCGACGGCGAAAAACAGCACGCGGCGGCGAAAACGGCTCCGTCGGCGAAAAAACAGCGCCCGACGGCGAAAAACAGCACGCGGCGGCGAAAAACAGCTCCGTCGGCGAAAAACAGCGCCCGACGGCGAAAAAACAGCACGCGGCGGCGAAAAACAGCTCCGTCGGCGAAAACCAGCGCCCGACGGCGAAAAAACAGCACGCGGCGGCGAAAAACAGCTCCGTCGGCGAAAACCAGCGCCCGACGGCGAAAAACAGCATGCGGCGGCGAAAAACAGCTCCGTCGGCGAAAAACAGCGCCCGACGGCGAAAAACAGCTCCGTCGGCGAAAAACAGCGCCCGACGGCGACAAACCGCTCAAAAATCAGCTTTGCGAAAATCCTGCGAAAACCGCTCGCGAAAAACTGCCAGAAATCTGCTCGACGGCGAAAAAGCAGCAGCCGACGGCGAAAAACAGCGGCCGGCGGCGACCCACGGGCTCCGACGGCGAAAACACGGCGCCGGCACGCAAACCGAGGAGCCACCACTGTCCCGGGAGCACGCCGAGCGGCGAAAAACCAGCCGCGCGACGAGGGAGGCCCGCCGCACGCCGCCCAACCAAGCGGCGCCGCGCAGCGGCCTGCTGCGCGGTGCCGGAGCGCACAGCGCAGCGCCCAGCGGCGCTGCGCACAGCGCCCAGCGGCGCTGCGCGCGGGCCCGCGCGCAGCCCTGCCGCGCGGCCCTGCCGCGCGCGCCCGCGCGCGGCCAGGAGGGCCCGCGCGCACGCGCGCGGCCCTGCCGCGCGCCCCTGCGCGCGGCCAGGAGGGCCCGCGCGCACGCGCGCGGCCCTGCCGCGCGCCCCTGCGCGCGGCCCTGCCGCGCGCGCCTGCGCGCGGCCAGGAGGTGCCGCGCGCACGCGCGCGGCCCCTGCCGCGCGCCCCTGCGCGCGTCCTGCCGCGCGCGCCAGCGCGCGGCCAGGAGGTGCCGCGCGCACCTGCGCGCGGCCCCTGCCGCGCGCCCCTGCGCGCGGCCAGGCAGCGCCGCGCGCACTTGCGCGCGGCCCTGCCGCGCGCACCTGCGCGCGGCCAGGCAGCGCCGCGTGCAGCACTTTGCTGCATGCGGCGCCGCGCCCAGCGGCACCGCCACAGGGTGCTGCCAATAGCAGCACCCTGGCGCCGCGCGTGCGCCGTTGCGCGCGCGCGCGCGGCCGCCGGCGACGGCAAAACCCAGAAAAAAACCCAAAAATCCGATAAAATCCAAAAATCCCAAAAATCCAAGAATCCACATTTTTCATGATTTTTAAACACCAATTAAAAATCCTCAAAGCTCCAAAACACCGAAAAAACCTCAAAAAGAGAAATTACTTACCTCGTTGTCGCACGCCGCACGCCCACGGCGCTCTCTCGGCCACCAACGGGGAGTCCAAAAATCCGAGAAGCTCCTTCCCAATTTCTTCTTCTTCTTCTTCTTCCTTTTCCTCTCTTTTCCTTTCCTTTCTTTCTTTCTTCCTTTCTTTCTCTTTTCCTTTCTTTCTCTGCTGCTACAGGGAGGCTGGGCCTTTATATAAAGCATAAAGCTTTATTAATTAATTCCGCTAATTAATTAATTCCAATAATCCAACTCCAACTCACTTTTTGCCTTCGGGCTCTCCGCCGCTGCCCGGAACCTCCCGAACTCCGCTGTAAATCGAAAATACACGCGCTCACAGCTTTTTCTCTCCAAAAAGCTCATCCGTTGAGGCGGGGTGCTCAAACCAATTACCGGCTCCAAAATTGCCAGTTCCAACTCACTTTTTGCCTCCGGGTCCTCCGCGTCAGTCCGGAACCTCCCGAACCTCGCTGTAAATCAAAAGTACACGTGTCCACAGCTTTTTCTCTTCAAAAAGCTCATCCGTTGAGTCGGGGTGCTCAAATCAATTACCGGCTCCAAAATTGCCAGTTCCGACTCACTTTTTGACTCCGGGTCCTCCGCGTCAGTCCGGAACCTCCCGAACCTCGCTGTAAATCAAAAGTACACGTGTCCACAGCTTTTTCTCTTCAAAAAGCTCGTCCGTTGAGTCGGGGTGCTCAAATCAATTACCGGCTCCAAAATTGCCAGTTCCGACTCACTTTTTGCCTCCGGGCCCTCCGCGTCAGTCCGGAACCTCCCGAACTTCGCTGTAAATCAAAAGTACACCTGTTCCACGTGTTCCTGAATTTCCGGCGCTCCACGGTGAAGTCTGAAATTCCCAATCTCATCCTCAATCGGCCTACAAAGCCCGGAAAAACCCCGAAGCGAGCTGGAGCTTCCGCGTTGATCCGAATCAACCCGGCATCAACTGTAACCTCAGATACAACATGCTCAAGGCAACTCTCCGCTCCAAGTCATCTGTGTGGTCGGCGCGCTATCCAATGCCCCGGTACTTTACAACTGCTGTAGAGCTTAGAGAGGACCTGAGCTTCGGTGAAACACCGGTGCGGATCTTAGCACGGGAGGACATAAAGGATTGCGCAACCGGACGATCCCCCATGTGAAGGTGCTATGGAGCAACCAGGAAGAACGTGAAGCGACTGGGGAACTGGAGTCAAAGATGAGGGAGTGCTACCCAGAATTATTCGTTGCGGACCAGGTTTAAGTTTCGAGAATGAAACTTATTTTAAGTGGTGAGTGATGTAGAGTCCTGGCGTTCCCTAGCCCTTGTATACCTCCCTTTTATTTTTTTTTATGACGGGATTGTTAGGAAAACTTTTCACTGTGTTTTCTGCAATGGACTGGCCTGGACCGCGAGTATTTTTTTGTGATTGAGCTCGAAAAACGGAGGACGGCAAAGCGGACGGATTCGGATTCCGATTTACGGATCTCCCGGGATGGGGGTCAAAGCGGTTGCCTTTGAGTGGTGCATCGGAATCCGTGCTAAGTGGTCGGCACGCTTTTCGAGGTGATCGGACGGGATCCTGCTGTGATCGGACTTTTCATCTTTTTATGTCAGTGGGTTATTTTATTTATTTGGTGGTACCTCGACCTTTCGGTTCCTCGTTTTGGGTCCTAATTGAATATTTTTAGTTGTTAGGGGGGGTTGAAATTCGAGAATTTTTGGGCTGATCGTCGGGGTTGGCGGGTACTTTTAGATGGTAGAGCTCCCAAAACGGTGAACGGTGGCGGGATCGGATTTGAATTCCGACCCCGGGATATCCCAGAAATAAATTTTGAAGTTTTACTATCAGTTTGGGCCCATCGAAAGCCGTGCAGGCGATCGGCACGTTTTTCGGGGTAATCTAGACCCCTCGTTGCATCCCGACTAATTTTTAGTTGTGTTTTCGGGATTTATGTTTTTTCCCCGGTTTTTCATTTGGGCGTTAAGTCTAATCTGGGTGCGTGCGGGGGGGGACCCCAATTCTTGTTTCTCTCTTTTCAACTGTGGGCGTGAGGAACCGAGGCGACGAGACGGGGAGAAGGAAGGACGATCGCACGTCCTGCGGAACCCGGCGAACGGGAGCGGGACGATCCTCCTTCTTCCTCCCTTACCGGCGAAAACGAGGTGAGCGTTTTGGGTCTTTCCGTGGTCTTACGGTATGAGGTTTCCCTTTTGTCGGGTCGCGTGTGAGGCAAGTTTGGTACTAAACGGGAGGCCGCCGCCGCCGTGGTTAAACGGGAGGCCGCCGCCGCCGTTACCGTGTTCACGGAGTCATCGCCGCAGCCGCCGTGATCGCGGGGTCGCAACCGGAGCCGAAGAAGGGGGACGGAATACTGTTCATCAACAGGGGTTTAGGCTGCGGTCCACCGCGCCCGCGTGCACCCGGCGCACGCTTCCGCGGCCCGGGGGCGCAGACCCGGTGCCCGGATGCATGCGCCAGGCCGCGCGGTCCACCGGACCGGCGTGCACCCGGCGAGGCCTCCGCGGCCCGAGGCCGCAGACCCGGCGCACGGAATGTGTGCGCCAGGCCGCGCGGTGCACGCCCTAGGCGTGCACCCGGTGCTCGTCACCGCAGCGGGGAGCGGTGAACCCGCTGCGCGCCCGAGCCCGTGCGCGGCCCCGCCCAAGCCGCAGTGCTCCACCGCTGCAGCGTGCTCCTGGCCCGCGCCGCGGCCGCCTGCTGTCGTGGACCCAGTCCACGCCTGGTAATCTGCACCAATATTCAGAAAAGGATCCAGAAGCTCCGTTTTTGGCCCGTTTCGCCCCGTTTTTGAGTGTTTTTGACCGCGACGATATTTTTAACATTACTTTCTTACTGTAGTTCTTTTCGGGCACAAGGTGGGAGTGTTTTAACTGATGTTTTCCCCACACCTTCTTCGCGTTTCAGGTAGGTACGCTCTTAGAATCCCTTTATGCGCACTATCGCTATTTTCATTTTTACCATGTTGTGGGTTTTATTTGGAGACTTAGCATGGAATTTCCGACACTTGTGATTAACTCTATTTGTGCATTTAACTGCGATATTGTGGACAATCATTATGGTTCTCGTTATGTGATTATATGTGGTTGATAGTCATGATGGTTCTCGTTATTTGATTATATGTGGTTGATAGTCATTATGATTCTCGTTATTTGATTATATGTGGTTGATAGTCTCTATGATTCTCGCTACTTGATTATGTACGGTATTCTTGGTTACTATGCTCGAGGCTGCAGCACGCGCACCTGTTGTTTGGCCACCGCAAAGAGTGCGCTTTTCGGGAAAAGTTGTCTATGACCCGTGTAAACCCACGAGGTGACGTAGTGGGGCCCCCGTAGTTGTGGGGTTTTGAGGCGCCAAGGTGCGAGCGGTGCGACCCGTCGACGTAGATGCTCGACGTGGTCAGGTGTTACAGGTGTTCGTGGCTCTTTGTGAGCGGTGCGACCCGTCGACGTAGATGCTCGACGTGGTCAGGTTTTGCAGGTATTCGTGGTTTACTTTCCCTCTTGGGAGGGTGGTCGGGTTTTGCAGGTGTTCGTGGTTTACTTTCCCTCTTGGGAGGGTGGTCAGGTTTTGCAGGTGTTCGTGCTCTATTTTTTCCCTCTTGGGAGGGCGGTTGCTCCGGATAGTCTTACGGTTGGCTTTACTACTTTTTCCTGCTTTATGATTAGTATTATCGGGTCGCTGACTTCCCACTCCGTGACAGGTTCCTTCAGGGGTGAGAGCTAGGCGACGGTGAGGCCGGGTCAGGAGCTTTCGGGTCAGGAACTTGGGTGTCGTGTGGGCACCGTTTTCAAAATCTTATGGACTTATGGATTTTAGAAAACGGATTTCAAAACCTGAGTGTCGTGTGGGCACTGTTTTAAAAACTCTGTGGATTTATGGTTTTCGAAACTGCTTTAGAAAATCTGGATGCCGGGTGGGCGCCGCTTTTAAAACTGTGGATTTATCCTTTCAAATTGGTCGGCCTTGAGAATTGTTCTGTTGTGTATGTGTAAGTGTTGTGAACAGTTGTGATTGAATAAACTGCTATAATTGCATGTTGTATTAGCCGCGACGCCGTGCATGTACAGAGGAGACTCTGTCCGTTTGCAGAGTGATTCTGTATATGCGGCGGGTCTGGGCACGCACCGGGGAGGAAGGAATTTCAAAAAAAAATTTTATACGCAAAACGAAACTTCTTCGTTGACTGTTTCCGCTGAATGAAACCCCCGGGGCGTGACACCTCCATAGATAGGTTCTCGTCATCGTCTGAGGAGGATGAATCTGCGTCTTCTTCTTTTGTTGTTTTCAACGCAAAACCTGAAGACTTAGAAGTAAATGCCTTTCCAGAAGAATAGTTAGTAGGAAATGTCATTTCGTATGTTTGAAGTGCACCAACTAATTCTTCTACACGGATTTCGTCCGGGTGTTTAATAGTTTCAATGGCCGTAACCTTGGAACGAAATCTTTCAGGAAGAGTCCTTAAAATCTTTCTTACAACTTTAAATTCTGGAATTTTCTCTCCCAAGTTAGCACATGTATTCACGATGTCTTGCAATCGTGTATAGTAATCCATGAACGATTTATTTTCTGCCATAAAAATAGAGTCAAACTTGCTCGTAAGCATTTGCAGCTTTTGAATCTTCACAAGGTTTGTTCCCTCATGTGTAACTTGTAGAACATCCCAGATTTCTTTCGCAGTCTCACATGCCGAGACGCGAGAGAACTCAGTTTGCGACAAAGCATTAAATAAGGCGTTAATTCCTTTGCCATTGTAAGAAGATGAGTCAATGTCTTCCTTGGTCCATTTCGACCTAGGTTTGATGGTGTGAACATCAACAATAATTTCAGTTGGATTTGACCATCCTAACTCGATTGATTGCCACACCCGTTCGTCGATGGAAATTAAAGAGGCTTTCATCCGTACTTTCCAGTAGGCATAGTTTGTTCCATCGAAGAACGGGGGTCTGTTGATGTTTCCACCTTCAACCATTGTTTACAGCCCTATTCCCGCTCTGATACCAATTGTTGGGTTATGTCTAATATGGATCTAAATAGGGGAAAAAACACCTAGAGGGGGGTGAATCGGTGTAAACAATAAACACTCAAAAATCTTTGCGTAATAAAATCCAATGCGGAAATAAAAAATAACATGCAAGCTTTTTACGTGGAAAACTCCATCACAGGAGTAAAAAACCACGGGACCGATAACACGGTGAAATCAACTAAGATTAAACACGTACAAAGGTGATATAACGTACTCACACACGACTCAACCTTTTTCCATACGCTCCGAGTTGATCTTCTCCGCTCGCTCCGCAACGCGCCTCGAATCCACGATTTGCGTCCAACGCCGAATCCACGGCGTCCAACGTCGAGTCCACGACGTCTGACCGAATCCACGGTCTCCACCCAGTAGTACGTCTCGATCACACGAACGTACCTCGCTCCGAATCCACGAGAGCGGTAGCACCTTGAATCCACAAGGCCACGCGAATCCACGCGCCGATTTTGGGGAAAATCGTTGTTTTGTTGGTGGTGATGATCCGCCGAATACTTAGATCAAAGATAGATCGGAAATTCCATCTAAGTATTCATTAATTTGATTCTACTCAAAATCTGAGTATGAAAACCTAGAATCAAATTAATTAATATAGATGAAGAAACATAGAATTAAATCTAGTTATTTCCTTTCTTCTCTATATGTGGATCTATAAGTTTTTCTCCGTTAATATTTTTCCGTCATTTTCCGGAGTATAAAACTTTTCGTGGATTACCCTAAAAGAAAGAATTAGGGTTTACTTATAGGTTAGAAACCATTGGAAGAGGATAAGAATAAAAAACTAACCTTATTTGGAAATTTTCGGGTCGACAGTCCGGACTGGAATTAGTGCGATCTGGACTGTCGTCATTAAACAGAGTTTTTTCAGAAAGACCACGTTCGGGGTCCGGACTGAAATCCCACGGTCCGGACTGTTCATGCAGTTTCTGCAAAATCCACGATGTGTTCCGGACTGGATTTGCGCATGAACTAACCTATGTTCGGGGTCCGGACTGTAGTACTCTGATCCGAATCCTGAACATATAACATGTCCAGTTTTTGATTTTTATGCGATTAAAACCCATGCAAGTGTTTCTACATTATAAGAAGTATTCGGATCACCAAGATTGTTTAGTTAAACTTACCTGATCCTTTTGAATTCTTCTTTCTTGAGATTGAGGTATATGATCCAAGCTTCTTCATCTTCAATCTTCAAGACTTAAACACTTTCACGAAATACGCCAAAACAGAATCCTTAACAGTGTGTGAGTACGGTATATCACCTTTGTACGTGTTTAATCTTAGTTGATTTCACCGTGTGATCGGTCCCGTGGTTTTTTACTCATGGTTTTGGAGTTTTCCACGTAAAATCTCTGCGTGTTATTTACTTTTCCGCATTGGGTTTTTGTTACGCAAAGATTTTTGAGTGTTTATTGTTTACACCTATTCACCCCCCTCTAGGTGTTTTTTTCCCTATTTAGATCCATATATATCATAACCCAACAAGTGGTATCAGAGCGGGAATAGGGTTGTAAACAATGGTTGAAGGTGGAAACATCAACAGACCACCGTTCTTCGATGGAACAAATTATGCCTACTGGAAAGTACGTATGAGAGCATTTTTAATTTCCATCGATGAACGGGTGTGGCAATCTATCGAGTTTGGATGGTCAAATCCTACTGAATTTATTGCTGATGTTCGCACCATCAAACCTAGGTCGAAATGGATCAAGGAAGAAATTGATACATCTTCTTACAACGGCAAGGGAATTAATGCCTTATTTAATGCTTTGTCGCAAACTGAATTCTCTCGCGTCTCGGCATGTGAGACTGCGAAAGAAATCTGGGATGTTCTACAAGTTACACATGAGGGAACAAGCCTTGTGAAGATTCAAAAACTACAAATGCTTACGAGCAAATTTGACTCAATTTTTATGGCAGAAAATGAATCGTTCACAGATTATTATACACGATTGCAAGATATCGTTAATACATGTGCTAACTTGGGAGAGAAAATTGCAGAATCTAAAGTTGTAAGAAAGATTTTAAGGACTCTTCCTGAAAGATTTCGTTCCAAGGTTACGGCCATTGAAACAGTTAAACACCCGGACGAAATCCGTGTAGAAGAATTAGTTGGTGCACTTCAAACTTATGAAATGACTTTTCCTACTAACAATTCTTCTGGAAAGCCTTCCTCTTCTAAGTCTTTAGGTTTTGCATTGAAATCAACAAAAGAAGAAGACGCGGATTCATCCTCCTCAGACGATGATGAGAATCTTTCAATGGAGGATTTCGAGAAGCAACTTGCTCTCTTGACGAGGAAATTTCACCGAAACTTTCGAAGGGGTAATTCAAGTAAAATCCCATCCTTCGTAAAGTCGACGAAAGGCAAAGGAACTTCAAGCTTTAAGTCAAGAAAGCAAGAGAGTTTTTCAAAGGACAAGAAAAACTCGGAGGGACAAATTCAATGCTTCAAGTGTCGAGGCTACGGTCACATCTCAACGGAGTGTCCCAATAAGAATCCGTCAAAGAAGAAGGCGATGCAACCCATCACTTGGGATGACACCTCAACGTCCAATGAGTCATCTTCCAGTGATGAAGAAAACAACACAGCGGCATTCCACGCGTCCACAACTTCACCTTACGTGTGCTTTATGGCAAGAACATCCGGTTCATTGTCCAACTCCTCCCAAGTTGAAACGAATGCAATGGACGATGAACCGAGTAATTCCGAAGGTGAAGACTTTGCTTTTGCATACCATAAACTACTAAAGGATTCAAAGAAATTGGCAAAGCAAAACAAGGGTTTGAGAAGAAGATTGCAGGATCTCGAAAAAGAAGCAAAAAGGGCAACTTCTCTCTGAAACGGTCTTGAAGTGGAAAGGGATAACTTGATCAAAGTAAATGTTTCCTTTCAAGAGAAAAATGAGCATTTTGAGAAGGAACACAACAAACTGGTGGATAAAGCTAACTACTTCTTGAAGCTCTACTCCAAGGCTCGACATGAAAAGATGGAAATGGCGAAGACCATATTCCAACTTAAGGATGATTTAAAGCGATTTTCTTTCGGTAGGAGCAAGTTGGATAAGATGCTTGGTCTTGGTCAAATGAATCGTTTGGGCCTTGGATACAATCGAACTGGAGACAGTCCTAGTTCGAGTGAAACAATATTTGTGCCCCAGTCGGCGTCTCCTCCTCCGACGGAATTCACTGCATACAACGACAACAAGCCTACCTCATCTACTTCGGGTTCATCAAGTACAAAGGTATGTTTTCGTTGTGGTTTTGCAGGGCACATAAGAAGAGATTGCAAGATTGGAGCAAAACGAGCAAATCAAGCACCTCTTGCAACAACTACCAACGAGTTCATTCCCCGAAAATCAAAGGAGAATTTTTCAAAAGAAAAGAACCATGGTAGTTCACCTAACAAGACGATGTCAAAGAAAAGCGATCAATCAAACAAGACGCTTTCACCAAGGAGAATAACTTCACAATCATTACCGACGTACTCCAAAACTCAAAAGATTTGAGTGCGCAAAGGTGAATTCTTCCCTTGTCTTGTTGTTCATACTTCACTACATGCATATGACAACTCGTCTTGGTATCTGGATAGTGGATGTTCCCGTCATATGACTGGTGACAAAAATTATTTTCAAACTTTAGAGAAAACCTCCGGAGGACTTATTGTTTTCGGAGACGGTCGTTCTTCAAAAATTGTTAGAAAAGGAACAATTACTATTCCAGAAGGCCAGGTTTTGAACAATGTTTTATTTGTTGAAGGCCTTAAAACTAACCTCATTAGCATTAGTCAACTTTGTGATAATGGTTTTTCAGTTAATTTTTCTTCAACAGAATGTATTGTAACTGATAAGGACCATTTATTCTTTTTAAAAGGGGTTAGGTCTGAAAATAATTGCTATGTAGTTCCTAATAAAATTTTTGAACATTGTAACCTAGTGTCACTTGATAACGAAATTCTTTGGCATGAAAGACTAGGTCACATAAATTTTAAGGAACTAGCAAGGATTTCTAATAAAGACGTGGTTAAGGGGGTTCCTAAACTTTCTTTTAAAGAAAACATTATGTGTGGAGGTTGTCAAAAAGGAAAACAATCAAGGGCCGCGCACAAGAACTTGAACCACGTGGGAACCAAACGGCCATTAGAATTATTGCACATGGACTTAATGGGGCCGACTCGTCAACCAAGTTTGGGAGGTAAATGGTATATTTTACTTTTGGTTGATGATTTCTCTAGATATTCATGGGTAACATTTTTAAAAGAGAAAGCGGATAGTTTCGATTCTTTTCATGAGATATGTCATCGTGTTATGATTGAGAGAAATGAAAAGATCATCCGTGTTCGAAGTGATAGAGGTGGAGAATTTATAAATTCAAAATTCATTGATTTTTGCACTTTCAATGGCATAAAACATGAATTCTCTGTACCCTATACACCTTAACAGAATGGTGTAGTCGAGCGCAAAAACAGGGTTGTACAAGAGATGATGCGGGTTATGCTTCACAGCCGGAAACTCCCGTTACACTCTTGTGCTGAAGCAGTTAACACCGTCGTCTACGTAATCAATCGTGTGTATTTGCGCCCGGGAACTTTAAATACACCATATGAGCTATGGTTTGTAGAAAACCGAATATCAAATATTTTCGTATCTTTGGGAGTCGCTGTTACATTTTACGTGATCGCGAAAATCTTGAAAATTTTGACTCTCGAAGTGACGAAGAAATTTTCATGGGTTATTCTACAAACAGTAGAGCATATCGGGTTTTTAACCTCGAATCTAAAACGATGGTAGAATCTTTTAATGTTAAAGTAGATGAAGCTTAATTTTTATTTTGCATCTGATAAATCTACCCCTGATATGTCTTTTGATGATGATACTCCTGTAAATGCATCTTCTCATAATAATTCTTCCGATAATGCTGATGCATCTAATGGTTCTTCTAGTTTATCTGATGTGCAGGAATCATCACACATACCTCCGAGTACTCCGTTACCTCAAACGCTACGTATCTCCAAGGATCGTCCAGAATCAAATATTATTGGAGACCCACAAGAAGGAGTCAGGACTCGGAGACAATTGGTTTGTGGAGTTGCGTGTTACATCTCCATGATAGAACCAAAGAACGTCGATGAAGCTCTTCAGGATGATTACTGGATTGAAGCAATACAGGAAGAGCTCCATCAGTTCGAAAGAAACAAAGTCTGGGAATTAACGAAGCCTCCAAAGCAACACAACGTAATTAGTACTAAGTGGATTTTCAAGAACAAGAAAAATGAGGATGGTACCATTATTAGGAACAAAGCACGACTAGTTGCTTAGGGCTATTCACAAATTGAAGGTATAGACTTTGATGAGACGTTCGCCCCGGTAGCTCGTCTCGAGTCAATTCGCATCCTTTTCGCCATTGCTTGTCATTTTAAAATTAAACTCTTTCAAATGGACGTTAAGAGCGCCTTTTTAAATGGTTTTCTAAATGAGGAAGTTTATGTGGCTCAACCGAAAGGTTTCATTGACCATAAACTACCTAACCATGTTTTTCGATTGAAAAAGGCTCTTTACGGTCTAAAACAAGCGCCGCGAGCATGGTACGAAAGGTTGACAAAGCACCTTTTGGAAAAGGGCTACACTCAGGGGGAGCGGATAGGACACTCTTTGTGAAGCATTTTCAGGATAACTTTATTGTCGCACAAATCTATGTCGATGACATTGTATTTGGAGCAACAAGGAATAATGATGCTTCAAAATTCGTTGAAACCATGGAAAGCGAATTTGAGATGTCCATGATGGGCGAGCTAACATATTTTCTTGGATTGCAAGTTAAACAAAGTGAAGAAGGCATTCATCTGTGCCAATCCAAGTATGCTAAGGAGTTGGTCAAGAAGTTCGGATTAGAAAATTCTAAAGACTTTCCGACTCCAATGGGAACTAGCAATAAGAGATTAGGAAGTGAATCTCTAAGTGAAAGTGTAGACGAGAAGCTTTATCGCAGCATAATTGGAAGTCTACTCTATCTCATGGCTAGTCGCCCGGACATATCCTTTAGTGTTGGGATTTGCGCGGGATATCAATGTAGAGTCCTGGCGTTCCAATGCCTTTGTATACCTTCCTTTTATGATGGGATTGTTAGGAAAACTTTTCACTGTGTTTTCTGCAATGGACTGGCCTGGACCGCGAGTATTTTTCTGCGACTGAGCTCGAAAAACGGAGGACGGCAAAGCGAACGGATTCGGATTCCGACTTACGGATCTCCCGGAATGGGGGTCAAAGCGTTTGCCTTTGAGTGGTGCATCGGAATCCGTGCTAAGTGGCCGGCACGCTTTTCGAGGCGGTCGGACGGGATCTGTCCCTGACCAGTTTCTTTGATCTTATTTATGTTATTGGTTTATTTTAATTATTTTTGTAATACCTCGACCTCCCGGTTTTCCGTTTTGGTTTTAATTGAATTTTTTTAGTGTTAGGGGGGGTTGAAAGTTCGAGAACTTCTAGGCAGACCGTCGGGACTCGCGGGTATTTTTAGGTGTTAGAGCTCGCGAAACGGAGAATGGCGGCGAAGTCAGATTCGAATTCCGACCCCGGAATCTCCCAGGATAAATTTCTGAAGGTAACCAGCAGTTCCGGGTGCATCAAAAAGCGTGCGGGCGATCGGCACGCTTTTCGAGGTAAGATTGGACCCCTGGTCCGCACCCGATTGTTAAGTGTTGAGTTTGGGGACTAGGGTTTTTATTTTTTCTGTTCTCATCTCTTTGGATCGTGCGTTAGGGTTTCGGGGGCGTACAAAAAAAAAAGAGGAAAAAGCCCCAATCCCCCTTTCTCAATTCAAGTATTGGTGTATAGAACTGAGGAAAGGAGAAGGAAAAAAGGGATCCATCTCTCATGGGGTTCTACGTTGGCGACAGGAAGGACGATCGCACTTCCTGCGAAATCCGGCGAAACGAGGTGAGCGTTTTGGGTCTTCCCGTTGTCTTACGGTATGAGTTTTCCCTTTTGTCGGGTCGCGTGCGAGTCAAGTTTGGTACTAAACGGGAGGCCGCCGCCGCCGTGGTTAAACGGGAGGCCGCCGCTGCCGTTACCGCGTTCACGAAGTCATCGCCGCGGCCGCCTGCTGTCGTGGACCCGGTCCACGCCTGGTTTCGTGCACCAGCATTCAGGAAAGGAGCCCAGAAGCTCCGTTTTTGGCCCGTTTCGCCCCGTTTTTTAGTGTTTTTAATCGCGACGATGTTTTTAACGATAATTTTTACTGTAGTTCTTTTCGGGCACAATGGGGGTGTTTTAACTGGAGTTTCTGCACATCTTCTTCTTCGCGTTTCAGGTGGGTGCTCATCCTAAGACTTAGTGTGGGACTTTCGTAAATTGTGCTCAAGTTTTTATGACTCGTCTAACTGTGCTAATATGAGTGATCTTTATTGATGATACTATCGGGTTTTACTGGCGGGTACACTCTTAGAATCCCTTTTATGCACACTATCGTTATTTTCATGTTTATCATGTTGTGGGTTTTATTTTGGGGCTTAGCGTCGGGTTTCCGATAGGGGTATTTACTTTTGATTATTTGTCTAATGGTGCTAACATGACAGTCATTACGGTTCATATATTTGAGTATACGTGGTACTTTTGGTTATTATGCTCGAGGCTGCAGCAGCTAACATGACAGTCGTTACGGTTCATATATTTGAGTATACGTGGTACTTTTGGTTATTATGCTCGAGGCTGCAGCACGCGCACCCGCGGTTTGGCCACCGCAAAGGGTGTGCTTTTCCGGAAAAGTGGTCTATGACCCATGTATACCCACGAGGTGACGTAGTGGGGGCCCCCGTAGGTGGCGGGTTTGAGGCGCCAAGGTGCGAGCGGTGGCTCTGTATGAGCGGTGGCTCTTTATGAGCGGTGGCTCTTTATGAGCGGTGGCTCTTTATGAGCGGTGGCTCTTTGTGAGCGGTGCGAGTGCTCGGTTTGATTTCCCGAGGTTGGTTCTCGGTTCGGGTTGCCGGGGCAGGTGCCCGGGACGGGTTATGCAGGGATATTGTCGAGTGCACGATGAGGAGGGTGGTTGCTCTGTTTTTACTGCGGTTTGCTTTATTTATAGCCCTTGTTGCTTTCGTGCCTTATTTTCTGGTCACTGACTTCCCACTCTGTGACAGGTTCGTCCAGGGACGAGTGCTAGGACGACAGTGAGGCCGTGGCAGGAGTATTTTTGGTCCTTCGAGGCCATAGACTGTATGTACTTCTTATTTTTCTCATTTCATTATCTGTTAGTAGTTTACTGTGTGGATTGCGATACCCTTGTGGGGTCGATGTGGATGAAGGAATGTCGTTTATTATCTTTGTGAGTGGTTGTTTTGCTTTTCACGTTTGGCCGCTTTCAAACTACAAAAGAAAAAAAAGCATTTCGAAAACCGTTTTGAAAAATCTGGGTGTCGTGTGGGCACCATTTTAAAAACCCTGTGGATTTATGGATTGCGAAAACCGTTTTGAAAAACCTGGGCGCCGTGTGGGCGCCGTTTTTAAAACTTGTGGATTTATCCTTTCAAAATTTGTCGGCCCTTTTAATACTTATGAGAAATGGTTGTATGTATCCGACTGTTGAACTAGTGTGGTTAAAGCGATAGTTGTATGGTTGTTGTAGTCAGGACGCCGTGCATATACAAAGGAGACTCTGCCCGTTCGCAGAGTGAATTTGTATATGCGGCGGGTCTGGGCACGCACCGAGGGAGTTGATTTCAAAAAAAAAAGAGTATACGCAAATTCAAACCATTTTCAGTGGTCGTCTTCCGCTTAATGAAACCCCCGGGGCGTGACAATCAATCAGCACCAAAGGAGGTTCACCTGAAAGCGATGAAAAAGATCATCTGGTATGTCAAAGGTACACTAAATTTTAGAATTTGGTATCCTATGGGCACAACTCTTGACATAATAGGATATTCAGATGCCGATTGGGCAGGATCAGTGGATGATCGGAAGAGTACGAGTGGTGCATGTTTTTATCTTGGCCATTGTCTTGTTGCATGGCATAGTAAAAAGCAAAACTGCATTGCACTCTCGACTGCCGAAGTGGAATATATTTCAACAGGAAGTTGTTCGACACAATTGATTTGGATGAAAAGCGTTTTGAGCGACTTCCGAATTCCTGCGACTTCGGTAACTATTCTTTGTGACAACACTAGTGCTATAAATATTTCTAAAAGCCCTGTGTTGCACTCGAGAACGAAACACATTGAACTTAGATATCATTTTCTAAGAGAGCTAGTTGAATCAAGTATTCTTCAAATTTCATATATTTCAACTGAAGATTAATTAGCTAACATTTTAACAAAACCTTTGGATCAAAAACGTTTTATTCACTTGCGTAAAGCAATTAGAATGCTTTCTTTGAAAGAACACTTTTTGAGACCATTGCTTAGGTTAGGTTATGTTTTGTGTTTTTGTTCTTTATCTATGCTTGTACATAGAACATTATCTGAGCATATTTTATTGACTTTAATTGCATCCTTTCATGTCTTAAGAAATTTATTATGATTTGGATATCATGATAATTCATTTGATGCTATGATCATTTATATCAATTAGTTCATTTTTAATTGATCAAAGTCAATTTCTCTCTCAAATGATCTCTTGGTATAGTTTTTATCTTATTTTACAATTGTGTTAAGTATGAACACGAGATCAATTTTTGGTTGTGTAGGGTTATGATTAATTGGATCTAAATAGGGAAAAAAACACCTAGAGGGGGGTGAATAGGTGTAAACAGTAAACACTCAAAAATCGTTGCGCAATAAAACCCAATGCGGAAATGAAAAAATAACACGCACGATTTTTACGTGGAAAACTCCAAACCGGAGTAAAAAACCACGGGACCGATAACACGGCGAAATCCACTAGAATTAAAACACGTACAAGGTGATATACCATACTCACTTACGACTCAACCTTTTCCATACGCTCCTAGTAGATCTTCTCCGCTCACTCCGCAACGCTCCTCGAATCCACGATTTGCGTCCAACGCCGAATCCACGGCGTCCAATGTCGAATTCACGACGTCCGACCGAATCCACGGTCTTCACCCAGTAACACGTATCGAATCCACGAACGTACCTCGCTCCGAATCCACGAGAGCGGTTGCACCTTTAATCCACAAGGCCACGCGAGTCCACGCGCCGATTTTGGGAAAATCGTTGTTTTGGGTGGTGATGATCCGCCGAATACTTAGATTAGAAATAGATCGGAAATACCATCTAAGTATTCATTAATTTGATTCTTCTCAAAATCTGAGTTTGAAAACCTAGAATCAAATTAATCAATATAGATGAAGAAATATAGAATTAAATCTATTGATTTCCTTTATTCTCTATAGGTGGATCTTTTTCTTTTTACCGTCTTTTTGGATTACCCTAAAAATGAATCGTAGGGTTTATTTATAGGTTAGAAACTGTTGGAAGAGGATAAGAATCAAAAACTAACCTTTTCTGGAATTTTACAGGACGACGGTCCGGACTGGAATTATGGCGGTCCGGACTGTTGTAACGAAACAGACTTTTTCCAGAAAAGCATACCTTCGGGGTCCGGACTGAAATTCCCACGGTCCGGACTGTTCATGCAATTCCTGCAAATTCCACGTTCGGGGTCCGGACTGTAATATCAGGTCCGGACTCTGAACATGTAGTATGTCCAGTTTTTGATTTTTATGCAATTAAAAATTCATCCAAGTATTTCTACACTATAAGAAGTATTCGGATCACCAAAAATATTTAGTTAAACGTACCTGATCCTTTTGAATTCTTCTTTCTTGAGATTGAGGTATATGATCCAAACTTCTTCATCTTCAATCTTCAAGACTTAAACAATTTCATGAAATACGCCAACACAAATTCCTTAACAATCTCCCCCTTTGGCGGTTTCGTGACAAAACACAAATCCACTCAAGAAAATTCAAAAATGTATTTTTGTTGCTATCACCATACAACAAAAATTTACAATGGAGATCCAAAATAAAATTAAATACATGAGATAAACTCCTAGAACAGACTCTAGACTTAGACATCTGTACTCTCTGCAAAAGAAAACATTCTTGACATAAGAGATCGTTAGATACCTCAAGAATTTTTGCATACAAAACCAAACACAGAGATAGAGTTTATACTCATCATGACATTTACAAATTCAGATATGTAATAAGATCTCACTCAAAAAGCAACATATCTTCTAAGCATTAAAAATTCAAATGTCACAGAATTGTTAGTCAACAAGCAACTTGTTAGTTATATTACATGCCCAAATAGTTATTCAAATAGTTAGTAGAGGCATGCAATCACACATTATAAAACCAAAGTTGAGGTCATACTTACCTTTCATAGTTCAAAGTTGTTCAAAATTCACAACCATTAGACGATCATTTTCGATCATTGTTTGTCTCTCTCTCCCCCTTTTTGTCACAAGACAAGTCAAAAATTACAAAATAAAAGGGAGAGTTCAAAAGTTCAAAACAAGAAGGTTTGAGAACTCAAAAAAAAACTAAAACTGAAAAACCTGCAAACCAGAAAGATATGTCAGAAAGAAATTCAGTTGTCGGACTCAGAATCCTCAGAGCTACTGCAGTCCAATTTGTTCAAAATCCCTTTAAGCAACCTTGACAGGTTGGAACAATTTTGTTTCATCTTGTGAATGTCAGCCGACATTCTTTCTTGTTCTTCAGCCATTTTCTGCTGTTCTTGTTGCATAGATACTATAGCAGCTTTTGTGATGTTTCTCTTGGAGGTAGAAGGGGATTGCGTGGATGCTGAAAGTATATTTTGACCTTCATTACAAGGAGATTCTTTAAGCAGAGAGCGTGCTCTGGCGAGGGCTTCAATGATCTGAATTCCTCCGCCCCTCGAATTCTTGCTCTTTGTGTGCTGCTTGGTTTTTGAGGAAGACTTCATCAGCTTCTTTTGCTTTAGATAGAACCTATCTTCGTCATCAACCGCTTGTTGTACTTCTTCACAGAATGTGTCCCAATCTTCGTCGTCTTCTGATTCTGAACCATTTTGAAGAACATTCTTCGTTTCCTCTTGACTTGGTTCAGCTTGTTCCTTTTTAACAGATGCTCTCGTTCCCACCATTGCTACAATGAGTGCAACAATCCAAGCAAAAGACATTTTTGATACTCGTGCTCAGATGATGAAAAAACCTGTAAGCAAACCTCAAGAACACGAGAAAAAATTGTTTATTTTCAAAAATCGAAAAAATTGTACCCAAACAATCATCATCATGTAGAGAGACTAGGAATCAAATTAGTTTTGCAAAAAAAATTTTAAAAATAGATCAATCCCATGATTTTCAAAAATTCCTATTATATGCCCTAAAACCGAATTTTCAGAAATCGAAGCCTAAAAATCCGTTAATCAAGAGAATACCTAGCATATAATCAAAACTAATCTACCCAGAGTTCTTATTTCAAAAGAAATTTGACCAAAAACCAATCTCAAACGAAAAAGATACAGAATTTCTCTCACGTTTTGAGTAAAAAGATGAAAAATTGTGAACAACTGAGTTTTTGATCAAGAAAACTTACTTGGAATCGAAGAACGTGAGTTGGGAAGGCTCCAAATCAATTGTTTTCTAGAGAGAGAAGGTCTGGAGACTTAGGAACAAAAGATTGAAGTAAAAAGAAATCAAAACCCTTTTGTTCTATATAAAACCCTAGCCGCGGTCCGGACTGCCTCAAGAATACAGTCCGGATCAGCTACCCGCAGGAATTCCTGCGTTCGGGGTCCGGATCGGATTCTCCAGTCCGGACCGGCTTCAACCTTTTTCTTCAGAAAAATTCAGAAAAATCGCAGAAAATCCAGAAAAAGATTGTAAGCACTTGTGTGTATCAACTTTAAATGAAAATCATCGTTTCATATTAAAAGAAATAGATTATGCAAAATCTATCAAAAATATCCAACTAATGAAACGAAAATTTATAAAAATTAAATCCCTTAAAATTGAACAACTTCAATCACATCTAACATGATCTTATAAGTAATGCCTTTATCAAATCATCAATTTGGTAAAGAAAATGAAATACCAAGATCAATAGATGTTTGAAATCCCAAATATATTAGATAATGTATCTAGTCAATTTTTGAAGAGAACGGCTCTTTGAGCATCTTTCAATAAAATCCCCACCTTATACCAACCTTGAAATTTGACAGAGTCAAATATTCCAAAATGCATTTTATTTAATCAACTTGAAAAACCATGCTTGGTATACATGTGGTAGCTGGACATAGTACTCGGACGACCGATGTGGTAGCTCTTTCCTCCATGTGGTGGTAGTTTTCACACTCCTCATTGGGATGTAACTCTTTCCACATCTTTTGAGCATAACAATTTTCATTTACTCCCCCTCAATTGGCTATCAATTATTTAAAATATAAAGTATTCAACCAAAAATTGATCTCGATTTCATACTTGACTCAATTGTCAAATAAGATAAAAACTAAACCAAGAGATCATTTGAGAGAGAAATTGACTTTGATCAAAAACAAAGATGACTTAATTGATATAAATGATCATTGCATCAAATGAATTATTATGATACCCAAAGCATAATAAATTTCTAAATATATAAAAGGATGCAGTTAAAGTCAATATAACTAATGCTCAATTTATGTTCTATGTACAAGCATAGATAATGAACAAAAACACAAAAACAATACCTAACCTAAGCATTGGTTTCAAAAAGAGATTATTTCAAGGAAACCATTCCAATTGCCTTACGCAAATGAATAAATTGTTTTTGATCCAAAGGTTTTGTTAAAATGTCAACTAATTGATCCTCAGTTGAAATGTAGGAAAGTTGAAGAATATTTGATTCAACTAGCTCTCTTAAGAAATGATATCTAAGTTCAATGTGTTTTGTTCTTGAGTGCAACACACGGTTTTTGGAAATATTTATAGCACTTGTATTGTCACAAAGAATTGTTACCGAAGTTGCTGAAATTCGGAAGTCGCTCAACACACTTTTCATCCAAATGAGTTGGGTTGAACAACTACCCGCTGAAATATATTCCGCTTCGGCAGTTGAGAGTGCAATGCAATTTTGCTTTTTACTGTGCCATGCAACAAGGCAATGGCCAAGATAAAAACATGCACCACTCGTACTCTTTCGATCATCCACAGATCCTGCCCAATCGGCGTCTGAATATCCTAAAATGTCAAGAGTTGTTCCCATAGGATACCAAATTCCGAAGTTCACGGTTCCTTTGACATACCGGATGATCCTTTTCACCGCTTTCAGGTGATCCTCCTTTGGTGCTGATTGATATCTCGCGTAAATCCCAACACTAAAGGATATGTCCGGGCGACTAGCCGTGAGGTAGAGTAGACTTCCAATCATGCTGCGATAAAGCTTCTCGTCTACTCTTTCACTAAGAGACTCACTTCCTAATCCCTTATTGCTAGTTCCCATGGGAGTCGGAAAATTTTTAGAGTTTTCTAAATCAAATTTCTTCACCAACTCCGTTGCATACTTGGATTGACACAAATGGATGCCATCATCATTTTGTTTCACTTGCAATCCAAGAAAGTACGTCAGTTCGCCCATCATTGACATCTCAAATTCGCTTTCCATGGTTTCCGCGAATTTAGAAGCATCATTATCTCTTGTTGCCCCAAATACAATGTCACGCCCCGGTGGTTTTTACGCGCGGAAGGGTAGCCACCGATGCTCCCAAAATTTTCCATATATATATTTTTTTTTGAAACCAATCTCCCCCGGTGCGTGCCCAGACCCGCCGCATATACAAATTCGCTCTGCAAACGGGCAGAATCTCCTTTGTATATGCACGACGTCCTGACTACAAAGTTCACATTACCATGCCTTTAACCACACTAGACCGATTGCCAATCACATACAACCATTCTCAACAATATACAATCAATTTCCACAAGTAATAAAGAGGACGACTATTTTCGAAAGTATAAAACCACAGGGTTTTGAAAGCGATGCCCACTCGACATCAGGTTTTAATAAAACTATTTTCGAAACCACATAAATCCACAGAATTTGAAATCGGTGCCCACCCGGCACCCATATTTTTAAAACAGTTTTCACAACAGTTTCCTTGTTCCTCGTTTGTAGTTTGAAAGCGGCCAAGCCAAGAAGTAAGAACAAAATACCCATCCAAAAGAGTTATCGAATAGCCCAACATCCACATCGATCCCACGGGGGTATCGCGATCCACAACTAGCTACAATGCGTAATGAAATGAACAAAGGAGGTAAAGAAAATAGTATCTGTAGCCTCTAAGGGCCAGAAGATCGCTCACGCGGCCTCACCAACGCCCTAGCACTCGCCCCTGGACGAACCTGTCACGGAGTGGGAAGTCAGTGACCAGAAATAATAATAATAGCAATAAGGGCTAAAGTAAGGAAAACCACGGTAAAAACCAGAGCAACCGTCCTCCTCAAACACCGTCAACAACAATCACCCCGTGCACCAAACAAAACCGGGCACCTAGCAAAACCAGGCACCTTTCCCGACCACCGCACCGAGCCCCTGCCCCGGTGTCCCCCGCCGAGCACCTGCCTCGGCCGCCGAGCACCCGCCTCGGCATCATCGCTCACACCCCCCACCTATGAGGGCCCCCTTTCCTAACGTCACCGTCACGTGGGGTACACGGGTCAACGTACCACTTTTCCGGAAAAGCACACCCTTGCGGTGGCCAAACCGCCGGTGTGCGTGTAGCAAAACAAGAGCCTCATAATCGACAGTAGGTAAAATAGTAAAGCAGGGTTAGTTAAACAATTATATGATCCACAGATTATTCACCGTTGCCAAGTATGCGTTATTTCTATCGACATATGACTATCCTCGAAACCCCCGGAGGAGTACCCACCTCGTGCGTGTCGTCCGGCGCTCGACCCGTCCGTGACTGTGCGCCCGCCGCCCACAATGTCCCGCACTCCTGAAGGAACAAGGGTATGTCAAGACTAAGAGGTCCGAACACCGACACTGACTCTAGGCCGAAAATAGACGACCGCCGCGATCCCCGGACTCCGCGCGGCGGAGTTCCCCGCACGGCACCGAACCGTGCGGCGCACGCTCAGCCTGCGGACAGCCTCCTCCCCGCGCGGCCCCAACCCGTCGCGGTGCCCTGACGGCGCGCTTGCCGCGCGGCGTGCGGCCTGCAGGTAGCCCGCGCGGCACCAGCGCGCGCGGCGCCCTCCTGCAGGCAGCGCCCACACGGCGCGCTTGCCACGCGGCGCCCCGCCTGCAGGCGGCCCGCGCGGCACCTGTCCGCGCAGTGCCCGCCTGCGGTGGTGCCCGCGCAGCGTGCCTACCGCGCTGCGCCCCGCCTGCAAGCGGCCCGCGCGGCACCCGCTCGTGCAGTGCCCGCCTGCAGGCGGTGCCCGCGCAGCGCGCCTGCCGCGAGGTGCCCCGCCTGCAGGCGGCCCGCGTGACACCTGTCCGCGCGGCGCCCGCCTGCGGGCGGTGCCCGCACAGTGCGCCTGCCGCGCGGCACCCCGCCTGCAGGCGGCCCGTGCGGCACCTGTCCGCACGGCGCCCGCCTGCGGGCGGTGCCCGCGCAACGCGCCTGCCGAGCGGCGCCCCTCCTGCAGCTGGCCCTCGCGGCACCCGCCCGCGCGGCGCCCGCCTGTGGGTGGTGCCCGCGCAGCGCGCCTGCCGCGCGGTGCCCCGCCTGCAGGCGGCCCGCCCGGCGCCTGTCCGCGCGGTGCGAGCCTGCGTGCGGCGCCCGCGCGGTGCGCCTGCCGCGTGATGCCCCGCCTGCAGGTGGCCCGCGCAGCACCTGCCCGCGGCGCGCCTGCCGCGCGGCGGCCCGCCTACGGGCGGCCCGCGCTGCGCGTAGCGGCGGCGGCGGCGGCTTGCCCCCACCCCGCCGGGATGGTCCTTGAACACACGACCGACTCCAACCCAAAAGTAAAGGAAAACATGCGCGATCAAGAATGCTCCAAAAACTCACCTTGATTTGCGTGGGGAGAATAAGGAAGAGGGATCGCCCACCACTCCCGATCGCTCCACCCACGGCCGAGTCTTTGCCTTTTACTTGGGTATCCCCGATGGATCGCCGCGCCGACACCTTGGAACGGGAAAGGAAGTGGGAAAAGGGGTTCCTCTTTCTCTCCTCCCTCGTCGTCCAAATCACAAGGTTGGGGATATCTCCTGATCGCCTCCTGTTTGCCCTACGCTGCGAGAGGAGAGAGCGAAATGAAAACCCACCTGCCCTAGCTCACTCGATCAAGTTAGGGTATCAGGTTACCTCAAAAGTCGCGCAGATCACCAGCACGGATCCCGGAGCACCTACGAGGGGGTCCAAACTTCGAAAAATTATTCTGGGAGAACCGGGAGTCGGAATCCGAAACTGATTGCGTCACCGTTCTCCGTTTCGCGAGCTCTATCGCCTAAAAATGCCCGCGAGCCCCGACGAACTGTCCGGAAAAACAAAAAAAATTAAACCCTCAGTCGGACCGGCATAAGTGAGATAAAAAGGGGATAGCCCGAATGAAGGTCGGGTCTTACACCACTCACCAGTAAAAACAAGTTTCGTCCCCGAAACTTAACTCTCGCCCGCGGCGAAGAGATCAGGATAGCATTCCCTCATCTTTGGCTCCGGCTCCCAAGTTGCTTCGCGCTCCTCCTGATTGCCCCAGAGCACCTTCACATAGGGTATTGTCCGACTTCGTAACTTTTTTGTCCTCTCGTGCTAAGATCCGCACCGGTGTTCCGTCGAAGCTCAGATCCTCTCTAGGCTCAAAAGTAGTGACCATCCACCACCCAAATCACGTACGCAGGCTCGGAGCACATCTTCGAGGGCCCGGTTCACTTGCTCAGACTGTCCGTCGGTCTGGGAGTGCAACGCCATGCTGAAGTGTGGTTTAGTCCCTAGGGCTCGTTGTAGACTTTGCCAACGGTTCGACACCAGCCGAGTGTCTCTAGTCAACATCGTACAGATGGGTGAGAAAGGAGTCGACTTCGTCAGTCGATCCACTGTGACTCAAACTGCCTCGTGCCCTTGATGCGATGCAGACAAACCCGTGATGAATTCCGTGCTGATTCGCTCCCATTTCCACTCTGGTACAGGTAGAGATTGTAGTTTTCCCCGCTGGCGCTGATGTTCGAACTCTACTCGTTAACCATCAAAATAGCGAGCAGCGAACTGTGTTACATCCCCGTTTGGTTAGTTCACAAAACAAAAGAATTCTGCCCGAGGTCCTCGTACATCTTCGTGTCACTTGGATGCGCCGCACAGGGAGCGCAGTGCGCCTCTGACAGTATCTCTTTCTTCAACTCTGGCAGCTCGGGCACGCAATTCCGCCCTCGAAACGTACTGTGTCGTTCACACTCGCCGAAAAGTTGCTCGCGTGGTCCGGGGGGTCTTGTCTCGAATAGGCTGTATCTGTGCGCCTGTCTTCTGACCTTCCAGGATTTCTCTAATAGGGTTGGCTCGACCATCGAGGACAAGAGTCGCGCGACCGTATCGATCCTGCTTAGTAATCGCGCTCATCGGTTCCTCCTCGATTTGCCCCTTTTCGTTCCAGACATCCGCTACTACACTTGCTTTCCGGGGTGATACTGAATGGACAAGTCGAGTCCTTCAGCAACTCCAACCAACGCCTCCGCCGCAAAACAGCTCTTCCTATGTGAACCAAACTTAAGGCTCAGGCGATCCAAAAACTGTAGTGTTCTGGATTTCCCCATGTAGCTTTTCCGTTGAATCCACTGTGTAGAACACCTAGTGTTGGTGTGTCTGGCCCATGGTGCATCAAAGGGGTGCCACGGATGGACCCTGTGTGATATGTTTAGCTGATTTGGCCTTCGGCTGTGTTTGCCGAATTATAGAAAAGGAATTGGGCCAAACAAAGTTCAGATTTGGATTCAGCGCGGAAAAACGCTTGAAAACGACTGTTTATTTGTCAAATTTGGAGTCCGGATGACCAAAAAGGGCTTCCGGAAGTTTCGGGGGAATTCTGGTGCATGGGGGTGCCCCGTGGACCGGCCAGTGCCACGTGGCGGCCCCTCATTGGCCGGCGCACGTCGTTCGGTCCATGGAGGAGGCGCGGTGGTGCATGGACCGTGGTGCGGGCCACGTGGCGCATCCGGACTGGCGGGTGCGCGCGGCGCGGTCCAGGGAAAGGAAGCGGCTTCGGTGGACCGGGCGTAGGACACGTGGCGGCATGGTATTCACGGGCTTACGACAGTGCGGTCCACGGGAGCTTGGTGCGGCGCCTCGGGGCGCGTGCTGGTGCAGGGCGCCAGTGCGGCTGGTCGGCCGCACATGGCCCGCACTCGAGTGCGGGCCACGTGTCGGCCGGCCAGAGGAGGGGTGCATGCACCGCCTCCAGCGCGCCCTGCCACGCGGCGGGCGCCCAGCCGCCCCGCACAGCTGTTTGCTGTGTGGGGGACACGTGTCGGCCCCACGTTTTTCCGGGCGCGTCGGACGGCTTCCCTGCGGCCTTCTTTGCGGATTCGGGCGCCCGAAAGGTGCGCCCGAATCCGGCCCAAGTATGGCTGCGGGCTGGGCCTATAAATAGTGGCTTTGGGGAGGACTTTGGGCCTTTTTCTGAGTGGATTTTCACAGTGAGTCCTTAAGGAGATTTCTTCCTCCACCTAAGACAAATTTAACTGAGCATCCCTGGGATTTTAGGAGCACGTTTTTCGAGGTTGGCCATTTTTCGGCGCGGCGCGACGCTTTTTCAACGACGACCCGATTCGTCCCTTTTCAGTGTCCAGGCTCCCCCGGCTCACCCCGACCTCCGATTCGGGTGATTCTTGCGCCGTTGGACTCTTGACAGGTAGGGCTTCATTTTTGATGTTTTAAGTTGCCCCTAGTTTTCTTGTGGATTTTGAGTTTCCCGAGCTTCTTTGTGACCCATTTTACCTCGCAGAGTTTTGGACAGCACCTGTTTGATTTGGCTATAACTTCGCGCTCAGGCGACGGATCGAGGCGATTCAAAAGGCGTTTTTCATCTACATCTCTCAACGAATCTCCTGGAATTTTCTCAGATTTTTCTGAATATTTTTCAAAGGTGGAAATCTCCTTTCTCTGTAGTCTTTTGGTACATATTTTCTGCACAGTCTTGTTTAGGGTGTCCCCCTTGCCGAATTTGTATCTCAGCGAAGGAAGCTCGGTTTTGAGCGTACAGGTACTCGTTTCGACGGGTTCGTCACAAGGAACACGACGGTATTTTTCTGGGAATTTTCTGAGCACCCTTCGTAGGTGGAAATCTGAGAACTTTAGACCGATTAATTTGGGACAGATTTTGTGATGTTTGAAGGACTAAAGTTATGTATGTTCTTCTTGGAGATTTGGTACAGTGTTGCGGTGAGCTTTTGGTGCGAGCGCGGGTTTTCGCATTTGGGACAAGGATTTTAGCGCTCGAGGTGGGTACCGTTGTTAACCTCTTACTTGGGATAACCCACTAGGCATATTGGAGCTAGTCATGTGTAATGTTGCTATTATACTAGTTGAATGAACATCGCATGCTTAATGGAAAGAAAAGGACTTGTAATTGATACTTGCATCTTTAGGGGACTAGATACCAATAAATGGTAATTCTTACAAGTGTTGAGTTGTTTAGAATCCCTGGAATTATTGCTTAAACCCTTCGGTAATAAACGGCTAAATTCACACCATACTTATGTACAAAGGTGAGATTTAAGCATGTGTATAAATTGACTTGTGGCAGGTGAGTACTTCAGATATTCAAATAAAGGCATGTTATAAATCTTGTAAGAATTGGAACACTAAAATTATTCTGTTAAGAAAGGACTTTTGCATGCTTGAATGGTCACCTAGTTAGGCCACCTTTTTCTACTGAACTATCATGCTGGAATTGACTTAGGAGAAACCATGATTTCATTTTCTCCAGTTATCTTAACATTGGGGATATCATGCCCGGGTTAGGGCAGGGGCTGGGATAGAGTAGGCAGATACTTGGGATTCGGGACAGGCAGGCTGTGTAGGCAGGGTATTGCGGCGACCGCGGATTTTGGGCGGTTGACCGGATAGTTGTTATTGCATCAGATCGGGGAGAGGATTTGGGCTTCTTTTAGGGGATGGTTTTCCACTTAGATCTGTGTCATGATCCAGTCATGATGACTTATTCTACTATGATACTTGTTACTACGACCTTGAGTCCTTGAGACTCCTATCCCCTATCGATGTTATGCATTGGCCGGCATACCCGATTTGGCAAGTATAGTGTGCACGTTATACCGACCTTGAGTCCTTGAGACTCCTATCCCCTATCGGTGTTATGCATTGGCCGGCATACCCGATTTGGCAAGTATAGTGTGCACGTTATACAGACCTTGAGTCCTTGAGACTCCTATCCCCTATCGGTGTTATGCGTAGGCTGGCATACCCGATTTGGCAGGCACCGCAGGCAGTACCAGTGTTTACTGGAGTATAGATTGGGTTTATTCTGGCAGGCTTCGATATTCTGATGCATACATTTAGCTATCTTTTTAGCTGGGCATGTAGAGGCATATTAGTGGTAGCTTTTATCAGTAGTCATACTTTAGTTTACCACATTTATTCTTTTCGCCTCTGGTAGTCCTAGTGGGCATGTTCGAGTTGAGGTTTACCCACTAGGGGAGGCTACTGTCTTTATAGTAGTTCTCACCCCCACTCCTTTCTCTTCTTCTTTTCCCCCTTTGTTTTGCAGAGTCTTCTGCGGGAGTTGCGGGACCCTCTTCCCAGGACCGAGGTAAGAGGATCGTTGATTAGCTAGCTACTTCCCTGATCCAGAGTTCTGTAGATTTTGATGTATCCCCGGTACTCTCAGACAGTTGTACTTTCCTTTTATTTTGGGTCTGGCTTCAGCCAGCTGGATATATTTTATTTGGTGAGCTGGGAAAGACATTTGTATATTTATGAGAGCTATGTTGTACTTTCCTTTTCAGCATTTGTCTGAGTTGTACTAGTTGTAGTTTAGCTCTGTTTTATGCTCTTTTATTATATCTGTCTATCTGAGCAGGTTACCAGCGCTTCGTGTACACGAGAAATTCCGTGTGCACGGCGGATCTGTAGACGAGCCCGGGTTCTGGTTTACACCCAGGGCGTGACAAAAACACATCACGATGAACTCCAAGAGGTGGTATCTCCCGAGCTTTAGAACGATGACGGCTGCTGCCAGTCCCGAATCGTGTGTCGGGCAGTTCCGCTCACATTCCCTGTGATTCCCGTTGCTGACACAATGTGCCCCAAAAAGCTCACATTGCGAAGTCATAACTCACATTTCTTAGACTTAGCAAATACCTTCTGGTCCCTGAGATTCCGAAGGGAAATCCGCAAGTGCTCCTCGCAATTGGTTGAAGAGGTCATCGATCCTGGGCTTGTTCTTCACTGTAGCCTTGTTCATCTCCCTGTAGTCGATGTGCCGACGTAAGCTTCCGTCCTTCTTTCGCGCGAAGAGAACGGGTGCGCCCCCAAGGCGACACCCTCGGCCTGATGAACTCCTTGTCTAGAATGTCTCCTAGTTGCACCTTGAGTTCCCTCAGTTCCGCGAAAGCCATTCAGTAAGGCGCCTAAGTGATGGGTGGTGTGCTTGGTAGAAGCCCGAAGGGGAGGACGACCCCTCGCTTGGGGTTATCCCCGGCAGTTCAGTCGGGAAGACGTTGGAAGTAATCCTTACCACCGGGGTGTCTCAGAGCGATGCAGAGGGTCGGGTCGCTAGGCCCACAGAAACCAGGTAGCTACACCCCCGCCTGATGCCTCGTAAACCAAACCATGCCCGGCACCACGTCCCATTCCTGTTTCCCGACTTGGAGTTCCCCGTAACGACGCCACCGGTCCGCAGACCACCTCTGGATGATCCTTGGAGATGCGTAACGTTTGAGGTAACGGAGTACTCGGAGGTACATGTGATAATTCCTGCACATCAGATAAACTTGAAGAACCATTAGATGCATCAACATTATCGGAAGAATTATTATGAGAAGATGCATTTGCAGGAGAATTATCATCTAGAGACATATCAAGGGTAGATTTATCAGATGCAAAGTGAAAAGCTTCATCTACTTTAACATTTATAGATTCTACCATCGTTTTAGATTCCAAGTTAAAAACCCGATATGCTCTACTGTTTGTAGAATAACCCATGAAAATCCCTTCGTCACTTCGAGAGTCAAATTTTCCAAGATTTTTGCGGTCACGTAAAATGTAACAACGACTCCCAAAGATACGAAAATATTTGATATTTGGTTTTCTATAAAACCACAGCTCATATGGTGTATTTAAAGTTCCCGGGCGCAAATACACTCGATTAATTACATAGACGGCGGTGTTCACAGCTTCAGCCCAAAAATATAACCGTAAATTCCGGCTATGAAGCATCACACGCGCCATCTCTTGAACAACCCTGTTTTTGCGCTCGACTACACCATTCTGCTGAGGTGTATAGGGTGCTGAGAATTCATGTTTTATGCCAGGGGAAGTGCAAAAATCAATGAATTTAGAATTAATGAATTCTCCACCTCTATCACTTCGAACACGAACGATCTTTTCATTTCTTTCAATCATAATACGATGACAAATCTCATGAAAAGAGTCGAAAGTGTCCGCTTTCTCTTTTAAAAATGTTACCCATGAATACCTAGAGAAATCATCAACCAAAAGAAAAATATACCATTTACCTCCCAAAGATGGTTGACGAGTTGGCCCCATTAAGTCCATGTGCAGTAATTCTAAGGGCCGTTTGGTGCCAACGTGGTTCAAGTTCTTGTGTGCAGCCCTTGATTGTTTTCCCTTTTGACAACCACCACACATAATGTTTTCCTTAAATAAAAGTTTAGGAACCCCCTTAACCACGTCTTTATTTGAAATTCTTCCTAGTTCTTTAAAATTAACGTGACCTAGTCTTTCATGCCAAAGAGTTTCATTATCCAAAGAAACTATGTTACATTTTTCAGAAATTTTGTTTGAAACAACATAGCAATTATTTTGAGATCTAACCCCTTTCAAAAAGAATACATGGTCCTTATCAGTTACAATACATTCAACTGAAGAAAAATTAACTGAGAAACCATTGTCACAAAGTTGACTTATACTAATGAGGTTAGTCTTTAGGCCTTCAACAAATAAAACATTGTTCAAAACCGGGCCTTCTGGAATAGCGATTGTTCCTTTTCCAACAATTTTAGAAGAACGACCATCTCCGAAAACAATATGTCCTCCGGAGATTTTCTCTAAAGTTTGAAAACAGTTTTTGTCACCGGTCATGTGAGGGAACACCCACTATCCAGATACCAAGACGAGTTGTCACAAGCATGTAAAGAAGTATGAATAACAAGACAAGGGAAGATTTCACCTTTGCGCACCCAAACCTTTTTGGACTGCGTCGGTAATGTTTGTGAAGTTATTCTCCTTGGTGAAAGCGTCTTGTTTGATTCATTTCTTGACATCGTCTTGCGAGGTGAACTACCAAGGCTCCCTTCCTTTGAAAAATTTCCTTTTGATTTCCGGGGAATCGCCTTTTTGGTAGTTATTGCAAGATGCACTTGAGTTGATCGCTTTGCTCCCATCTTGCAATTTCTTCTAATATGCCCTGCAAAACCACAACGAAAACATACCTTTGTTCTTGACGATCCCGAAGAGAGTGAGGTAGGGTTGTTGTCGTTGTATACAGTGATTTCCGTCGTCGGAGGAGGAGTTACCGACTGGGGCACAAAAACTGTTCCACTCGAACTAGGACTGTCGCCAGTTTGAGTGTATCCGAGGCCGAATCGATTTGTTTGACCAAGACCAAGCATCTTATCCAACTTGCTCCTTCCAGAAGAAAAACGCTTTAAATCATCTTTTAGTTGGAAAATGGTCTTCGTCATTTCCATTTTCTCTTGTCGGGCCTCGGTATAGAGCTTCAAGAAGTAACCAGCTTTATCAATCATTTTTACATGTTCCTTCTCAAAATGCTCATTTTTCTCTTGAAGTGAAGCATTTGCTTTTATCAGGTAATCCCTTTCCACTTCAAGACCGGTCGAGAGAGAAGTTGCCCTTTTTACTTCTTCTTCGAGATCCTGCAATCTCTCTCTCAACCCCTTGTTTTGCTTAGCCAGTTTCTTTGAATCCCTAGAGGGGGGTGAATAGGTGTAAACAGTAAACAGTCAAAAATCATTGCGCAATAAAACCCAATGCGGAAATGAAAAAATAACACGCACGATTTTTACGTGGAAAACTCCAAACCGGAGTAAAAAACCACGGGACCGATAACACGGCGAAATCCACTAGAATTAAAACACGTACAAGGTGATATACCGTACTCACTTACGACTCAACCTTTTCCATACGCTCCTAGTAGATCTTCTCCGCTCGCTCCGCAACGCTCCTCGAATCCACGATTTGCGTCCAACGCCGAATCCACGGCGTCCAACGTCGAATCCATGACGTCCGACCGAATCCACGGTCTTCACCCAGTAGCATGTATCGAATCCACGAACGTACCTCGCTCCGAATCCACGAGAGCGGTTGCACCTTTAATCCACAAGGCCACGCGAGTCCACGCGCCGATTTTGGAAAAACCGTTGTTTTGGGTGGTGATGATCCGCTGAATACTTAGATTAGAAATAGATCGGAAATACCATCTAAGTATTCATTAATTTGATTCTTCTCAAAATCTGAGTTTGAAAACCTAGAATCAAATTAATTAATATAGATGAAGAAACATAGAATTAATTCTATTAATTTCCTTTCTTCTCTATAGGTGGATCTTTTTCTTTTTACCGTCTTTTTGGATTACCCTAAAAATGAATCGTAGGGTTTATTTATAGGTTAGAAACTGTTGGAAGAGGATAAGAATAAAAAACTAACCTTTTTTGGAATTTTACAGGACGACGGTCCGTACTGGAATTATGGCGGTCCGGACTGTCGTAGCGAAACAGACTTTTTCCAGAAAAACATACCTTCGGGGTCCGGACTGAAATTCCCACGGTCCGGACTGTTCATGCAATTCCTGCAAATTCCACGTTCGGGGTCCGGACTGAAGTGACCAAGGTCCGGACTGGAATTGCACATGAACTATCCTATGTTCGGGGTCCGGACTGTAATATCAGGTCCGGACTCTGAACATGTAGTATGTCCAGTTTTTGATTTTTATGCAATTAAAAATTCATCCAAGTGTTTCTACACTATAAGAAGTATTCGGATCACCAAAAATATTTAGTTAAACGTACCTGATGCTTTTGAATTCTTCTTTCTTGAGATTGAGGTATATGATCCAAACTTCTTCTTCTTCAATCTTCAAGACTTAAACAATTTCACGAAATACGCCAACACAAATTCCTTAACAGGTTGAATACTTCATATCTTAAATAATTGATAGCCAATCGAGGGGGAGTTTATTAAAATATTTATGCTCAAAAGATGTGGAAAGAGTTACATCCCAATAAGGAGTGTGAAAACTACCACCACATGGAGGAAAGAGCTACCACCTCGGTCGTCCGAGTGCTGTGTGCAGCTACCACATGTATACAAAGCATGGTTTTTCTTGTTGATTAGGTAAAATGCTTTTTGGATGCTTGACTCTGTCAAATTCCAAGGTTGGTATAAGGTGGGATTTTATTGAAAGATGCTCAAAGAGCCACTCCTTATAATAAATTGACTAGATAGATTATCTAACTTATTTGGGATTTCAAACATCTATCGATCTTTGTGCTTCATTTTCTTTACCAAATTGATGATTTGATAAACGCATTCCTCATAAAATCGTGATTGATGTTTTTGAACTTGCTCAACTTTAAAGGATTTAATTTTTATAAATTTTCGTTTCATTACTTGGATATTATTGATAGATTTAGCATAATCTATTTCTTTTGATATAAAACGATGACTTTTGTTTAAAATTGACATACAAAAGTGCTTACATACTTTTTCTGGAATTTCTAGAATTTTTCTAAATTTTTCTGAAGAAAAAGTTGAAGCCGATCCGGACTGGGAAGTCTGTTCCGGATCCCGAACGCAGATATTATCTGCGGGTAGCCGTTCCGGACTGGATTCTTGAGCCGATCCGGATCGCGGCTAGGGTTTATATGAAACGAAAGGGTATTTGATTTCTTTTTATCTCAAGCTTTTGTTTCTAAGTTTCTAGAGTTTCTCTCTCTAAACTACAACTAATTTGGAGCCTCTTCAAACCCAAGTTCTTCCGGTTCAAGAAAGTTTTTATGATCAAAACTTAGGTTCTTCACTGTTTTTGCTTTATTCTTCAAAACGTGCATGAAAATCATGTATCTTTTTCATTTTTGATTGATTTTTGATCAAATTTCTTTTGAAATAAGAACTCTGGGTAGATTAGTTTTGTTTATATGCCTTGTATTCTCTTGATTAACGGATTTTTAAGCTTCGATTTCTGAAAATTCAGTTTTAGGGCATATAATGAGAATTTTTGAAAATCATGGAATTGATCTATTTTTAAAATTCTTTTTGCAAAACTAACTTCATTCCTAGTCTCTCTACACGATAATGATTGTTTGGGTACAATTTTTCAAAATTTTGAAAATTAAATAATTTTTCGTGAGTTCTTGCTCGCAGGTTCTACATTTACTAACGCACTAGCAGCAAAGATGGTTTATGCATGGATTATAGTGCTCCTTGTAGCAATGGTGCACACTCGAGCAACAAACAAGCCAAAAAGGGCTAAGAAAACTCAGGACAAGTCAGATTCAGGATCCGAGACGGAATCTGTCGATTGGGACGAGCTGATGGATGAAGGCGCAGCACATGCTGCACCTACTGCATCAAAGGGGAAAGCCCCTGCAGCAACTTCAAAGGTGAAGACACCGCTAACCGCCGCAGAAAAAGGGAAAGCCCCAATGGAACAAACTCCAGTTAGAATGAAAAGAAAGAGCGTTGCTCGAAAAAGAGGTAGTGCTCGAGGAATCTCAATTGAAGAGCCACTTGCAAGCGAGCCTCCTCCACAGGACTTTTTGCACATAAGCTCTGAGAGAATCAAGGATTTTGAAAAGAGAGAATGCATCGGAGAAAGACATGTGAATGTCAAAGCTCTTAAGGAGTGATCTACATTGTTTGGCACTCTTTTTGACCAAGCGGGACTTGCACCTATTTGCAATTTCCCGGAATCAACTGGTTACTACTGTCTCCGCCTTGTGAGGATATTCTATCAGAATTCATCAAGACTAGTAGATCTTGAGGAAGGACAAAGAGAATTTCTAACAACGGTTAGAAATGTCAAGTTAAAGATCACACAACAGTTGATTGGAGAGGTATTGGGGATGAAGGCCCGGGTTGATGGGATACAACTCTATACCTCACAACAAAGTTCTCTCAACAGAGGTAAAAGTAGTAAACTAGTCTACTGAAGCTCTCCACTGAAGGGGGTACCGCTACACTCCAACGACGGGTAGGGAACTAGCTCGCGACTCCCTCGCCTCGGTCAGAAGGATTAGCAACAGGAGCACAGGAACAGGAGAAGAAGTCCCTGGGGAAAAGACACCACGACGGGTGTGAGAACTACTTCCCACAGTAGTTCTCAGTGGGTGCCGTCAACAAGCCCAACGGTCTGCCCACTAAGTCTACTAGAGGCAAAAGATAACAGTGCAATGAAATCAGAACAAGAAAAGATGGAGCTACTCTACAGCTACCATGCCTCTATCTAGATGCTCAAAAAGTGGAACAGATGAAAGTAAACGTGACCACTCGCACCCAAGGTGCTCAATCGACCCAAACGAACTGACTGCCTCATAGGGTCCAGTCCAGCCGGCGCCTGTCGACTAGGAACACACCTGCCCACTACCACACATCCACATTAGGACAGGATTTACGTGGGGCGTCCTGTCCGACTAACTCACCCCTCGCGCAAAACTGCCTCAACAGGCCCATCATTGCATCCATTGCGGAAAACTGCCTCAACAGGCCAACCATCATATCCACAGCGGCATCTCAGGGGGCGCGACTCCAACTGAGGAAAACGGCGCGGCATAGAGTATCAAACATTGGCATATGCAGGCTATAGTCAAAATCCACGCTCACTCCCAGAACGGTAGGACTCAAGATCCCCAAATATCTCGCACAACAGTCGGAGCACTCTCGACGACTCAGCTGATGAGCTCACACGAAACACGAGACACTAGCCTCTCCAACAGCTCGCAGCACAAAGCACACTGGCTGGAGGTACTCCACAGCCAGGAACGACCCACAACTCAGGCTAACAATACTGGTCGGAAAACACTCAACGACCTGGGACCACCGTCAACCCCAACGGTTCCCAACAACACTGACCGGAAGATACTCGACGGCCCGGGACTACCGTCTGCTCAACGGCTCCCTCCCACGACAGCACAACAGGGAAACGAGACCCCCCGGGACTACCGTTTACCCAAACGGCTCCCGGCACAGATAAGCGACCCACTACAACTACCAGTGTCACGCCCCGGGGGATTAATTTAGCGGAAACGGATTACAAAAGGGTATGTATTTTTTTTTGAAAACCTTCTTCCCCGGCGCGTACCCAGATCCGCCGCATATACAGGATCACTCTACAAACGGACAGAGTCTCCCCTGTATATGCACGGCGTCGCGGTTTGTACAATGTTCAATAACGAGTAAACATTCAATCACAACAATCCAAACGTATAACCATTCACAAAGTGCAGAATAAACTAACGGCCGATTAGTTTGAAAGGATAAAACCCACAATTGTTGAAACGGCGCCCACCCGGCACCCATATTTTGAAAACCCTTTTTCGAGAGCAACATAAACTCAGGGGTTTGAAAACAGTGCCCACACGACACTTAGGTTTTGAAATCCATTTTCGCAAACCATAAATCCACAAGGTTTTGAAAACGGTGCCCACACGACACCCGAGTTTTGAAATAGTAGTTTTCGCAATCTGTTCTTTTATTTGCTATTTTATTTTCCAAAGCGGCCCACAGAGATGTAAAGAAAACTAAACAATTCAGTTGTCACCGTACCGACATCCACACCGACCCCACGAGGGTATCGAGAACCATCCACAGTCTACAAATAATAAATGGAATGCGAAAGTAAAGAGTAAAATACTGTTCCGGTCTCCTGAGACCCAACACCTCTAGCCGTGGCCTCGCCGTCGCCTAACTCTCCCCCCTGTAGGACCCTGTCGCAAAGTGGGAAGTCAGCGACTAGTCATAAAAGATAACAATAAAGCAGGTAAAGAAAACGTCCAACCGTAGTCTATCCGGAGCAACCACCCCTCCCCGCAAGGGAAAAGTAGAATCAAACACCTGTAAACCTGCAATACCCGATCCCGTCGGACAACTAAACCGACGAATCGCACCGCGCCCAAGTCGGACAACTAAACCGAATGGGTCGCACCGCTCCCACGTCGGACAACTAAACCGACGGGTCGCACCGCTCACACCTTGGCGCATACATGCCCCACAACTAAAGAGGCCCCACGCCGTCCTGTGGGTATACACGGGTCATGGACCACTTTTCCGGAAAAGCACACCCTTTGCGGTGGCCAAACCGCGGGTGCGCGTGTTGCAGCCGAGCATAGTAACCGTGAACCATATATATATATATATCAATGTATGAACCGTATGAAATAACATAAACATATCCGTGCATGAGAACTATATGAAACAGTATATATATAATCACAGCATACTCCTATACGTGCATGAGAGCGACATGAACCAATATGTATGTCTAATCACGGGCACCGTAAAGCCATGACGAATAAATGATGCCTCCCTTCCAGGTTTAACCCAAGTACACTTATGGATGACCCCGTCCACCATGATAGAATTAAATGTTAAGACTTAAGAGTAAAAACCCACCTCTACGAGCGATGAACAAAGCGCTATCCCCCGTGTGTCCCGGTGCGCTCCCCAAAACTACAAAAGTCCACCGGGGAGAAGTCAGTGACTAAACAACATAAAACAAGGGTCAAGAACAGACATTCGGGTCCCGTCGTGGAACGGGGCTCCCGGGTTCGACGGCGGCGGCGGCGGCCGAGTCGGAACCCGAGGCGGCGGCGAGCGTGCTGCCGCGCTGGCCGCACGCGTATCAGGCTCCGTGCGGTGTGATGCCCGCACGGCTCCCTGACAGCGGCGGCGCCCAGGTCCAGCACGGGTGCCCAGGCCGCACGCACGGGCTGCCCCGCGCGGCGCCCAGGTCCCGCGCGGGCGCCCCGGCCGCACGCACGGGCGGCCCCGCGCGGCGCCCAGGCTCCGCGCGGGCGCCCAGCCCGCACGCACGGGCGACCCCGCGCGGCGCCCAGGCCCGCGCGGGTGCCAGACCCGCACGCACGGGCGACCCCGCGCGGCGCCCAGGCTCCGCGCGGGCGCCCAGCCCGCACGCACGGGCGACCCCGTGCGGCGCCCAGGCCCGCGCGGGTGCCAGACCCGCACGCCCGGTGCCCTAGCCCTGCGCGTAAGGGCGCTCGCGACGGCGGTGGTGCGGCCGGCCGGGGTGTGCCGCCTCCCCCCCTTCCCGTGCGACGATCCGGAAGAAACCCTAGCTAAAAAGAAACATAAAGACAAACTCACCGAACCAATGCGCCTCCGACTCGCCGATGGAGAGGGAGGGAGAGACGAGGATTATCCCGTTCTTGCGTGCCCGGTTCCGGAGGTGTGCGGTGTTCTTCCCGTTCCTCGATTGCTCCGCCGCGGTGCCTCGCGCCGATCGGTGGGAAGAGGAGGGTTTGGGTGAGAGGAACGGTAGGAAAACTCCAAAACTAAACCCGACACATACGTATTAATATTAGCCGCCTCCGTACACGGGAACTTAACCCTAAGTCCCAAAATACAAAACAATCTCGGCGAAATGAGTTTGGGTGCGAACCTGGGTCCGGTCCGCCTCGAAGAACGTGTAAGTCGCCTGAACTGCTGCCAACTTCCGGAATTTATTCTGGGAGATTCCGGGGTCAGAATCCAGATCCGATCGCGCCGCCGAAATCCATTTCGCGAGCTTTATTGTCTAAAAATACCCGCGAGCCCCGACAGTCTGCCCAGAGATAAAGAAAAATAATTCACCCCCGGACCCCTTAGTCGAAAAGTGGATTTACAAGAATTTTAAAAGAAGGTCTAGAAAGGCAAATAAAGCCGCGGTTATTACACCACTCACCTCTAAAAACGAGTTTCGTCCTCGAAACTCAAACCCGGGTGGTGGTGAAGAGGTCGGGGTAGCACTCCCTCACTTGAAATTCCAAATCGCGGCGCCGTCGGTCTGCGTAGCTCTTCTGTCGGCTTTGGGCGGTCAGCAACCGCCGCCTGATGAGGCGCACCTTCTCCTCAGTCTCTTCCACCAAGTCGGGTCCCAGGAATTTCCGTTCCCCTAAGTCGTCCCAACAGATCGGGGATCGGCAGCGTCTCCCATACAAAGCTTCGTAGGGTGCCATCTGGATGCTGGCCTGGTAGCTATTGTTGTAGGCGAATTCCACGAGGGGTAGGTAGCGCGCCCAACCGACTCCCCAGTCAAGTACACAGGCGCGCAGCAGGTCCTCGAGGGTCTGAATCCCTCGCTCCGACTGTCCGTCCGTCTGAGGGTGGAAAGCTGTGCTGAAGTGTAGCTTGGTCCCCAGGGCTTGCTGTAGACTTTGCCAAAACTTCGAGACGAAGCGGGTGTCTCTATCCGAGGTGATCGATGCCGGCACTCCGTGCAGTCTCACGATCTCGCTGAGGTAGACTTGAGCCAACTGCTCTCTGGTCCAGGTTGTGTGGATGGGTAGGAAATGAGCTGTCTTGGTTAGCCGGTCCACAATGACCCAGATCGAGTCGTGCCCCTGCTGTGAACGTGGGAACCCGGTGACGAAGTCCATAGTGATCTGATCCCACTTCCACATCGGCACCGGGTAAGGGCTGTAATTTTCCTGCAGGCCGCTGATGCTCTGCCTTTATCTGCTGGCATACCAGGCAGTGAGCTACGTGTCGTGTCACATCCCCCTTCAACTTGGGCCACCAGAAGGTCTGCTTGAGGTCCCTGTACATCTTCGTGCCCCCCCCCCCGGATGCGCCGCATAAGGGGCGCGGTGTGCCTCTATCAGAATCTCCTCCTTCAATTCCGGCGAATCCGGTACACAGAAACGCCCACGGAACCGCAAGACACCGTCACTTCCCACTGCAAAGTCGTTCTCCTGGTTCGGGTGGATCTTGTCTCGCACGAGCTGTAAGTGCGGGTCCGTCAGTTGTCCTTCTCGGATTTTCTCAAAAAAACGTCGGCTTGACCACCAACGCCGTCAGTCGAGCAACAGTGCCCGCCGGTACCACCTCCAACCTCAGTCGCGAGAATTCCGCGATCAGGGTGCTCTGCTCAGTTATCGCGCGTGCCGGCGTCTCCTCCGGTTGCCCCTTCCTGCTTAAAGCGTCCGCCACCACGTTTGCCTTCCCGGGGTGGTATTGGATTGTTAGATCGTAATCCTTCAACTTCCTGGATGCATAGGCTATTACCTTCCCCTGTTGCATCAAAACACCCCCAAGTCCGATTCTCGATGCGTCGCAGTACACTTCATAATCCTCTCCGGGCGTGGGTAGTACAAGAATAGACGCCCTGGTTAGCCTCCTTTTAAGTTCTTCGAAGCTCTCTTGGCACTTAGCCGTCCATAGGAACTTTTCCCCTTTCTTGGTCAACCGGTTTAAAGGGGCCGCAATCTTCGAGAAACCCTCGACGAAGCGTCTATAATATCCCGCCAGTCCCAAGAAGCTGCGGATCTCCGTCACTGTCGTCGGTGGTTGCCAGTCGATCACCGATTCCACCTTCTTGGGGTCCACAGCGATTCCCTCTGCCGAGATCACGTGCCCTAGGAAACCCACCTCTCGTAGCCAGAATTCACACTTCTTGAGCTTCACGAACAGCCTCTGTCCCCTGAGGGTTTGGAGAATCGTTCGTAAGTGGTCCTCGTGCTCCTCGTCGGTAGATGAATAGATCAGGATGTCGTCGATGAAGACCACTACGAACCGGTCCAAGAAAGGTCTGAAGATCCGGTTCATCATGTCCATGAAGACGGCGGGGGCGTTCGTAAGCCCGAACGGCATAACCGTGAACTCGTAGTGGCCGTACCGGGTCCGGAAGGCGGTCTTTGGGATATCTTCGTTCCGAACCCGGAGCTGGTGGTAGCCCGATTGCAGGTCGATCTTTGAGAACACCGTTGCTCCTCGCAGCTGGTCGAAGAGGTCGTCAATTCTGGGCAGGGGGTACTTATTCATCACAGTAACCTTGTTTATCCCCCTGTAGTCGATGCAGAGGCGCAGGCTTCCGTCTTTCTTCCGTACAAAGAGCACTGGTGCCCCCCAGGGTGACACACTCGGTCTGATAAATCCTTTGTCCAAGAGGTCCTCCAGTTGCGCCTTAAGCTCCTTTGACTCTGCGAAGGCCATTCGGTAGGGCGCCTTTGTGATTGGTTGGGTACCCGGTACGAGTTCGATAGGAAAAACCACCTCTCGTTCAGGGGGTACCCCGGGCAGTTCCGTCGGGAAGACATCGGGGAAGTCCCTCACCACCGCAATGTCTGACGGTGTCGCCGCGGGTCGTGTCACCAGGTCTACCGAGGCCAGGTAGGCCACGCACCCGCCTTCCACCAATCTTCTAGCCCTCGCCGATGAGATGATTGCTGGGAAGGAAATGCTCTTACACGCCAGGTACATATTCTCAGGAAAGCTCGGCTCTTGCAATTGCACCATCCGCTTCTCACACCACTGGTTCGCGGACCATCTCTGACGGTGTTGAGCAGTCAGCAACCAAAGTCTTGCGATGCGTCGAGGTACCCCGGTCCTACTACCACACCCGGACCGACGGCCCTTAAATGCCCAGACTAACCCGACAACAAAGGGGGAGGCCACACTAAGACCCTTACAAAAACTCCGGGATGTGCCAATCCAACTAGCCGGGTCACCGCCTACAAGTAATCCTCCTTTGAAAACGATGAACCCACCCGTCGCCAACACGGACTACTTCCGCCCGTCACCAACACGGCTACTAGCTCGGAGTATAACCACCATCCCGGATTGTCCGCTCCGACTGTCCGTCCTACCGAGGCGACGGTCAAAACTAAAGCTAGGTTTCAGCTCTGAGACCTACCACAAGGTCTACCCCATAGAGAAAGCTGAAAGCAGGGCATCCTAGCCAAAAGTAACCGATGCCAGAGCGCCATGCAGTCAACAACCCCTCGCCGATCAGTACTCCTTCACAATCACTAAACTCGCAACCCAAATCCTCAAGGCTATACCTTGGTTATGGGAAGCTGGCGACGACAACCAAGGAATACGGTCCTACCTCCGTCTTGGTGCCGAAGGGGTGCGACACTCTGGTTAACCCCTACCGCTCGATCCTAATTAATTGCCCCTCCAAGCACCATGCACCGAACCGAGCTGCACACCCCCAGACCAAACGCTCCCTTTCCCAACTAGGAGTATTCTAAGCTCTAGGTCTGCTCACCCAAAATCGAGCCCAAACGAACAAAATTTGCTAGCCCCGGGGGCCTCATTTCTCAAATCAAAGGAGAACCCCAAGGCCCCATCACGACGATTCCTACCACCATCGCGGTGTCTACCGCAAAAAGCCGAACTATGGGTGACAATCATAAGGGAAGAATCCTCATTCCCACCCATACCTTGTCCAAGATGCAAAAGAATCGGTCGACTATCTGCTGTAACTTAAACCCAGTAGACCTAGAAGGTACCATTTAGACAAGAGGCTACCCAGTACTCACGACCGACAAACGGCCGACTCACTAACAAACACCGTCGGATTACTCTATCCCCAGTCGCCGTCACTAACGACAACCAGCACGTCGGCAGAGGGAGGGGCTCGAAAAACAACAGCCGGCGCAACGATCTGCTGTGATAACAGCCGCACCAAGTGCATGAACAACGTCAGCAGGCCCACCGTGTCCCGTGCTGGTTGCTTAATCCATTGATTCCTAGCAACCATCAATACCCCGGTGGCAGCCGGCCTCGACCCCAGCCTCCAAACCAACACGACTAATCAAGCCAAAACAACACGACTACACGAGCACGCCGACCCAGCTAAACCGGGAAACAAAACTTAATCTGCAACCACACACAACACAAGTCAGCTCTAGCCTCCTACTAGCATAGCACTCAAACAACTATCGAGAAAAGGGACCTATACTTTCCCCCCGGTCACTCGCGTTCTACACTTCTATGCCATTCATTTTATTCATTTGTAGCTAAGTGAGGTATCTTTGTGGATGTCGGGCACAAACTGTTGTGATTGAAGAAAGTCTCTGATACCATCTTAATCTGTCACGCCCCGGGGGATTAATTTAGCGGAAACGGATTACAAAAGGGTATGTATTTTTTTTTGAAAACCTTCTTCCCCGGCGCGTACCCAGATCCGCCGCATATACAGGATCACTCTACAAACGGACAGAGTCTCCCCTGTATATGCACGGCGTCGCGGTTTGTACAATGTTCAATAACGAGTAAACATTCAATCACAACAATCCAAACGTATAACCATTCACAAAGTGCAGAATAAACTAACGGCCGATTAGTTTGAAAGGATAAAACCCACAATTGTTGAAACGGCGCCCACCCGGCACCCATATTTTGAAAACCCTTTTTCGAGAGCAACATAAACTCAGGGGTTTGAAAACAGTGCCCACACGACACTTAGGTTTTGAAATCCATTTTCGCAAACCATAAATCCACAAGGTTTTGAAAACGGTGCCCACACGACACCCGAGTTTTGAAATAGTAGTTTTCGCAATCTGTTCTTTTATTTGCTATTTTATTTTCCAAAGCGGCCCACAGAGATGTAAAGAAAACTAAACAATTCAGTTGTCACCGTACCGACATCCACACCGACCCCACGAGGGTATCGAGAACCATCCACAGTCTACAAATAATAAATGGAATGCGAAAGTAAAGAGTAAAATACTGTTCCGGTCTCCTGAGACCCAACACCTCTAGCCGTGGCCTCGCCGTCGCCTAACTCTCCCCCCTGTAGGACCCTGTCGCAAAGTGGGAAGTCAGCGACTAGTCATAAAAGATAACAATAAAGCAGGTAAAGAAAACGTCCAACCGTAGTCTATCCGGAGCAACCACCCCTCCCCGCAAGGGAAAAGTAGAATCAAACACCTGTAAACCTGCAATACCCGATCCCGTCGGACAACTAAACCGACGAATCGCACCGCGCCCAAGTCGGACAACTAAACCGAATGGGTCGCACCGCTCCCACGTCGGACAACTAAACCGACGGGTCGCACCGCTCACACCTTGGCGCATACATGCCCCACAACTAAAGAGGCCCCACGCCGTCCTGTGGGTATACACGGGTCATGGACCACTTTTCCGGAAAAGCACACCCTTTGCGGTGGCCAAACCGCGGGTGCGCGTGTTGCAGCCGAGCATAGTAACCGTGAACCATATATATATATATATCAATGTATGAACCGTATGAAATAACATAAACATATCCGTGCATGAGAACTATATGAAACAGTATATATATAATCACAGCATACTCCTATACGTGCATGAGAGCGACATGAACCAATATGTATGTCTAATCATGGGCACCGTAAAGCCATGACGAATAAATGATGCCTCCCTACCAGGTTTAACCCAAGTACACTTATGGATGACCCCGTCCACCATGATAGAATTAAATGTTAAGACTTAAGAGTAAAAACCCACCTCTACGAGCGATGAACAAAGCGCTATCCCCCGTGTGTCCCGGTGCGCTCCCCAAAACTACAAAAGTCCACCGGGGAGAAGTCAGTGACTAAACAACATAAAACAAGGGTCAAGAACAGACATTCGGGTCCCGTCGTGGAACGGGGCTCCCGGGTTCGACGGCGGCGGCGGCGGCCGAGTCGGAACCCGAGGCGGCGGCGAGCGTGCTGCCGCGCTGGCCGCACGCGTATCAGGCTCCGTGCGGTGTGATGCCCGCACGGCTCCCTGACAGCGGCGGCGCCCAGGTCCAGCACGGGTGCCCAGGCCGCACGCACGGGCTGCCCCGCGCGGCGCCCAGGTCCCGCGCGGGCGCCCCGGCCGCACGCACGGGCGGCCCCGCGCGGCGCCCAGGCTCCGCGCGGGCGCCCAGCCCGCACGCACGGGCGACCCCGCGCGGCGCCCAGGCCCGCGCGGGTGCCAGACCCGCACGCACGGGCGACCCCGCGCGGCGCCCAGGCTCCGCGCGGGCGCCCAGCCCGCACGCACGGGCGACCCCGTGCGGCGCCCAGGCCCGCGCGGGTGCCAGACCCGCACGCCCGGTGCCCTAGCCCTGCGCGTAAGGGCGCTCGCGACGGCGGTGGTGCGGCCGGCCGGGGTGTGCCGCCTCCCCCCCTTCCCGTGCGACGATCCGGAAGAAACCCTAGCTAAAAAGAAACATAAAGACAAACTCACCGAACCAATGCGCCTCCGACTCGCCGATGGAGAGGGAGGGAGAGACGAGGATTATCCCGTTCTTGCGTGCCCGGTTCCGGAGGTGTGCGGTGTTCTTCCCGTTCCTCGATTGCTCCGCCGCGGTGCCTCGCGCCGATCGGTGGGAAGAGGAGGGTTTGGGTGAGAGGAACGGTAGGAAAACTCCAAAACTAAACCCGACACATACGTATTAATATTAGCCGCCTCCGTACACGGGAACTTAACCCTAAGTCCCAAAATACAAAACAATCTCGGCGAAATGAGTTTGGGTGCGAACCTGGGTCCGGTCCGCCTCGAAGAACGTGTAAGTCGCCTGAACTGCTGCCAACTTCCGGAATTTATTCTGGGAGATTCCGGGGTCAGAATCCAGATCCGATCGCGCCGCCGAAATCCATTTCGCGAGCTTTATTGTCTAAAAATACCCGCGAGCCCCGACAGTCTGCCCAGAGATAAAGAAAAATAATTCACCCCCGGACCCCTTAGTCGAAAAGTGGATTTACAAGAATTTTAAAAGAAGGTCTAGAAAGGCAAATAAAGCCGCGGTTATTACACCCAGACTCCACTCTGCTCCCAAGCACGAGTGCAAATGCATCCCACACTAAAAGAAAGTCCCGACCTCTCGGCCCACTACCCGGGCGAGGATAACACTATGTCCTGGAATAGAAAACAGTGTTGGTGTCTAAACATAAATAACCCTAGCCCAAGTGAGAGTTTTCTACTGGTCTGGTTACACATGCAACATATGATGGGGGTGCTAGGTCAAGTTCCAAGATAACTATATTAACAGATGATAAAAGGAATAACAATCCCTACAATCTAGCATGCTACACAAGAAAATAAACTATCATGCATAGTCCTACATCAGTAGAATTACTGTACAGTCCCTAAAACTTAGAGATAAGGCCACCCACCTCGGTTTGCCACCAATTGCTCGTAGACACTTGCAATTGGCCTCCACGCGAATACCTTGCCTCCACCGGAGTCCGCACGCAAAACAGAGCACGATGCGGAAACCCGCGCGCAAAACGGAGTCCGCATTCAAAACGGTGCACGCCGCCGGAGTCCGCACGCAAAACGATGCACAGCGCCGGAGCCCGCACGCAAAACGAAGCACGGTGCCGAAACCCGCGCTCAAAGCGGAGTCCGCACGCAAAACGGTGCACGCCGCGAGAGTCCGCACGGAAAACGGAGCACGGTGCCGAAACCCGCGCTCAAAATGGATTCCGCACGCAAAACGGTGCACGCCGTCGGGGTCCGCACGCAAAACGGAGTAGTAAAAGTACGGTCCCTAACACAGATAAAAACAAGGGGTCAATTCAATGTCCAAAAGAACGCACCAAAACTGTGCCAAAAATACCGCAAAAACAACGCGTGGGACCTACCTCGACAGCATCGCGCCGCCCAACCGGTCCGTTGGAAAACCCCGTGCGCTCCACGAAGCCCACGACGCACCGCCGCACCACCCACCATCTCCTCCCTCAATCTCCCTCTCGCTCGGTTGAAGAAGAAAGAAAAGGAAGGGAAGAAATGGCGTGCGGGGGAGGAAGAAGAAGAAGAAAAGAAGGAGAGATAGAGAAGGTGGTCCACGGTGCACCAATCCACGGTGCACCGGCCAACCAGGGAGCCGCAAACCCCGGTCCACGCAGCTGGGCGCGTGCACCGGGTCCACGCACGCGCCCAGTGCGCCACGTGGCGCGCTCCCAAGCGCGCCACGCGGGCGCGCAGCTTGCGCGCCACACGGGCGCGTTGTACCGTGCCCCACGCAGGCGCGGGACACCACGCGCGCCACACGGGCGCGCGCACCCACCACACCCGCGCGGGCGCCAACAGGGGGCCGCCACGTGGCGGCCCCTGCGCTGACCCGCAGGCGCGCGTTCCCAACGCGCGCTAGACGCGCGCATTCCCGCGTCGTACGCGCCTGCTGCGCCCTCGGGATCCGCGCCACACCAACCTCGGGATCCGCGCCACACCTCGATTTCCGCACCGCGTCGCCTCGAAAAACGTGCAACTCAACCGGGCTCCAAATCAAGCAAGTAAATAGTCCATTCTTAGCGATTTCGCGCGCTGAATCCAAAAACGATATCTGTTTCTCCAAATTCTCATCCGAAAATTTGCCAAGTGCCCTCGGAAAGCCCACTTGATCCAATTTCCGCACCGGGTCCAATTCAAAAATCCGATTTGCCAAATTCCAACTCTAAAAAAATTCCCGAAGGCGACCGGAGAGGTAATCCTTTATCCAAACTTCGCCCGGAGTCCAAATTGACATCAACGTCGCGCGAAACCACCTCTAAACACCCGACGGGTCCTCCAAATACCCACGCGATCCCTATTTAAACCCGAAGTCCACCGCTTGTGTCCAAATTGCACGCAAACACCACCGACACAACACACAGGCCTCCGGTGATGCAACTAAATTCCAAATTGCATCACAAATCCATTTATTGGGCCCGACACGCGCACAAACACTCCCAACGGCCACTAAAAGCTGCCCAACAACCAGCAAACCCAACGCGGGGGATTCCGGGACCTCACATCCTCCCCCACTAAAAGAAAGTTTCGTCCTCGAAACTAGATCAAGTCCATCTGGAGTCACAAATACCACGGGTAGGTATCCATTAATACGCCTCCAGCTTCCAAAACACCACTCACTCCCCGTGATTACTCCGCAACAACAACAACAACAAGTACGGTATGGCCCGATGTGCAATTCTCTCATCTCTCGAGCCAGAAATTGCAACGGGCGTCCCTCGTACTCCAACAATCACGGATCTCAAAGGGGCAAGTCAATCACGGGCGAGGAAAAACATAGCACTCCTGAGCTGAGACGTGAAATACCAAAGAGGCTACAATAGAAGGCTGGGGGAAACTGAAATAACCACTAGTGCAACACACACCAAACCACATCATGGTGCCAACCTCAACAAGACGACCCGAAGTATACCCACACATTCCTCCAATAAGGAAAGGAATCTATTAAGCTGGGGTCTTCACTCGGTTACTTCCCGATCCAAACCACCCGAGCGGACTACTCAACCGCAGGCTACCCTCAAAAGGGATCCTCAAGAGACACACTCTCATGCCACAGTTAGTCACTCAGCACGCTATCATAACCCCAACGGACCCACGGGTCGAAGTCGATCCCTCAACTAATAAAGAACACCCTGACGGGGACCAAACCGTCGGTGAACGGGACTGAAAACTGGCTCGCAAGGCGATCATAAAGTTGATGCCCAAACTCGCGGTCAAAAGTCGGAACCATCAAAAAAACTCTCACCATTGTGTACCTACAACGTGGCATCACTGCCGTCCACCAACAGCGTGGCATCACCACCGTGTATCAACGGTGTGGCATCACCACCGTGTATCAACGGTGTGTCATCACCACCGTGTATCAACGGTGTGGCAACACCACCGTGTATCAACGGTGTGGCAACACCACCGTGTATCAACGGTGTGGCATCACCACCGTGTATCAACGGTGTGGCATCACCACCGTGTATCAACGGTGTGGCATCACCACCGTGTATCAACGGTGTGGCATCACTCAAGCATCAAGGTCTCAGATCCTCACAGTCCTATACCCAATACTACCTCGAAATCTCGGAGCTGAGGAAGGGCCAAAAGATCAACGGGCAAAAACCAGGGCCCTAACTGCACTGGGCAGGACCAACAACACTCATCTATGTGCAACACGTGATCAGGTATCTGAACCTCACGAGCACAAGCTAAGGGTCCTATCTCTAGCCCATACAACAATGCAAATGCCCTACAGAAGAAATGAATGCGATGCTCCGGTAACAAATAACGCTCAAGTGCGTGAAGGGGAGATAGGATTAATACCTGCCACCACGAGGCTAGCTGCCCCCGAATCCTCATCCTGTGCGACATAGACGCTCCCGCTCGGGGGTGGTCGTCCGACGGACTGCCGCGAAGAAGTGGCCCTAACTATCTGGCCATAACCTGTCGAAGCTCCGCCTGTCTGGAAGAGCGGAGGAGGAGGAGCCGAAGCTGCCAATGCGACTGATGACCCCGCTTTAGGACAAGACCATGATCTGTGCCCTGTCTGTGGTCACACTGCGGCGCAGAATGCGGCCCACCACAAATGACACAGTCATCCCGCTGCTGCTGCTGGTACATCGGCTGTGGAGAACCTCCTGGTCTCTGTCTCCTCTGAGACTCACGACCCTCTGACTGGGATCGTGGCGGCCCCGGGGGTCTCGATCTACTCGACTGTCCAAACACAGGCGGCACTGGATGCCTCTCCCCGGAGCTGGTCCCTGGCGCTCCGTCTATCTCTGACATGATCACTGATCCTCGGTCAACCCGCTAAGCATGCTCAATCGCTGCATCTAACGTCGGCACCCGCCGAGAATACACCAAGTGATAGATATTCCGATGCAGTTCTTTCTCAACTAGTTCAACCTCCTAGGCCTCATCCAGGCGACATGGGGTACACCGCTCAACAATCGCAAAACTCGTGAACATACTCCAGAAGAGGTCGACTACCCTGCTGCAGAAGTCTAAGATCCCCTTCCCGTTTCTGCTTACACTGTCAGGAAAGGAGGCCCTGAGCCGCAAAGCACAAAACTGGTTCCAAGTCAACAACTGCGCTCCCGGTAGTCCAACAGGACGAACTCGACGCCACCAAATCTCGGCGTCTTGTCAGACCATCTCAATCTCACTAAAGCAACCACCTGGTAACTCGGCCAGGGCATGTACCCACCTGGTAAATCGGCCAGGGGTATGTACCCATCTGGTAGCTCGGCCAGTGGAAAGTATCCTCCTGGTAACTCGGCCAGGGAAAAGTGTCCTCCTGGTAACTCGGCCGGGGCATGTGCCCACCTGGTAACTCGGCCAGGGGCAATGTATCCATCTGGTAGCTCGGCCAGTGGAAAGTATCTACACAGCTGGGACTGCCGTCACTCCAAACGGCTCCCATAACAACACCCCACTCATAGGCGAGAAGAACTGACTGACGCGGCAAAGATCCGAAAATCCCGATAGACCGGTGCCTAGAACCCCAATCAAACAAGAACAGACTCTAGGCTCAGCCTATCGAAGTTCTCGATCCTTTATCGTTCAGGGATTCGGCCCCTCTCGGTTAAAGTGGGAGACTATCTCAACACGCAAACTCCTGGGTCTCGCTCTGCTCTGATAGCTCTGCCTCCCGCTGCTCGGGTATTCCTCGGGTGCGGGGTGTGTCCTCTTCACAACACGACGTCTCAGGAGTATCGTAGTCCACTACACAATAACAAACGTCAGGACACAACAACCATTCGACCCAATCCAGGGAAAGTCTAAGACATGCCATCCATTCCATAGCATTATGTTGTCTGCAGCCAACATAACCGCTTAGGAGAATAAGCATGCCAATCACTCATCCCATCTCTTGGGAGAGGAATAAAACTAAATCAGGACTCTCGCTAAAAGTCACGACTCTCACGCAATCATCCTAATGTCCAATCACAAGCCTAGGGTTTCTAAGTCCACCATGACCTAAAACCTAGGCTCTAATACCACTCTAATCTGTCACGTCCCGGGGTCGAAACTGCGACCCGGGCTCGCTAACAGATCCGCCATCTGTACGGAAACTGTCGTACAGACGAAGCGTCTAACCTGCAAAAAGAATCAACTACAGTATACAGATATCAGAGCTGAAAGTAACTACTGAAAAACAAAAATCCAATCACTGTACAACTGAAAATAATACAATAACTATCTCCCCGAATACGATCGTATAAAAAGTCCTCTGATACAAAACCCAAAAGGGAGATATCTCCAATAAATAAATCAGTGTACAAGCCCTCAATACAAAATATCCTCACTACAACAGTCTCTCAAACTGTAAAAATAAAGTACAAATTTATACCTCACAACAAAGTTCTCTCAACAGAGGTAAAAGTTGTAAACTAGTCTACTGAAGCTCTCCACTGAAGGGGGTACCGCTACACTCCAACGACGGGTAGGGAACTAGCTCGCGACTCCCTCGCCTCGGTCAGAAGGATCAGCAACAGGAGCACAGGAACAGGAGAAGAAGTCCCTGGGGAAAAGACACCACGACGCGTGTGAGAACTACTTCCCACAGTAGTTCTCAGTGGGTGCCTTCAACAAGCCCAACGGTCTGCCCACTAAGTCTACTAGAGGCAAAAGATAACAGTGCAATGAAATCAGAACAAGAAAAGATGGAGCTACTCTACAGCTACCATGCCTCTATCTAGATGCTCAAAAAGCGGAACAGATGAAAGTAAACGTGACCACTCGCACCCAAGGTGCTCAATCGACCCAAATGAACTGACTGCCTCATAGGGTCCAGTCCAGCCGGCGCCTGTCGACTAGGAACGCACCTGCCCACTACCACACATCCACATGAGGACGGGATTTACGTGGGGCGTCCTGTCCGACTAACTCACCCCTCGCGCAAAACTGCCTCAACAGGCCCATCGTTGCATCCATTGCGGAAAACTTCCTCAACAGGCCAACCATCATATCCACAGCGGCATCTCAGGGGGCGCGACTCCAACTGAGGAAAACGGCGCGGCATAGAGTATCAAACATTGGCATATGCAGGCTATAGTCAAAATCCACGCTCACTCCCAGAACGGTAGGACTCAAGATCCCCAAATATCTCGCACAACAGTCGGAGCACTCTCGACGACTCAGCTGATGAGCTCACACGAAACACGAGACACTAGCCTCTCCAACAGCTCGCAGCACAAAGCACACTGGCTGGAGGTACTCCACAGCCAGGAACGACCCACAACTCAGGCTAACAATACTGGTCGGAAAACACTCAACGACCTGGGACCACCGTCAACCCCAACGGTTCCCAACAACACTGACCGGAAGATACTCGACGGCCCGGGACTACCGTCTGCTCAACGGCTCCCTCCCACGACAGCACAACAGGGAAACGAGACCCCCCGGGACTACCGTTTACCCAAACGGCTCCCGGCACAGATAAGCGACCCACTACAACTACCAGACTCCACTGTGCTCCCAAGCACGAGTGCAAATTTATCCCACACTAAAAGAAAGTCCCGACCTCTGGGCCCACTACCCGGGCGAGGATAACACTATGTCCAGGAATAGAAAACAATGTTGGTGTCTAAACATAAATAACCCTAGCCCAAGTGAGAGTTTTCTACTGGTCTGGTTACACATGCAACATATGACGGGGGTGCTAGGTCAAGTTCCAAGATAACTATATTAACAGATGATAAAAGGAATAACAATCCCTACAATCTAGCATGCTACACAAGAAAATAAACTATCATGCATAGTCCTACATCAGTAGAATTACTGTACAGTCCATAAAACTTGGAGATAAGGCCACCCACCTCGGTTTGCCACCAATTGCTCGTAGACACTTGCAATTGGCCTCCACGCGAATACCTTGCCTCCACCGGAGTCCGCACGCAAAACGGAGCACGATGCGGAAACCCGTGGGCAAAACGGAGTCCGCACGCAAAACGGTGCACGCCGCCGGAGTCCGCACGCAAAACGGTGCACGGCGCCGGAGTCCGCATGCAAAACAGAGCACGATGCCGAAACCCGTGCTCAAAACGGAGTCCGCATGCAAAACGGAGCACGGTGCCGAAACACGCGCTCAAAACGGAGTCCGCACGCAAAACGGTGCACACCGTCGGGGTTCGCACGCAAAACGGAGCAGTAAAAGTACAGTCCCTAACACAGATAAGAACAAGGGGTCAATTCAATGTCCAAAAGAACGCCCCAAAACTGTGCCAAAAATACCGCAAAAACAACGCGTGGGACCGACCTCGACAACGTCGCGCCGCCCAACCGGTCCGTTGGAAAACCCCGCGCGCTCCACGAAGCCCAAGACGCACCGCCGCACCACCCACCATCTCCTCCCTCAATCTCCCTCTCGCTCGGTTGAAGAAGAAAGAAAAGGAAGGGAAGAAATGGCGTGCGAGGGAGGAAGAAGAAGAAGAAAATGAGAGAGAGAGAGAAGGTGGTCCACGGTGCACCAATCCACGGTGCACCGGCCAACCAGGGAGCCCCAAACCCCGGTCCACGCAGCTGGGCGCGTGCACCGGGTCCACGCACGCGCCCGGTGAGCCACGTGGCGCGCTCCCAAGCGCGCAAGGCGGGCGCGCAACTTGCGCGCCACACGGGCGCGTTGCACCGTGCCCCACGCAGGCGCGGGACACCACGCGCGCCACACGGGCGCGCGCGCCCACCACGCCCGCGCGGGCGCCAACGGGGGGCCACCACGTGGCGGCCCCTGCGCTGACCCGCAGGCGCGCGTTCCCAACGCGCGCCAGACGCGCGCATTCCCGCGCCGTACGCGCCTGCCGCGCCCTCGGGATCCACGCCACGCCAACCTTGGGATCCGCGCCACACCTCAATTTCCGCACCGTGTCACCTCGAAAAACGTGCAACTCAACCGGGCTCCAAATCAAGCAAGTAAATAGTCCATTCTTAGCGATTTCGCGCGTTGAATCCAAAAACGATATCTGTTTCTCCAAATTCTCATCCGAAAATTTGCCGAATGCCCTCGGAAAGCCCACTTGATCCAATTTCCGCACCGGGTCCAATTCAAAAATCTGATTTGCCAAATTCCAACTCTAAAAAAATTCCCGAAGGCGACCGGAGAGGTAATCCTTTATCCAAACTTCGCCCGGAGTCCAAATTGACATCAACGTCGCGCGAAACCACCTCTAAATACCCGACGGGTCCTCCAAATACCCACACGATCCCTATTTAAACCCGAAGTCCACCGCTTGTGTCCAAATTGCGCGCAAACACCACCGACACACCACACAGGCCTCCGGTGATGCAACTAAATTCCAAATTGCATCACAAATCCATTTCATGGGCCCGACACGCGCACAAACACTCCCAACGGCCACTAAAAGCTGCCCAACAACCAGCAAACCCAACGCGGGGGATTCCGGGACCTCACACCTACAGCTGCCTTGGGATCCAACTTCAACATTCCCTATCTGAATTGGTCAAGGATGGCGCGGTATGTGGAAAATACCCATCCTACAGAGCGACTTCCATTCCCGATGATCATAATGCGCATCTTTCGCAAGTTCAAGATCGACACAAGTGCGAGCGCATATATGCACAGTTTTGGAACCATTAACGATACAACAATTGTGAAGTCCCTCTCGACAAGACAGGATGAGCCTCCAACACCCCTGTTGGTTTTTATGGATCCACAAGGATCTAAATAGGTACTATCAAACAACTAGAGGGGGGGTGAATAGGTGTAATACTTATAAAACCAATCTCAGTGCAAAATAAAAACCAATGCGGAAAATAAAAATAGCACACCGAGATTTACGTGGAAACTCCAATCCAGGAGAAAAACCACGGGACCAACACGCAATAACAATCCACTAAGAAAAGAAGAATAACAAGGTGATTACCGACTCCACGGACTCAAACCCCTCCTTCAACTTCTTCGGACCTTGCGCTCACCGATTGCACGTCCACTGCACACGTTCGAATCCACGAACGCCACTCGAATCCACGAGCACACGTTTCGAATCCACGAAACGCCTTTAGCACACCGAATCCACGATGCCACGTCGAATCCACGACGCAAACTCAGCCGGTAAGAATATTGGCTTCGATGGTGATCCTTTGCTTAGATTCTCATTGAGGAACCGTAGAAGAAATCTCTAAGCAAAGATTAGATCAATTCGACAAAAGATATGTTCTTGAAAGAACCGTCGAATTGACCTAAAAGAGGCTATAAAGAATAACGATAAAAACCTAGCCTCTAGGGTTGCTCTCAAGTGTTTAATTAATTAATCGGTAGTTTTTGAGAAACCCTAAATGTCTATTTATAGTTTAGAAACCTTTGGAAAGAGATAAGCATCAAAAACTGACTTAACAGAAATTTTCCCGTACGACGATCCGGATCGGATTTACGGCGATCCTGATCGTCGTCTTTTTTCAGCAATTCCTGAAAAAACAAGGTTCGGGATCCGGATCGGAATTCTGATCCGGATCGGTTCAGGATCAGAAATTCTAAAACATCCAATTTGTCCAGTTTTTGATTTTTAAGCAATGAAAACTTATCCAAGTGTTTCTAAACCACTCAAATGTATTCGGATCACCAAAATTATTTAGTTAAACGTACCTGATCAATCCGAATCCATTTTCCTTAAGATTGGTGTAATTGATCCACAATTTTTCTACTTCAATCTTCAAGACTCAAAACATTGAGTGTCAACTTGAGCTCTTGTTGAATCTTCTCTGAGTCTTCAATTGCTGATTGACAATTTGATCACTTCAAGACTCCGACTCAACTCAACAACTCAACTACTCAACTTACGAAATATGCCAATACAAAAAGCCGTAACAATCTTCCTCTTTGGCAATTTCGTGACAAAACCCAAACATACATAAAACGCTCAAGACACTCATCTTAAACCAAAAAATCGAAACTCAATGTCATCACCAAAACATTGACTTTCTTTGCGTGAAAGATCCAATAAACAAAGATTACAATTGAACCAGTCTTAGAACAAACTCAATGACTTAGGACTTGGAGTCTTAAAGTGATGTAATTCCTGCAAAACAAAACTCCAAACAAAATCAAACGTTAGTCGTTAGAAATTAAATATAAATCCTACATTTGATTCGTCCTTTTGATTCTTTTTGTTTTTCGGCTCCTTTTTCATCATCTCCCCCTATCTCGATGATCTCATCTCCGTCTCCCCCTATCTCGATGATCTCATCTCCCCCATTTCTCTTCTCCCCCCTTTTGTCACAAATTGTCAAACAGTGAACATACTAGACAAAAGGAAATCACTAACAGCATTAGTTCATAGAGAAAGAGAGATAAAAGCTCAGTTCCGGTATATAACAAAAACACAGATTGCGTACCGGTAGCCGAAAGCAAAAATCAAATAATTTCTTGAAACAAATCCAGATTTTGAAATAATTGAATTACCGATTTGTATTCCATCAAGAAAACAATTTAAGTGCTTGAAAATAATATGAGATCACATAGATGTCATTCAATCCAATTAATTATAAAAATTAAAAAGATTTACTCCAAAATCATGAAAAATAAAGGTAAAACATTATAAACCGTTTTTCATGTTATATTCATCAAACACAAGTCATCAAAAATAATCTTGAGATCCAAACTCTATCAAGATGTAACGGATTTACAAAGATGACTTACGGAGATTTCCAAGTGACATCAATCTTGAATTCTACCCTTTCAAATTGAGATAAACACTAAAATACCTAAGGGTGGCTCTTTGAGCATCTTTTAACTATCCCACCTTATACCAACCAGGAGATTGTTCAAAATACGAACTTTGAATTTAAATCTCCGAAAGCTTCAACTAAACAAAATTTCATAAATATTTTTCAAGCATCCATAACATGTGGTAGCTTCACACACAAACCGGACGACCGGGGTAGCAGCTCTTTCCAACATGTGGTGGTAGTTTTCACACTCCTTTCGGATGTAACTCTTTCCACATCTTTTGCAATTCATTTATTTACCCTTGTAAGAATGCAATCTCTTACGTGAAAGAATCAAATTCCAAATTTTAGTCTATCGGTTGTCTCACGTTTATCACAATGAATTCACACAACCGAGATAGATTAAGCATCTAAATATCACACATGATTTCTAAAATTTGATGCTTATAATATCAAAAACTCCTATAATGAAGTATCTTCAAGATTATGATTATAGAGTAAAGTTGATAATCCATATAAAATTAATTTGGAGTGAATAACCGTGAAGCCCTTTTTTATTCAATGCACTTGTTCATTAAAAACCTTTTGTTAAAAAAAAAAATAAAACATAAAAACAAAGAGCATTGAAAACATGTAATGCAGAGATTCAGAAAAATATGAAAGGAAAACCAATCAAAACATTACATACAGTCATAAGCTATTTAGAACTTAAGACAAGGAAAGATATCACCTTTCCGAATCCAAAATCGCTGGATTTTGGGTTGTCTTGATTCGTTGTGGCCAGGGGTTGTCCGCTTTGACTGTTGATCCACCTTAAGTCTTTGCCTCGCAATGATCCACTTGTATGATTGATGTTGTGGCTCGGACCTTTGGTGGGTTGAGTGAACTCCTTTGACTTGATGTATCTTTTGAGTCCGTTGAGTCCGTTCCATAGATGAAGTTGCCGAAGGATTTTTCTTTCTCTTTTTCGGGCAATCCTTCACGAAATGTACTTCAAGTCCACAAAGGTGACACGTTCTTCCTTTCAATTTGATTGTGGAACTTGAAGCATGCACAGTTTGATCCATTTTAGAACCCAAACCAACCTTGCTTGTTTGACCTAATCCGCACATACAATCTAGTTTCTTGGAAACGGTTGAAAGCCTTTGTATGTCGGATTTGAGTTCATGAACTTGCTTGGTCAATGCTTGGTTGGTGACATGAATCTCCTCAAACTGTTTTTCTAGAAAACCAATCTTGTCCATATATGATTTAGCGTTTGTCTCCGATTGGTTTAGCTTATCTTGGAGGATTTTATCGTTATCCAATAAACGTCCTTGTTCCTCCTCGAGATCATGAAGTTTTATCTTTAAAGCTTGATTCTCGTCTTGAACTTCAAGTCGTTGCTTCCTCAACTTCTTAATATGTTTGGCCATCTTCTTTGATTCCGTAAGAAGTTGTTGATATGCCTCAACGAGTTCTTCTTCGTCCGACTCCCCCTCACTTGATGACTCTCCGCCGGATGTTGATGTTTCATGCAAAATCAAAGGAATAGAGTCAATGATTAAAGATGATAAGCAAACATTAGAAGAGGGAATATGGGAGGCATGTAAGGCAATGACTTTTTCCTCTTTACTTGAGGTCGATTCATTAGAAGTAGAATCGTCCCAAGTTTTTGCTTGCAAAGCCTTCTTTTTATATGATTTCGGAGAAGGACAATCCGTTGAAATATGGTCGTAGCCTTTGCATATATAGCATTGGATTTCCCCTTCGAAATCATCTCTTTCTTTTCTTTAGAAGGTTTTGCAACGCCTTTGAATTTAGAGGATTTAGAACCCGATGATCCTTTAGATGGTTTCGTGGATGAAGATCCATCGGTTCGATTCTTCCAAAATTTCCGACAAAATTTCTTTGTGATCCGCGCCAATTGTTCTTCAAAATCGGCAAAGGAGATTTCATTGTCAGAACTTGATTCGCTATCTTCTTCCTTTGTTGATTTGAATGCAATACCTATAAGCTTAGAAGAAGACTTGGAAGAAACTTGATTAGTTGGAAAAGTCATTTCATAAGTTTGCAAAGCACCTACTAATTCCTCTACACTCATCTCATCCGGATGACTAACAGTTTCAATGGCGGTAACCTTTGCCCTAAACCGTTCCGGAAGAGTCCGAAGTATCTTTCTTACAATTTTAGACTCCGGGGTCTTTTCTCCTAAATTAGCACAAGTATTGATTACATCTTGAAGTCTAGTGTAATAATCTGTAAACAATTCATGCTCTTCCATATGAATAGAGCCAAATTGACTTGTAAGCATCTGGAGCTTTTGAATTTTTACAAGATTAGTACCCTCATGTGTAATTTTGAGAATATCCCAAATTTCCTTCGCAGTTTCACACGCGGAAATTCGTGTGAACTCAGTCGAGGAAAGAGAATTAAATAGAGCATTCATACCTTTCCCATTGTAAGAAGATCTTTCGAATTCCTCTTTGGACCATCTAGAGCGAGGTTTTGGGGTAGTAGAATTTCCTACTTCCTCAACAGGATGAACCCAACCGTATTCCACGGATTGCCATACCCGCTCATCAATTGCGATGAGAAAAGCTCTCATCCGCACTTTCCAATAAGCATAATTAGTCCCATCAAAAAGAGGAGGTCTATAAATATTACCACTTTCACCCGACATGATAGATAAACCTAAAACCCGCTCTGATACCAATTGTTGGTTTTTATGGATCCACAAGGATCTAAATAGGTACTATCAAACAACTAGAGGGGGGGTGAATAGGTGTAATACTTATAAAACCAATCTCAGTGCAAAATAAAAACCAATACGGAAAATAAAAATAGCACACCGAGATTTACGTGGAAACTCCAATCCAGGAGAAAAACCACGGGACCAACACGCAATAATAATCCACTAAGAAAAGAAGAATAACAAGGTGATTACCGACTCCACGGACTCAAACCCCTCCTTCAACTTCTTCGGACCTTGCGCTCACCGATTGCACGTCCACTGCACACGTTCGAATCCACGAACGCCACTCGAATCCACGAGCACACATTTCGAATCCACGAAACGCCTTTAGCACACCGAATCCACGATGCCACGTCGAATCCACGACGCAAACTCAGCCGGTAAGAATATTGGCTTCGATGGTGATCCTTTGCTTAGATTCTCATTGAGGAACCGTAGAAGAAATCTCTAAGCAAAGATTAGATCAATTCGACAAAAGATATGTTCTTGAAAGAACCGTCGAATTGACCTAAAAGAGGCTATAAAGAATAACGATAAAAACCTAGCCTCTAGGGTTGCTCTCAAGTGTTTAATTAATTAATCGGTAGTTTTTGAGAAACCCTAAATGTCTATTTATAGTTTAGAAACCTTTGGAAAGAGATAAGCATCAAAAACTGACTTAACAGAAATTTTCCCGTACGACGATCCGGATCGGATTTACGGCGATCCTGATCGTCATCTTTTTTCAGCAATTCCTGAAAAAACAAGGTTCGGGATCCGGATCGGAATTCTGATCCGGATCGGAATTCTGATCCGGATCGGTTCAGGATCAGAAATTCTAAAACATCCAATTTGTCCAGTTTTTTATTTTTAAGCAATGAAAACTTATCCAAGTGTTTCTAAACCACTCAAATGTATTCGGATCACCAAAATTATTTAGTTAAACGTACCTGATCAATCCGAATCCATTTTCCTTAAGATTGATGTAATTGATCCACAATTCTTCTACTTCAATCTTCAAGACTCAAAGCACTGAGTGTCAACTTGAGCTCTTGTTGAATCTTCTCTGAGTCTTCAATTGCTGATTGACAATTTGATCACTTCAAGACTCCGACTCAACTCAACAACTCAACTACTCAACTCACGAAATATGCCAATACAAAAAGCCGTAACAACCCCCTCGCAGAAAGAGACCTTCAGCACCAGCAGCAGCAACAACAGCAGCAACAGCTTCAGCACCACCTGCAGCAGCTTCAACCTCAGAGGATGATGCCTCTGTTACATCAATATATAGAGAACAATAACGGCTTTCATCAGAGCAAGAACGAATGTCTTCCGAATTCGTCAAGATGACCGCCGACATTGGAGATTTAAAGAAGAAGCAGAAATCTCTGGCCAAGTTAGTTAAAAAGATCTTTCAAAAACTTGGTTGCAGCAGCTCTGAGGATTCAGACTGATTTTTCTGTTGTTCTAACTCTTTGTTTTGCAGGTTTTTAAGTTTTAGTTCTTACTATTTTTGAACTTGTTAACTCCCTTTCATTTTTGTAATTTTGGCTAACTTTTGTGACAAAAAGGGGGATAGAGATATGAACAATGGTTTTTGATGGAATGTGAGAACTTTGGACACATTCAAACTTGGAAGGTAAGTATCACAACAACTTTTGGTTTGTATTGTGAATGAATGCATGCCTCAGCTAACTATTTGACTAACTATTTGGGCATGTATTATTACTAACAAGTTGTTTGTTGACTAACATACTTATGACATTTGGAATTTAATGCTTAGAAGATATGTCTATCTCTGATTGGTATTTTAATACATATCTGCTTTTATAAATGTCATTGTGAGAATAAACTTCATCTCTCTGGTTGGTTTTTGAATATTAAATTTTCGAGGTATCTAACGATTTCTTTTGTCAAGAATTATTTCTTTTGCAGATAGTACAGTCGTCCAAGTCTAGAGTCTGTTTTGGGAGTTTATCTCATGTATTTGGATCTTATTTCTTAGCATATCATCCCTGTGCCGAGGTCAACGAGCCGACGACCGATTTCGTCATCTTACCCAGGTGGACCTTATTTTTTGACGGCTCCAAGACAGCCAATTCAGCTAGGATTGGGATAATGATCCGATCACCCGAAGGAAGAGAAGTCCGATTCGCTCTCGGAGTCGACTTCGGCTGCTCATGCTAAGGAATTTGTTTTGGCGTATTTCGTGAAGTGGTTAAGTCTTGAAGATTGAAGATGAAGATGGTTGGATCATATACCTCAATCTCAAGAAAGAAGAATTCAAAAGGGTCAGGTACGTTTAACTAAATAATCTTGGTCAGGTACGTTTAACTAAATAATCTTGGTGATCCGAATACTTCTTATAATGTAGAAACACTTGGATGGGTTTTTAATTGCATAAAAATCAAGAAACTGGACTGTTATATGTTCAGGATCCGGATCAGAGTATTCCAGTCCGGACCCCGATCGTAGGTAGGTTCATTGTAATGACACGACTTTTTAGTAATATTTTACCCTCCTTCTAATAAAGTACTCCTTTTAGTGGATCGAAATTATCGAGTTTCTGTAAGTCGGTCGGTGTGTTGCATGAGTATTTTTCTGTGAAAGAGCACGAAAATCGAAGACCGACGGTGCAACCGGATCTAAAATCCGATGTAGGAATCTCCCGGAACAGAGCTTTTAGTGTCGCGGTGACTTAACGTGCATCGAAACCCGTGCAAAATATCCTGCACGTTTTCCGCGGAAAAGCTGGGTTTATCTCATGCGATTAATTAGTCAGAGAATTAGTTATTCGGTTACGGGTATTAAAAGGTGGGTTTATCTCGTGCGATTAATTAGTTAGAGAATTAGTTATTCGGTTACGGGTATTAAAAGGTGGGTTTATCTCGTGCGATTAATTAGTTAGAGAATTAGTTATTCGGTTATGGGTATTACAAGGTGGGTTATCCCGTAGGATTAATTAATTAAAGAATTAATTAATTGGTGACAGAAATTAAAAGGCGGGATTTATTTGTACGAACGAAAAGGGAAATCTCACTTTTCGCAAAAAGAGAAACCCTAGCCGAAGAGAACGAGGGAGAAAAAGAGAAGGAAAAGACGGAACCCTAACCGGAGGAGGAGAAAGAAGGAAAGATGAAGGAGACGGAGGAATCCGATCACCCCGAACAACGTACCGGAATTAGAAGAGCGTTCGGTCGGCTTCCCCGTTGGAACTTTCGGTAAGTAGATTTCGTTTTGTTGCGTTATTGGGGTTTTTCGATGTGTTCTTCGTGTCTTCATCGCCATCGCCGTCCCCGACGTCATTGCCGACCCCGCCGCCGCCACCACCGCACGACCTAGGGCGCGGAGTGGGCGGGCGGACGACGCGCAGTGCCGCTAGGGCACCGCGCGGACGGGCGGACTACGCCGGCGCCGCTAGGGCACCGCGCGGGCACCGCCCCCGGGCGCGCAACCGCGCGGCCTTGCACCGCGCGGGGCGCCCACGGGCGGGCGGCGCCGCGCGGGTGCCGCCCCGGGCGCGCAACCGCGCGGCCTTGCGCCGCGCGGCCTTGCGCCGCGCGGTGCACCCGCGGGGCAGGCGGGCGCCGCGCGGGGGCCACCCGCGGATGTACACCGCGCGGTTCAGTCCGCGCGGGGCATTCGCGTGCGGCAGCGTCCGCGCGGGGACCCATCAGGTGTCGTAATTGTGCAGTTTTTAGGTTTTTCGTCGCGGGGGATAGTTTTGGATTTCCGTTCCCATAGTGTTAGTGCGTTATATTATTGATCGTCTTTCTTTGGGGGACATCCTTAGGTCCGGGTGAGCAGCGGGAGTGTGCGAAAGATCCAGTTGTCTAGCTTTCCCCGCAACCAAGTGGGTACCCTTGCAATAAGTGCAACGAGTGCATTAAGTGCACCATATCATCGTAAAAGACTTAATAATCTGTCTAATAAAGTAGATGAACTGTTAAACCTTTTGCATGAATATATATTGATCTTTCATTATTAAATTGTGACGACTGAGGGTCGCGATGCTTGATACACGCCGACTTCGGCAAACCATGTTTTTGGATGCTGCACGTACACTGGCGGATTGGCCTCCGCATAGGTGTAGTTTTCCAGAGAAGTGGTCTGAATGACCCGTGTGCCCCACGTGTGTAGGGTGGGGACCTCTTCACGATAGCTAAACATGTCGCTCACGCATCGTGAAGGGGTAAAGGGCATCATAAATGTCACGTGGGGAGATCGTCGACTCCCTGACGTGAACTGTGTGAATTTACCCGTGGGGAGATCGTCGACTCCCCGACAGGCGCTTTGTGACTAAATCAAGTAATGTGGACTCATGAGATGGGAAAGCAAAAGGTTCTGGTGTAATCGGTTTGTTTTAAAATTGTTGTCAAATGCTTATCATCTACTTTATTTGTCACTGACTTTACCCACTCCGCGACAGGTCTGATTAGGCGTAGTAGCCGGGATAGCGGTGAGACTGCGTCGAGAGGACCTTAGCCGTAGGAGGCTAGCTACGTTATCCATCTTGGGTTTACTTCATTTCTCTTTTAGCTTAACTCTTAGTTTAATTTGCTTGAATGTGGATCATGTGGGTTGTTGGATAGCCAATTATTTAGCACTGTGGATTTGATTTACTTTTATGCGGCATGGTTTATAACTAACAAAATGATTTCGAAAATGCTTTCCAAACTAAGTGCCGTGTGGGCACAATCTTGGTAAACCCCTGGATTTATCCTTTCAAAAAGGTATGGCCGCTTTGGTGTGAATGTGTAAATGTTTTCAAAAACTGGGTGTCGTGTGGACACCGTTTGCAAAACCCGTAGTTTAACTCTGGATATGATCGAATGAAATTACCTTCCCTTCCTTGATCACTGTGATTGTGTGGTTAAAGAATGTTGTTGATGTTGTGTTGTAAATGTGACGCCGTGCATATACAAAGGAGACTCTGTCCGATTGAAGAGTGAATTTGTATATGTGGCGGGTCTGACACGCACTGGGGGAGGTCGATACTTATTCATAAAGAAAAAAATATATATATGCTTTTTCCGCTTATCTTTACCTAAAAACCCCCGGGGCGTGACAGATTAAATGGTATCTGAGAAAAACAACTTTAACCACAGTAGTCGGTGACCAACATCCACAGTGCATGATGCCACAAGCAAATTGAACATGAGATAACCAAGATGTAGGTGCAGTAGATCGTGAGTGTACGGGGGAAAAAGGGGTTTAATTTCGGTGCGTTTGTAGGTCTTGGTGCTAGACCAGTTAAGTCTAGGATTGACTTGTTTTCTTTGTGTACACGGATGACGGCCCGGACTTGGTCTTCAATTAAGAGCGCGGGAATGGAAGTGACGGTGTTGATAGCTACGGAGAACCGGCTACATTGACAACAGTCGCACGATGTGGCCAGGCAACTGCCAACGCTCACAGAAGACATGGAATAACAACGACACGGGTTACCCGCCTCGCGAGGAGCGGTCGACCGGGCCACTTCGGTGGGGCGGGAGTTGACCAATGCGCCGACCAGTAGGAGTGTCATGCCCCGGAGTCGAAACTGCGACCCGGGCTCGCCAACAGATCCGCCACCTATGCAAAACCCCGCATAGGCGAAGCGTCCTACCTGCAAGAAAAGGCTACAGCTAAACAGATATCAGAGCTATAAAATAAAAGTGCTGTAAAACTAAAACCAACCATCTGTACAACTGGAATAATGATACAATATTCATCTCCCATAAATGATAATTATATAATTTCCTCAGATACAAAACCCAGAACTCAACAGGGAGGTATCTCCAATAAATACATCAGTGTACAGGCACTCAATACATATTATAACCTCACTACATCAGTCTATCAGAAGAGGAAAATAAAATAGCTAATCTACTAAAGCTCTCCTCTGAAGGGGGTACCGCTACTCTCCAACGACGGGTAGGGATCTAGCACGCGACTCCCTCGCCTCGATCAACAACCGCAGAATCGGCAACACCCGCTAAGACTCTGCAAAACAAAGGAGAGAAAGGGAAAAGGAGGGGGAAAAACCCCAATGGGCGTGAGAACTACACCAAAAAGGGAGTTCTCAGTGGGTACCACCGCCAGCCCGACGGTCTGCCCACTAAGTCCTCTAGAGGCAATAATATAACAATGCAGTAAGAACTGAACAAGAAGGCTGCAGACTCTCAACAGCTACCATGCCTCTAACTAAAGGCTCAAAAGGGGAAAACTCCGATAAAGATATGCAATCACTCGCACACGAGGTGCTCAATCGACCCAATCGAGCTGACTGCCATACCGGGTCCAGTCAAACCTGCGCCTACCTACAACCACCTACCACTACCGGGCAGGAATTACGTAGGGTGTCCATAAGGACTAACTCGCTATCGAATAGTGGCACCTGCATGCTATAGTCGAAATCCACTCTCTCCTCAGAACGGATAGACTCAAGATCCTCAATCTCTCGCACAACGGTCGAAAACTCACAACGACCTCGGGACCACCGTTAATCCCAAACGGTTCCCAACAACACTAGCACTAGTCTAAACACAGCCACTAGACTCCACTCAGCCCCCAGGCACGAGTGCAATAATAAAAGTACCTGCCTGAATGCCTAATCAAATGAACCGGTATAAAATCCGGTACTGCCTGCTCAAACTGTCTCAAGTATCTGCTCACAAATCGGTACTCACTGACCGATACTCACTGTCTGGCACTCACTGGCCAACAGGTCTGGCGCTCACTGGCCAATATGTCAACTGCCTACTCCGGAGTGGCCTCGAGGGGAGCGACCCACACGAGTAAAGTAACCATGTCACCAATATCACAAGCATCATAATATAGCAGGACTGGATCACGACTCTGATCAAAGTGGGAAAACCCATCCACTAAAGAAAACCCCGGTCCTTATACAGAGGCAATAGAACTCAAAAGTGGGAAACTCCATCCACTGGAGAAACCTGATACCCAATCTGATGCATAAGTAAATATCAGGTCAACCGCCCAATATCCGCGGTTGCCGCAATACCCTGCCATCTATAATCAAGTCCTATAACCGACCTCCGGTCAACCGCCCAAAGTCCGCGGTCACCGCCAAAACCCTGCCAGCCGCAATCCAGCACAACCCGTCCCTAACACCAATATCCCTGCTACACTACCCCAGACCCCTGCTCACACCCGAGCAACACAGACTACCTGACTAACAAGAAGGAGAAAAGGAAGAACATGGTTTCTCCTAAGTCAAGTTCCAATATGTAGTGCAGCAGTAAAAGATGGCCTAACTACGTGTCCATAGAAGCATACTTTTATCCTCATGAACGATAAAAGAGAGTGAAACATAAAGTAGCATAGCATGCTAAAACATTTCTACTATGATACACCAATATCAAATAAGTAGGCCAATACATGAACATGCATGATTTCTATATCATCTAGTGTGGGATAAATATAACCGTCTGTCATGTGATAAAACTCTAATTCACCAAACGTGAACCATGATCAGTTATGCATCAATTCCCAAAAGCTAGGCCATTCCCTGCTTACCTCTCATTCATATCAGTTGAACATTAGTTCTGCATGCTATCAGTCATAGGGGTGACATTCCCATAGGTGTACTTACATTATCCATAACACCAACATCCATAACAACCCTATCATTTCCTTATACAGATACCAATATTATGTTTACCCACCTGAAGAGCTTAATCCAAGGCAAACCTGAGGTCGGTGAAGAGCGTGGCCATTTGCCGACAGCTGCTGAACCCGCATCCACGGTACACGTCGCGCCAGCCTCGGCTCCTAACAGCTGAAATACCCGGAAACCATTATTTCCAGTACCAACAGGTTCAAAGACACAAGCAAACCTTCCTGGGTAGAACAATAAGGTCCAAAGTTACACTTTTATTCCCAAAAATTAGCTAAACACACACGATTTAAAAATCAGTCCCAAAGATGCCACTATTTCACCTGCTGAAAGTTCCCCAAAAATTCCAATAAAAATATCACAGCGATCGCCGCGCCGAGACCTTCGAAACGGGTACCTGCACGTCCAATTCCGAGTCCCGTAGGCCAAGTTACAAATTCCACAACGCAGGGGGCGCAAAATCTCACAACCACACAGCTGTAATACTCAGCACAGTAAAAGGGGTAAGAGTATACCTTCGGGCAAGCCTCAGAAAAATCCTAGAAAAATACGATGATAATCCTCGCGAGGATTAGATGCAAAAAGTTTTCAGGCTCGTCTCGATCCGACGCTTGAGTGCGGAGATAAAATTCCGGCAAGGGGCTGCTGTCCAAAAACTCCACCAGCAAACAATGGCTTAGAAATGTCTCGAAAACCGTGCCACGAATTCAGAATCCAGCAAGGTGATCAACACAAAAGTCAAGGACGTACCTCTCGTGAATCCAACACCACAAAAATCGTCCAAAAATACCTTCGGAGTAGCTTTGTGGACCTCTCAGACCGAACTGCGACGATAACGGGACTCCGATGAAAGATCGCCGCTCTGAGCTACGATGCCGATGTCGTCGACGCCGCGGCTTCCAAAAATTCCGGGCCTCTGGCAGAAGATGCGCAACACGAAGATCTCCAACTTTCCTGAAGGGTCCAAGGGCAGAGGGGTTCCGGAAAAGGGTCAAAAAGCCCGAGCAAAGGGGCTATTTATAGGCCCAGCCCGAAAAATCCGAACTTGGACTTTTGGCCCAAAAATCCGGGCGCCCGGTACATTCGGGCCGCTACAGTGTTGAGCCCGGCCCAACACTGTGCGCGCCCGAAATCCCGAGAGCCCACCACGTGGCCCGCCGACACAGCCCGCGCCCGGCGCACGCGCGCCCGCCAACCACGCAGCGTCGCGTGTCCCGACACGCGGGCGTGCGCGGCTGCGCCCGGCCAATCGCGGGGCGCCACTTGGCGCCCCCACGTCGCTCCCCAACTGCCACCGTACGGCCACCTGCTCCTGCTGCTGCGTGGACCGCGCGCACCAAGACCCGCCAACCAAAAGCCGCCACGTGCCTCGCTCCTGGTCCACCGTGCACCCGCGCTATTCCATGGACCGCGCCTACCGCGCCGGCCAATCGGGAGACGCCACGTGGCCAGCGCCCGGTGCACGCTTCCGCGGTGGACCGCGCGGCTGCGCCTCCGCCCGCCGCCGCGCTCCTCCGCCAGCCGCCGCCGTTGGTGCCTCTCCGGCCGCCGTCGGCGCCTCTCCGGCCGCCGGAACAGTGCTGCCGAACCTCGAAATCCTTGCCGGGTCATCCGGGCTCCGAAAAATATAAGTAAATAGTCCATCTTGACCGTTTTCGCGCGCTGAATCCAAATCCGATGTCCATTTTGCCAAATTCCAATTCCAAAATTTGTCGAAGGCATCCGGAAGGGCGTTTTTAATTCAAATTCTGCACTGAGTCCAATTTTGATGCCCGATTCGCGTGAAACCACTTCTAAACAATCCACGGGGTCCCCCAATTACCCACGTGATCCATTAAACACCCGAAGTCCATCACTTGTGTCCAAATTGGTGCAGAAACACCGCCGACACGCCACATAGGCCTCCAGAAGCTGCTGATCGTACTGTAGAAGCCCTGCAGAGATCTGGGTCACCACATCCTCCCCCACTAAAAGAAAGTTTCGTCCTCCAAACTAAAGCAACTTACACGGAGTCTCAGACACCAAGGATAGGTACTCAACACCGCCGTCTCCAGCTCCCGAGTCACCTGTCACGCCCCGTGATTACTCCTCAACAACAACAACAATCGGTACGGCATGGCCCAATTGCGTACTTCTCTCATCTCACGAGCCAGAATTCGCAACGGGCGTCCCTCGTACCACAAATACTCGCAGATCTCAAAGGAAACGAGTCCATCACGGGCGAGGAATCCACAAGCCTAACGCTCCTGAGCTGAGACGTGGAAGGACCAACAAGAACTCCAACAAAAGGCTGGGGGAAAAGAAAGAACAACCAGTGTAACACACACCCAAAACCGCCCCCTGGTGCCAGCACAACTAGGCGATCCGACCAGCAACCAAAAGAAAAGGGGCCCTAATAAGCTGGGGTTCTCACTCGGTCACTCTCAAAACCGACAACCCGAAGGGACTGTTCAGCCGCAGTCTATCATCGAAAGGGATCCTCCGGGACACAATCTCAACCCGGTACGGCACAATGGTCCCACACAGCGCCAGCTGTGGAATCATCAAACTCAACCCCAAAAAGCTCTCCTGCACCAGGTATCCGCCACCACGGTGGCCCTGTCGGGTGATACTGGATGCTCATCAATAATCCAACTGTAACTCCATAGCCACTATGGGAGGCATCACTGTATCTCGCAAATCCATCTCCCATCACTGGCGATGCTAAAATCGGCGCTGGTATCAGTCTAATCATCCATTCGACCACGCTACACTCATAATGCCCTTACCGTGTCCTGAACGGCATCTAGGCGAAGCCCTCGGCTGTCTGATTCCAAAATCTGTACATGCATCAGTCGAACAACTGCCGGAGTATAACTCCATCAAAAGGTCCAGAATAATACTCGGACCTGCCTGTGCTCAAACCACAAAAGAGCTCTCACAGTCGTATATCAACGACGTGGCATCACTACCGTGTATCAACGGCGTGGCACGAGGTCAAACAGACCCTCGATCCATCAGATCCCTGTACCTGTGCCATCAACTTTCCCAGCTCTTACAGATAATGTCCATGAGGTGCTGTCGAGATTGGCGCGGTTTCCAGAACCACGTCAATCGCAATCTCATTCTCCCTAACTGGCGGCATAATCATCGGCTCGAGTGGACTCACACCCGGGATCTCGCAACGATAGAAATATCCTTTAATCCCCGGTGCCGCCATAAGCTCCTCTCACACTGTCGCTATAACCTGTGTGCTCGAACAGTCTCAATATAACAAGCCTCCTTCAAATGCACCACAATGATAGTAACCTGTACCTTTAATGCGCGTGGTATCAACTCTGCCTCTAGTCCATGTCGGAATGCGAAGTGCACTAACTACGACTGCTGTGAAGAAATCACACCTGCGACAACTCGATCCCCTGCCGTGGTCCCCTCTAACCAGGCGGCACGAACTCATCCACATGATGCAAGCGGTTGTTGCTCAGTCTGCCTGAAAATATCCAAACCAATCACAAAGGGAGCACGACCTCTGTCTCTGCTCACGCTGAGGCGACAACTGTGGCCCTCAGCAGATAACATATCCATGCTACCGCTGCGCTACTCTGATATAGATGCTGATGCTGCCATCGGGGTCCACCCGATCTCCAACATCTCAGAAATCCATTATTGCAACCGTCATATGACAAAACACAATTAATCCATGCAATTCCTTATACAATTATCCTTACTAAGCTCACCCCTCAATCCCATATAATAAATTCCAAACATGCATGTTGTCAATCACAAAGGGTAACATTCCCTTGGGTAAGCTTTACATTAACTATCCACAAGGATATCCACCATCCAGGAAAGCAAAACAAAAATGCCTCTGCCGGCCGATCTGTCCTCCATCGCCTAGCGCCAAACGCCAATATCCAGAACTCGCCTCTGGTGGCAGATCCCTATCCAAAGGGACTGCAGCGCCAGCTCCAAACACAGTGCCTACTCTATCGAGGCATCCAAAATCCAAAATCTGTACAGGAGGGACTAAATCAACTGAAAGGTATCCTGGCGCAATCCACTCCTAGTCACACAAATCCTATGTGCCTCGTCCCTCTAAAATGGAGCGCGCAGTTCAACAACTGCATAAACTCTCGGCACAAGGGAGCTCTCAAATAGTTTCTCCATCACCACCAACCACGATTCAGCCTCCCAAGGCTCCAAACTCAAACCTACGAATCGGGGTGGTTCGACTGCCAAAACTGGCTCAATAAACCGATCATGCCCCACAGCTCAATCCGTTGCTAGCTATCCACCCTGTCTCGGTGCCTCGGCACTAAATATTGGCACGGAGGGGGCTACTCGCTCCATCGGCGCCACAGAAATCACTGCCGCTGAGGATACTGCAACCAGGTGGTCTCAGGAGGAAAGCACTGTCGGGCTACCCACTACTCCGATAACTGTGTCACCAAGACCAGCTGCTCACTCTGACGCTGGTAAGCCTCTGACAATCCTGTCATCTGGCTCCGGAGCTCTCTGGCCTCAATCCGGGTATCCGGCTGAAAACCAACCGCTCAAGCTCAACTACTATGACAGGGTGCACAAGGGTCCCAAACCCAGCATCGGGGAGACACCGCTCGCCACGACGAAACCAGAAAACAGCACACAACAGCGCTCGACCCAATCCAGCGAAAGTCTAAAGCATGTCACCCGTTCCACAGCATTATGTTGTCTGCAGCCAACATAATCACTTAGGAGAATAAAAATTCCAATCACTCGTCCCGTCCCCTGGGAGAGATATAAAACTCAATCAGGACTCTCGCTGCAAGTCACGACTCTCACGAAGTCATCCAAGGGTCAAACCATAAGCCTAGGGTTTCTAAGTCCACCATGACCTACAACCTAGGCTCTGATACCACTCTAATCTGTCACGCCCCGGGGTCGAAACTGCGACCCGGGCTCGCCAACAGATCCGCCACCTATGCAAAACCCCACATAGGCGAAGCGTCCTACCTGCAAGAAAAGGCTACAGCTAAACAGATATCAAAGCTATAAAATAAAAGTGCTGTAAAACTAAAACTAACCATCTGTACAACTGGAATAATGATACAATATTCATCTCCCATAAATGATAATCATATAATTTCCTCAGATACAAAACCCAGAACTCAACAGGGAGTTATCTCCAATAAATACATCAGTGTACAGGCACTCAATACATATCATAACCTCACTACATCAGTCTCTCAGAAGAGGAAAATAAAATAGCTAATCTACTAAAGCTCTCCACTGAATGGGGTACCGCTACTCTCTAACGACGGATAGGGATCTAGCACGCGACTCCCTCGCCTCGATCAACAACCGCAGAATCGGCAACACCCGCTAAGACTCTGCAAAACAAAGGAGAGAAAGGGAAAAGGAGGGGGGAAAACCCCAATGGGCGTGAGAACTACACCAAAAAGGGAGTTCTCAGTGGGTACCACCGCCAGCCCGACAGTCTGCCCACTAAGTCCTCTAGAGGCAATAATATAACAATGCCGTAAGAACTGAACAAGAAGGCTGCAGACGCTCAACAGCTACCATGCCTATAACTAAAGGCTCAAAAGGGGAAAACTCCGATAAAGATATGCAATCACTCGCACACGAGGTGCTCAATCGACCCAATCGAGCTGACTGCCATACCGGGTCCAGTCAAACCTGCGCCTACCTACAACCACCTCCCACTACGGGGCAGGAATTACGTAGGGTGTCCATAAGGACTAACTCGCTATCGAATAGTGGCACCTGCACGCTATAGTCGAAATCCACTCTCTCTCTCAGAACGGATAAACTCAAGATCCTCAATCTCTCGCACAACGGTCGAAAACTCACAACGACCTCGGGACCACCGTTAATCCCAAACGGTTCCCAACAACACTAGCACTGGTCTAAACACAGCTACTAGACTCCACTCAGCCCCCAGGCACGAGTGCAACAATAAAAGTACATGCCTGAATGCCCAATCAAATGAACCGGTATAAAATCCGGTACTGCCTGCTCAAACTGTCTCAAGTATCTGCTCAGAAATCGGTACTCACTGACCGATACTCACTGTCTGGCACTCACTGGCCAACAGGTCTGGCGCTCACTGGCCAATATGTCAACTGCCTACTCCGGAGTGGCCTCGAGGGGAGCGACCCACACGAGTAAAGTAACCATGTCACCAATATCACAAGCATCATAATATAGCAGGACTGGATCACGACTCTGATCAAAGTGGGAAAACCCATCCACTAAAGAAAACCCCGGTCCTCATACAGAGGCAATAGAACTCAAAAGTGGGAAACTCCGTCCACTGGAGAAACCTGATACCCAATCTGATGCATAAGTAAATATCAGGTCAACCGCCCAATATCCGCGGTTGCCGCAATACCCTGCCATCTATAATCAAGTCCTATAACCGACCTCCGGTCAACCGCCCAAAGTCCACGGTCACCGCCAAAATCCTGCCAGCCGCAATCCAGCACAACCCGTCCCTGACACCAATGTCCCTGCTACACTACCCCAGACCCCTGCTCACACCCGAGCAACACAGACCGCCTGACGAACAAGAAGGAGAAAAGGAAGATCATGGTTTCTCCTAAGTCAAGTTCCAATATGTAGTGCAGCAGTAAAAGATGGCCTAACTACGTGTCCATACAAGAATACTTTTATCCTCATGAACGATAAAAGAGAGTGAAACATAAAGTAGCATAGCATGCTAAAACATTTCTACTATGATACACCAATATCAAATAAGTAGGCCAATACATGAACATGCATGATCTCTATATCATCTAGTGTGGAATAAATATAACCGTCTGTCATGTGATAAAACTCTAATTCACCGAACGTGAACCATGATCAGGTATGCATCAATTCCCAAAAGCTAGGCCATTCCCTGCTTTCCTCTCATTCATATCAGTTGAACATTAGTTCTGCATGCTATCAGTCATAGGGGTGACATTCCCACAGATGTACTTACATTAACCATAACACCAACATCCATAACAATCCTATCATTTCCTTATACAGATGCCAATATTATGTTTACCCACCTGAAGAGCTTAATCCAAGGCAAACCTGAGGTCGGTGAAGAGCGTGGCCATTTGCCGACAGCTGCTGAACCCGCATCCACGGTACATGTCGCGCCAGCCTCGGCTCCTAACAGCTGAAATACCCGGAAACCATTATCACCAGTTCCAACAGGTTCAAAGACACAAGCAAACCTTCCTGGGTAGAACAATAAGGTCCAAAGTTACACTTTTATTCACAAAAATTAGCTAAACACACACGATCTGAAAATCAGTCCCAAAGATGCCATTATTTCACCTGCTGAAATTTCCCCAAAAATTCCAATAAAAATATCACAGCGATCGCCGCGTCGAGACCTTTGAAACAGGTACCTGCACGTCCAATTCCGAGTCCCGTAGGCCGAGTTACAAATTCCACAACGCAGGGGGCGCAAAATCTCACAACCACACAACTGTAATACTCAGCACAGTAAAAGGGGAAAGAGTATACCTTCGAGCAAGCCTCAGAAAAATCCCAGAAAAATACGATGATAATCCTCGCGACGATTAGATGCAAAAAATGTACAGGCACGTCTAGATCCGATGGTCGAGTGTGGAGATAAAATTCCGGCAAGGGGCTGCTGTCCAAAAACTCCCCCAGCAAACAGTGGCTTAGTTATGTCTCGAAAACCATGCCACAAATTCAACGCCACAAAAATCGAAGACATACCTCTCGTGAATCCAACGCCACAAAAATCGTCCAATAATACCTTCGGAGTAGCTTTGTGGACCTCTCAGACCGAACTGCGATGATAACGGACCTCCGATGAAAGATCGTCGCTCTGAGCTACGATGCCGAAGTCGTCGACGCCGCGGCTTCCAAAAATTCCGGGCCTCTGGCAGAAGATGCGCAACACGAAGATCTCCAACTTTGCTGAAGGGTCCAAGGGCAGTGGGGTTCAGGAAAAGGGTCAAAAAGCCCGAGCAAAGGGGCTATTTATAGGCCCAGCCCAAAAAATCCGAACTTGGACTTTTGGCCCAAAAATCCGGGCGCCCGGTACATTCGGGCCGCTACAGTGTTGGGCCCGGCCCAACACTGTGCGCGCCCGAAATCCCGAGAGCCTGCCACATGGCCCGCCGACACAGCCCGCGCCCGGCGCACGCGCGCCCGCCAACCGCGCAGCGCCGCGTGTCCCGACACGCGGGGGTGCGCGGCTGCGCCCGGCCAACCGCGGGGCGCCACGTGGCGCCCCCACGTCGCTCCCCAACTGCCACCGTACGGCCACCTGCTCCTGCTGCTGCGTGGACAGCGCGCACCAAGACCCGCCAACCAAAAGCCGCCACGTGCCCCGCTCCTGGTCCACCGTGCACCCGCGCTATTCCATGGACCGCGCCTACCGCGCCGGCCAATCGGGAGACGCCACGTGGCCAGCGCCCGGTGCACTCTTCCGCGGTGGACCGCGCGGCTGCGCCTCCGCCCGCCGCCGCGCTCTGCCGCCAGCCGCCGCCGCCGCCGCCTCTCCGGCCGCCGGAACAGTGCTGCCGAACCTCGAAATCCGTGCCGGGTCATCCGGGGTCCGAAAAATATAAGTAAATAGTCCATCTTGACCGTTTTCGCGCGCTGAATCCAAATCCGATGTCCATTTTGCCAAATTTCAATTCCAAAATTCGTCGAAGGCATCCGGAAGGGCGTTTTTAATTCAAATTCCGCACTGAGTCCAATTTTGATGCCCGATTCGCGCGAAACCACTTCTAAACAATCCACGGGGTCCACCAATTACCCACGTGTCACGCCCCGGGGGTTTGTTTTAGCGGAAACGATTCATAAAAGTCGAATATTTGACGTGTAAATTTTTTTTTTTTTGTTTAAAAGAGAACCCCTCTTCCCCGGCACGTGCCCAGACCCGCCACACACACAGGATCACTCTGCAAACGGACAGAGTCTCCCCTATATGTGCACGGCGTAGCGTTCAGTACATGTTCCAACATACACAACCAATCAATCACAACAATTATTCACAAACAACCAGCATTCTAAACTAATCAAAAACATATGGCCGATCATTTTGGAAAGGATAAATCCACAGTTTTGAAAGAGCGCCCACCCGGCGCTTACGTTTTGAAAGCTAGTTCGAAATCAGCATAAATCCACAAGGTTTGAAAATGGTGCCCACCCGACACCAAGTTTTGAAATCTCTTTCGCAATCCATAAATCCACAGGGTTTTGAAACCAGTGCCCACACGACACTTAGATTCTAAAAACGGTTTTCGCAATCTTTTCTTTGGCTTTTGCCTGTTTGATTTTCAAATGGCCAACAGAAATAAAAGGAAGAGTAACGCACAAGGGTACTAAATGCAACCCGTACCGACATCCACGCCGACCCCACGAGGGTATCGCGAACCTCTCACATAACTACAATGCAATGAAAAGCGAGAAAGAAAAGAAAATACAGTCCAGGGTCCCCAGCGACCCAGCTGCTCCTGTCCCGTCCTCACCACAGCCTACCTCTCCCCCCGTCCGAACCCTGTCACGAAGTGGGATGTCAGTGACGTAAAAGTAATAGAGCAGGAGAATACAATAAAACAAACCGTGAAGACAACCGGAGCAACGACCCCCTTCAAGGAGGAAAGGCAACCTGTACACCTGTATCCTGTAATACCCGGACACGTCGGACAACTAAACCGACGGTCCACACCGTACCTGCAGAAACCCGACCACGTCGGACAACTAAACCGACGGGTCGCACCGCTCGCACCTCGGCGCCTCAACCCCACCACTAATAAGGGGCCCCACTACGTCACCTCGTGGGTATACACGGGTCATAGACCACTTTTCCGGAAAAGCGCACCCTTTGCGGTGGCCAAACCGCGGGTGCACTTGTGACAGCCTCGAGCCAAGTAACCATAACCACCATCATGTCAACAGCATAATATATATAACAAGAGTAAAACGGCAACATGTATAATCAAAAGTAAAACCGTAGCATATGCGATCAGAAGTAACCCACTATCATGTATAGTCAATGTCAAGGCAATAATACGTGCACTCGAAGGTAGCCCGCCCACATATAATTATCAAAAGAAGAACGACCATCGGAGACCGACGCTAAACACTATGAAGAAACCTGCTAACATGCATAAGTTATCGCCCATCACTATTTAACCCCAGTATACTTAGAATAGGCCCCGTCCAATATGATTGAATTCAGAGGCTAGGAACAAAGTAAATACAACCCACCTGAATGTAGGCCGATCCCGAACTCCCGCTAGACTGCCGGGAGGCTGGTACTGAACAACTGGGCCCTGAGGCTTGCCTGAGATCGGCCGGAGGGGGGTGGCCGGAGCTAGGTGGCGCACCAATAATGCAAGCCAAGGCTCGGCTTGGGTTCACCTTGAGCAGCACAGGTTCAGACCTGCCACAAAGTGGAGCACCAGATCAATGGAGGTCCCTGAAGGTGTCTGGTTCAGGCCCGGTCAGGCGCCGGTGGTCGGGGGCGGCGGCGGCCGGGGGCAAACCCGAGATGGGTGGCTCGGGTGCAGCATTGGGAACCGGGTTACAGGGATGCTCTAGGCCTAAAACCAAATAATGGGAAGCATATAAAGGGCCTCTAGGTATTACCTGTAGGGGTGGCCGATGCCCAGACCGCCGGGGGTCGCCGGAGCCCAACCCGAAGCTCAATCGGGTGCAAGTTCTGGGGATAGAGATCCCGACGTTAGGGATGCCATGCAATACTGCATTCGGCCATCAGATAATACAATGGGCTTACCTGCACAGCTTCCCGGCGTCAGGAGGCGCCGTCGACGCGCGGCGGCGGAGCCCGGGGAAGCCTCGGTGGCTGTTAATGGCGGATTCCGGCGGGGTGGCTCCGGGCCGGTGCGCGTTGGACCAGGAGCTCCGTCTCAGTGCTGCGGAGCTCGGTGCAGTGGTGGCCGGCGCCGGGAGGCCGCGGTGGCGCCGGGCGGCAAAGCTCAGCCGAGGTTGAAGAAGGCCGGTATCTAGGGCACACTCGACTGGCCCCGATCTTGATCCGATGATGCTCAGGCCTCGTGGAGGTGTCGCATTCGCCAAGAGAAGTCGATCCAACGGTGCCGATCTTTAGTTGAACGGCCGGATCAAGGCGGTGCCCACGATCGGCCAAAACGGTGTTTTCCGGCCGACAAGGTTCCCGCCGGCGATCGGGGCGGTAGCAGTGGCTCAGGCTGCAACCAGATGATCTCCTCGACGTCAGAAGTGCGTTGTCCATGCCCAAATGCCATGGTTACATCAAAAGTTCCAAGAACTCACCTTCGCCGGAGTTTGGGAAGGAGAGGAGTGGCCCCGCGGCGGCGCAGGGCGGCGGCCGACGTCGGATCACCCCGGGCTCGGCTGCGTCTCTACCGAGGAGTCCTCAGGTGCAGACTTGATCAAGTAGAGTCCCTCCCAACACTTCCTCACCAAGTCATCCGAAGAACAAGAAGGTCTCTTGATCTCTCTCTTCTCCGGCGGCGTGGTGGCGGCAGCCGGTGCGGGGAGGCTCCGGGAAGCGCGGCAGAGGAGAGGAGGTCTGTTGAGGGTTGCGGCTAGGGCTGAGGGCATTAGGTTTAGGGTTCACGAAATCCTCAGCTCGAAAACGTGCCTTAAATAAGGTTTGCAACTTTGCATTCTAGCCCTTCTAGCTTTGCCATTTGCTGCTAGGTCCTCCACAGTAGCTTCCTTTTGCATCCAGGTCCCTCCCACAGAGGTGGCAAGCAAATCGAGACCACAAACATAGGGTTCAAAGTGCAAATATCACCTTTTTCACCTTGTTTCACGTTTTTCGAGGCGATCCGCTCGTTGAAACAAAAAATGGACTGCGCCAGGACGTCCGGCTCGACGAGACCTATCAGGTAGCAATTTCTGATTTTTCGAAAAACTGTCCGGATAAAATTGCGGTCCATAAAATGCCGTTCCGAAATACAGTTTTCGCGCTTTTCGAGACTCTAGGGTCGTCAAACGGGAATTCCGTCAGTGCCATTGCGTTCAGAATGACGAAACCGTTCAAATTGATTATCTGGATCACTATGTTCGGAATCCGAACAGTGAATCAGTCAGCGTTGCATTCTTCGGGGTGTCGAAAAAATTGGGGTTACTATTCCTCTACAGTGTTAACTTAAAAACACTGTGCGCAGGCCGCTGTTACATGGGTCCCGATAATTCGCTCGCTTCTTTATCGATTTCTGGAAGATCCGACCGTCAGATCGAAAAGTATTGAATATGAATCTCGCTCAATTCGACGAGACGGTCGCAACGGTCCGCTCGGATTTCCAAGATCATGTCCGGATTGGAAAGTAGCCTTTTTGTCTCGTAAAACGTGCAACTCGCACACTGGCAATTGACTAAATAAATCAACATAGGTCTTCTGAATTCAAAAACCAGGTCAAAAATTCACTTTTAGACTATTTATTAAAATAAAATATTTTGAGTTTTTACATCACTTACAACTTAAAAGAAGTTTCGTCCCCGAAACTTACAACTTAAAAAAGTTTCATTCCCGGAGCTTACAGCCTGAAGTCATACTCTATGAAAATGCTCAAAAAGTTTAATCGAGGGCTACAAGTCAGTCGCAAGGTATCTACAACTCTAAGGCTACTAATTTAGACCCAATCTGGTACTCCTCATTATAGGGCAGAGTATTTCTCCAGTTCTTTCGACCGTCCGTTGCCTGCAGCCAACGTGCTTACCAAAAGAACAGCGGAATACCAAAGGTTTGTCGCCAACAACAAGTTGGGGACGCAACTCCTACCAGAAGGTATATCACATACTTCCCAACACAATCTCAGTGCCAAAACATAACCTTTGTCGAGGATTACTACCGCCTCGTGGTCACAAACATCGCCATGACTAACACTTAGGCGAGTCCACGTCGATCCACAAAACCTGTGCAAAAGGTGGGGTCAATTTGCATCCGTCCCAAAACAGGGTTACCATCGGGCCCATAGGCCAACGAATTAAGACACGGGGACACCGAAGGGTCAGCAACTTGTTCAACCTCTAAGCAAACTGTGAGGCTAGTGCAACAATAGCAGTCATCTACTGCTGTGCCATCAGCTGGACGATTACGAAGAGAACAGTGATTTAACCCTCAACCACCGTAACTGATCCAAGCACTCTGGCTCCATTGAAACATCAAGCCCACAGCCGAAACCCTGGCCGCGGCTAACCCTGCACTAACAACGATCCCAAAAATCAGAGTGCGTACGACTAATAACCGAAACAACGAGGCTCAACTGTGTGAAACACACCTGGGCTCCAAACCACTATGCCAATACCCTGCGCTCTCTCGTGAACGCAAGTCACCCTAGGGCTCGTTCCTAACCAAATACCCAGGTATCGGATCGGAAAGGCGGAAATTGTGCATCGGAAACTGTGCAGTTCACGCGCCGGCATGCAAATCGCTAAGGTTAGATCTGCTTCCTCGCCCGCAAGCACACTATAATTTCTCGAGCGCTACATCACTCACACCTTAAAAGAAGTTTCATCCCCGAAACTTAAATACGCCAGGAATCCAATACATGGGAAAGGTGGCCAAACATGTCCGACTTGCGCTTCCCACTGGCCTTGCGCCCCTCGTGATCTGTACTGCTTCACAATCACAACTCGCAACCCAAAACCTCAAGACTATGCCTTGGTCATGGGGAGCTGGCGACAAAACCCAGGGAGCACGGTCCTACTTCTGTCTCGGCACCCAAGGGGGTGCGACACTCTGATTAACCTCTACCGCTCGGTCCCAATCCATTGCCCTTCCAAGCACCATACACTGAGCCGAGCTGCGTACCCCCAGACCAACGATCACATTCCCCACTAGGAGTATTTAAGCTCTAGGTCCGCTCAACAAAAGGAAGAATCAAGCCCAAACGAACAAGATTTGCTAGTCCCGGTGGTCTCTTTTCTCGACCCCAGGGGGAATCCCAAGACCCCCACAACAACACTACTACACGAGTCCAAGCAACACGACTACATAAACGCGACAACCGAGCTAAAACGAGAAACAAAACTTAACCCATACTCACACACCCCACAAGTCAGTTCTAGACTCCGCTAGTATAGCACTTAACCAACTATCTAGAAAACGGGACATATACTTTTCCCCCGCTCCCCCGATCACTCGCGTTCTACGCTTCTATGCCTTGTTCAATTCATTCATTCGTAGCTAGGTGTGGTATCTCCGTGGATGTCGGACACTGACTCTGCGTCCCCGGCCGATGATCTAGTACGGGCCATGTCTGTCACACATCACAAGAGTCAACTTTAGACTACCCTACTAACAACAACCATAAAGTGAGAGAAAGGACTCAACATTTTCCCCCCCCTCGGTCACTCACGTTCTACAGTCCTATGCCCTACCCATTTCATTCGTATGTAGGCATGTGAGGGTTGTCCACGGATGTCGGCACTAACTGTTGTGATTGAAAGAACTCTCTGATACCATTTAATCTGTCACGCCCCGGGGGTTTGTTTTAGCGGAAACGATTCATAAAAGTCGAATATTTGACGTGTAAATTTTTTTTTTTTTGTCTAAAAGAGAACCCCTCTTCCCCGGCACGTGCCCAGACCCGCCACACACACAGGATCACTCTGCAAACGGACAGAGTCTCCCCTGTATGTGCACGGCGTAGCGTTCAGTACATGTTCCAACATACACAACCAATCAATCACAACAATTATTCACAAACAACCAGCATTCTAAACTAATCAAAAACATATGGCCGATCATTTTGGAAAGGATAAATCCACAGTTTTGAAAGAGCGCCCACCCGGCGCTTACGTTTTGAAAGCTAGTTCGAAATCAGCATAAATCCACAAGGTTTGAAAACGGTGCCCACCCGACACCAAGTTTTGAAATCTGTTTCGCAATCCATAAATCCACAGGGTTTTGAAACCAGTGCCCACACGACACTTAGATTCTAAAAACGGTTTTCGCAATCTTTTCTTTGGCTTTTGCCTGTTTGATTTTCAAATGGCCAACAGAAATAAAAGGAAGAGTAACGCACAAGGGTACTAAATGCAACCCGTACCGACATCCACGCCAACCCCACGAGGGTATCGCGAACCTCTCACATAACTACAATGCAATGAAAAGCGAGAAAGAAAAGAAAATACAGTCCAGGGTCCCCAGCGACCCAGCTGCTCCTGTCCCGTCCTCACCACCGCCTACCTCTCCCCCCGTCCGAACCCTGTCACGAAGTGGGATGTCAGTGACGTAAAAGTAATAGAGCAGGAGAATACAATAAAACAAACCGTGAAGACAACCGGAGCAACGACCCCCTTCAAGGAGGAAAGGCAACCTGTACACCTGTATCCTGTAATACCCGGACACGTCGGACAACTAAACCGACGGTCCACACCGTACCTGCAGAAACCCGACCACGTCGGACAACTAAACCGACGGGTCGCACCGCTCGCACCTCGGCGCCTCAACCCCACCACTAATAAGGGGCCCCACTACGTCACCTCGTGGGTATACACGGGTCATAGACCACTTTTCCGGAAAAGCGCACCCTTTGCGGTGGCCAAACCGCGGGTGCGCGTGTGACAGCCTCGAGCCAAGTAACCATAACCACCATCATGTCAACAGCATAATATATATAACAAGAGTAAAACGGCAACATGTATAATCAAAAGTAAAACCGTAGCATATGCGATCAGAAGTAACCCACTATCATGTATAGTCAATGTCAAGGCAATAATACGTGCACTCGAAGGTAGCCCGCCCACATATAATTATCAAAAGAAGAACGACCGTCGGAGACCGACGCTAAACACTATGAAGAAACCTGCTAACATGCATAAGTTATCGCCCATCACTATTTAACCCCAGTATACTTAGAATAGGCCCCGTCCAATATGATTGAATTCAGAGGCTAGGAACAAAGTAAATACAACCCACCTGAATGTAGGCCGATCCTGAACTCCCGCTAGACTGCCGGGAGGCTGGTGCTGAACAACTGGGCCCTGAGGCTTGCCTGAGATCGGCCGGAGGGGGGTGGCCGGAGCTAGGTGGCGCACCAATAATGCAAGCCAAGGCTCGGCTTGGGTTCACCTTGAGCAGCACAGGTTCAGACCTGCCACAAAGTGGAGCACCAGATCAATGGAGGTCCCTGAAGGTGTCTGGTTCAGGCCCGGTCAGGCGCCGGTGGTCGGGGGCGGCGGTGGCCGGGGGCAAACCCGAGATGGGTGGCTCGGGTGCAGCATTGGGAACCGGGTTACAGGGATACTCTAGGCCTAAAACCAAATAATGGGAAGCATATAAAGGGCCTCTAGGTATTACCTGTAGGGGTGGCCGATGCCCAGACCGCCGGGGGTCGCCGGAGCCCAACCCGAAGCTCAATCGGGTGCAAGTTCTGGGGATAGAGATCCCGACGTTAGGGATGCCATGCAATACTGCATTCGGCCATCAGATAATACAACGGGGTTACCTGCACAGCTTCCCGGCGTCAGGAGGCGCCGTCGACGCGCGGCGGCGGAGCCCGGGGAAGCCTCGGTGGCTGTTAATTGCGGATTCCGGCGGGGTGGCTCCGGGCCGGTGCGCGTTGGACCAGGAGCTCCGTCTTAGTGCTGCGGAGCTCGGTGCAGTGGTGGCCGGCGCCGGGAGGCCGCGGTGGCACCGGGCGGCAGAGCTCGGCCGAGGTTGAAGAAGGCCGGTATCTAGGGCACACTCGACTGGCCCCGATCTTGATCCGATGATGCTCAGGCCTCGTGGAGGTGTCGCATTCGCCAAGAGAAGTCGATCCAACGGTGTCGATCTTTAGTTGAACGGCCGGATCAAGGCGGTGCCCACGATCGGCCAAAACGGTGTTTTCCGGCCGACAAGGTTCCCGCCGGCGATCGGGGCGGCAGCAGTGGCTCAGGCTGCAACCAGATGATCTCCTCGACGTCAGAAGTGCGTTGTCCATGCCCAAATGCCATGGTTACATCAAAAGTTCCAAGAACTCACCTTCGCCGGAGTTTGGGAAGGAGAGGAGTGGCCCCGCGGCGGCGCAGGGCGGCGGCCGACGTCGGATCACCCCGGGCTCGGCTGCGTCTCTACCGAGGAGTCCTCAGGTGCAGACTTGATCAAGTAGAGTCCCTCCCAACACTTCCTCACCAAGTCATCCGAAGAACAAGAAGGTCTCTTGATCTCTCTCTTCTCCGGCGGCGTGGTGGCGGCGGCCGGTGCGGGGAGGCTCCGTGTAGTAACTGCGGGTCTAACTGTCTTATTGCCCTTCTCGCGGTCCTGATTGAACCGTTCTCCGACTAAGGGGATTCGGGGTGTAACTTTTATTTCTTTATTTCTGGGCAGGCCGTCGGGGCTCGCGGGTATTTTTAGACAATAAAGCTCGCGAATTGGAATCCGGTGGCGCGATCGGATCTGTTTTTCGACCCCAGAATCTCCCGGAATAATTTTTTTAAGTGGTTTAGCCGTCCAGGCGTTTAGCACGTCTTTCGAGGTAAACCAGACCCGGGTTCGTTTTCTTTTATTTGGGGACTTAGGTTTAATTTCCTTTTCCCCCGATCCCTTTGACCGACTGGTTTAAATTTGTGTGGGATGACTTAGGGTTTTCCCACTCTCCTTATCCCGTACGACGGTTCCTCTTTTTGAAGGCGAGCGAGAAACCCTCTTTTTGTTTTTCCGAACCTCGACTTCTTGCAAGACGGAGTGAAGAATTGTTGAGCGCGGCGAGGAGAAGGAAGGGGCCATCGTCCTCCCTCTTCACCGGCGAATCGGAAGCGCGAAGTTTCGGTGAGTTTTTATTTTTTTTTTCTAGGGTTTCCTTCGAACCATCATACGGGGGAAGGCGGGATGATCCGGTCTGCCACGCCGCCGCCGTCGCGAGGCGCCGGATGCGCGCAGGGCTGGGACGCCTGGGCGCGCGGGTTGGGCACCCGCGCGGGGCCTGGACGCCGCGCGGGGCCGCCCGTGCGTGCGGGCTGGGCACCCGCGCGGGGCCTGGGCGCCGCGCGGGGCCGCCCGTGCGTGCGGGCTGGGCACCCGCACGGGGCCTGGGCGCCGCGCGGGGCCGCCCGTGCGTGCGGACTGGGCACCCGCGCGGGACCAGGCACCGAGCGGGGGCCGCCGCAGCCAGGGAACCGTGCGGGTCTCACACCGCACGGGGCTCCGACACGCGTGCGGCCAACGCGGCAGCGCGGGGTCATCGCCGCGACGGGATCCGTGCAGTCTTTCGTCCCCTTGTTCCATGCTGTCGGCTACTGATATTTTTCTCGGGGAACTTCGTAGTTCGGAGAGCGCACCGGGACACGGGGGAGTAGCGCCTTGTTCGTCGCGAGTAGAGGTGGGTTTTACTTTTAAAGCCTTAGCAACTAGTCGTATCCGTTGGACGGGGTCAAGCTTATGGGTTTAATTGTGCTGATTTTTAAAATGCTATGGATCTTGTATTTGGATTAAATAACGATGGGTTTTAGACATTATGTGTTTAATTGTGCTGATTCTTGAAATGCTATGGATCTTGGATTTGGATTAAATATCGATGTGCTTTAGACATTATGTGCTTAACTGTGCTGATTTTAAAATGCTATGGATCTTGTACTTGGATTAAACATTGTAGAAAGGCATTAATTATTTCGTATGGTTCTACGGTGCTTGTGTTTAGATTATACACTGTTCATATAGTACTCATGCATGGATGTATATTTGCATACTTGGACGTATATGTATATTGTTTTCATGATTACTATGCTCGAGGCTGCAACACGCGCACCCGCGGTTTGGCCACCGCAGAGGGTGCGCTTTTCTGGAAAAGTGGTCGTTGACCCGTGTATACCCACGAGGTGTCGTAGTGGGGCCCCCGTTGTGGTGGGGTTTGAGGCGCCAAGGTATGAGCGGTGCGACCCGTCGACGTTGATGCTCGACGTGGTCAGGTTTCATTGCAGGTGTACGTGTCTACTTTTCCCTCGCGGGAGGGTGTTTGCTCCGGATAGTGTGACGGTTTGAGTTATTACTTGCTTTCCTGCTTTCCCTATGTTTATTATGTTGCTGACTCCCCACTCCGTGACAGGTTCGTTCGGGGGTGAGAGCTAGCCGACAGTGAGGCCGAGACAGGAGCTTGCGGGTCCTTGGGGGGCCCTAGACTTTATTTCTTCTCGCTTATCCTATTCGTTTTTTTTTCATTTGATATTGTAGTCTACGGTGTGGTTCTCGATACCCTCGTGGGGTCGGTGTGGATGTCGGTATTTTGCTTTCAGATTTGAGTATGCTGATTTTAGTTTCTAGTACTGCTGGGCTGTTTTTTTAAGATGGAAAGTAAACAAAGAAAAGATTTGCGAAAACCGTTTTAAAAGTCTGGGTGTCGTGTGGGCACCGATTTCAAAACCCTGTGGATTTATGACTTTCGAAACTGTTTTAGAAATCTAAGTGCCGGGTGAGCACTACTTTCGAACCATGGATGTATGCTTTCAAATTAATCTGCCCTGAGTTCAACCTGTTGTGCATGAGTAGCTGTATTTACAAATAATTGAGTTGACTGAATGTTGTGATTGGATGTTGTATGAGCCGCGACGCCGTGCATATACAGAGGAGACTCTGCCCGTTTGCGGAGAAAATCTGTATATGTGGCGGGTCTGGGCACGCGCCTGGGAAGAAAGATTCAAAAAAAAAAAAGCTTGGTTAAACCCCGGGGCGTGACAGATTAAGATGGTATCAGAGAGAGGTTCAGTGTCCAAATCACGACAGTCAGTACCCGACATCCACAGAGACACCACACTTAACTACAAGGAAATGAAACGTGTAAGACATAATAGTATAGAAACGTGAGCGATCGATGGGGGGGGGGGGGGTACTAGGTTCTTATCTCTCGATTGTGGTTGTTCTTTGCTAGTGGAGTTTAGAGCTTATTTTTTTTTTGCGTTATGTCTGTACAGACTACAATGGTTCGAACTAGATCATCGGTCGAGGATACAGGAGCAGATGCGACGGCATCGGTGGCCACTGAGAACCAACTCCTGCGGCAGCAATTGCGGGAGATGGCAGGGCAGCTGGCAACCCTGACGGACCACGTGCGCCAGCTGTCGCAACAACAACAGGCCGCAACAGTGACAGTTGCCCAGGCCTCTCCGCCGGGGCCAACCGCGCCAGCCACGGGACCGCAGGCGACGGGGGTCGGGGCAGGCGTGGCCCCTCCACCAGCGACGGCAGCGGAGATGCCGCCAGCTCAGAATTTGACCCCAGCAGCAGCAGCTGCGACAACGACAACGGGAACGGCGCCGGGAATCACTGGCGGGAGTCCCCTGGGAGAGACAGTGGTGACACCCTCCCCCACCGTGGCCCCGTTTCCGTGGGGGAGGGGTCGGTTCCGCTGGCTGAGCGGGATCGAGTGCGGGCCAACCTGAGAGACTTCAAGAAATACGACCCGCCCACGTTCGAAGGGGACACGACTGATCCGTGGGTCGTCGAGAAATGGGTGGGGTCGATGGAAAAACTTTTCGAAGACCTACTCATGGAGGATGATGAGCGGGTTCCCCTAGCGGTCCACTGCTTGGAGGGGAACGCCCGTTTGTGGTGGAAGACGGTGCGTCCAGACCCCTCCAGGGGCACCGCGCTTCCATCGTGGACTAAGTTCAAAAAGGAGTTGTTCGGAGCCTTCTTCTCCAACAGTGTTAAACGACAAATGGAAGACGACCTAAATCGCATTCAACAAGGGGACAATACGGTAATGGAGTACCAACGCAAGTTCGCAAGGCTGGCCAACTGCGTCCCATTTGTTATCAGGGACGAGTCCCACAAGGCACAACTCTTTGTGGATGGCTTACGAAGTGATATTTTCGAGGTGGTGCAAGCAGCGGACCTGCACACTTTTCAGGGGGTGGTCGACAGGGCCCACAACGGTGGAGCGGGGTTCGCTGTTACCCGCTCCAGAAGAGAGGGTTTGGCCCAGCGGGAAGACAGGAAGCGCCAGCAACACTTTTCTGGGGGAAACTCCGCTAGCGGGAACCGACCTCCCAAGCGGTGGAGGCCACCTACGGGATCACGGAGCGCACCTGCGGGAGGACCGAGACAAGAGGACAGACCGTGCGTCATTTGCGGAGGACGCACCGAGTGTTGAACTGCCCCCAAAAGGGGGACCACTGCTTCCGTTGCGGCAAGCAGGGGCACTATCGCCGCAACTGCCCCTTAATCCTGGGAACAGCGTCCTCAGCGGCTTCAGCACCTTCGCCACAACTTTCTGGGCGAGACAGGGCTCCTATGGGGTCAACCTCTAGACTCCCTGCACCTCGGAGAGAGGGGGGAGGACGACCTCAGACGGGCGGGAGAATCTACTCGATGACCCACCATGAGACGGATCCGGCGGCGGATGCTCTAGCAGGTATTACTTCTGTTTCCAATTCCCGTGCTAGAACCTTGTTTGATACCGGAGCAACACATTCTTTCGTGTCTCGTGATTTCGTGTCTGTGCATGGTCTTGGGGAGCTACCTCTCCAAAGTCGTTTGACGGTCCTTACGGCGGGTGGACCTGTGGAGGCGTATAGCCTTGCGCCCGCCTGCTCGATTAAGCTGGGGCGACAATCCTGCCCATGGGATCTGGTGGTAATTCCCCTGAAGGAGTACGATGTAGTGCTAGGCATGGACTGGCTTGCAGGGTACCAAGCGCTTATCGATTGTGATAAGCGGCAGGTACGACTACAAGTACCGGGTTTTCCTGAAAACGTATACCTGGCGTGCAAGAGCACCACCTTTCCAGCGGTCATCTCTGCAGCACGGGCCAGAAGATTGGTAGAGGGTGGGTGTGTAGCCTACTTGGCGTCGGTGGATCTGGTCACCCGACCCTCGACGACGCTTTCTGACATTCCGGTGGCGAGGGATTTCCCCGAAGTTTTCCCGACAGAATTGCCCGGGATGCCCCCAGAGCGCGAGGTGGTTTTCCCTATTGAACTCGTACCGGGTACACAGCCGATCACGAAGGCGCCTTACCGAATGGCCTTCGCAGAGTTGAAAGAGCTAAAGGCGCAACTTGAAGACCTCTTGGACAAGGGTTTTATCAGGCCAAGTGTGTCGCCCTGGGGCGCCCCGGGTACTCTTTGTGCGGAAGAAAGACGGGAGCCTGCGACTTTGCATTGACTACAGAGGAATAAACAAGGTTACGGTGAAGAACAAGTACCCCCTGCCCAGAATCGACGACCTCTTCGACCAGCTACGGGGAGCGACGGTTTTCTCAAAAATCGACCTGCAATCAGGCTACCACCAACTCCGAGTACGGAATGAAGACATCCCGAAGACCGCCTTCCGAACCCGGTACGGCCACTACGAATTTACCGTTATGCCGTTCGGGCTTACGAACGCCCCCGCGGTGTTCATGGATATGATGAACGGATTTTCAGGCCTTTCATAGATCGGTTTGTAGTGGTCTTCCATCGACGACATTTTGATCTATTCAGACACCGACGAGGAGCACGAAGACCACTTGCGAACCATCCTCCAGACTCTCAGGGATCAGAAGCTTTTGCCAAACTTAAGAAATGTGAATTCTGGCTTCGCGAAGTGGGTTTTCTAGGACACGTGATCTCGGCGGAAGGAATCGCCGTGGACCCCAAGAAGGTGGAGGCAGTGATGGACTGGCAGCCGCCGACTTCAGTGACGGAGATCCGCAGCTTCCTGGGCCTGGCCGGATATTACAGACGCTTCGTCGAGGGTTTTTTCGAAGATTGCGGCCCCTTTAAACCGACTGACAAAGAGGGAGAGAAATTTGTTTTGGACGGCTAAGTGCAGGAGAGCTTCGAAGAACTCAAAAGGAGGTTAACGAGGGCACCAATTCTTGTACTACCGACGCCCGGAGAGGATTATGAAGTGTACTGTGATGCATCGAGGATCGGCCCTCGGGGGTGTTTTGATGCAACAAGGGAAAGTAATAGCCTATGCTTCCCGGCAGCTGAAAGATCACGAAAAGAACTACCCGATACATGATTTGGAGCTAGCCGCGGTGGTCTTCGTTTTAAAGTTATGGAGACATTACCTCTTGGTGTCCACTGTAATGTCTTCTCGGATCACCAAAGTCTTAAATACCTGTTTCACTCAAAAGGAATAAATTTGCGGCAGAGACGGTGGTTGGAGTTGTTGAAGGATTACGATCTAACAATTCAGTACCACCCCGGGAAGGCAAATGTGGTGGCAGACGCCCTGAGCCGAAAGGAGCAACTGGAGGGGATGCCTGTGAGCACGCTAACGGAGCAGAGAGCGGTTTGATCGCGGAGTTTGCACGACTGAAGTTGGAAGTGGTGCCAGCGGGCCGTGGTCGCACAACTGTTAACCTTGTCAGTCAAGCCGACGCTGTTCGAGAAGATCCGGGAGGGACCAACAGACTGACTCTCACTTACAACCCTCGTGCGAAACAAGATCTCCCTGAACCAAGAGAACGACTTTTCGGTGGAAGGCGATGGCACCCTACGGTTCCGCGGGCGGATTTGCGTGCCGGATTCATCGGAATTGAAGGAGGAAATTTTGGCAGAGGCACACCGCGCCCCTTATACGGCGCACCCAGGAGGCACGAAGATGTACAGGGACCTCAAACAGACCTTCTGGTGGCCTAAACTGAAGGGGGATGTGACGCGTCACGTAGCTCATTGCCTAGTATGCCAACAAATTAAGGCTGAGCACCAGCGACCAGCAGGAAGGTTACAGCCCTTGCCGGTACCAGAGTGGAAGTGGGACAGAATCACCATGGATTTTGTCACGGGGTTCCCACGTTCGCAGCAGGGGCATGACACGATCTGGGGTTATCGTGGACCGGTTAACCAAGTCGGCACATTTCCTGCCCATCCACACGACATGGACCCGTGAACGGTTGGCTCAAGTCTACATCAGTGAGATCGTAAGATTACATGGAATACCGGCATCGATCACCTCGGATAGGGACACGCGTTTTTGTTTCGAAGTTCTGGCAGAATCTACAGCAGGCTCTGGGGACCAACTACAGTTCAGCACGGCCTTCCACCCCCAGACGGACGGACAGTCGGAGCGAGTGATTCAGACTCTCGAAGACATGCTTCGCGCCTGGGTGCTAGACTGGGGAGTCGGTTGGTCACCGCTACCTACCCCTCGTGGAATTCGCCTACAACAACAGCTACCAGGCTAGCATTCAAAGGCGCCCTTACGAGGCCTTATACGGAAGGCGGTTGCCGATCCCCCGATCTGTTGGGACGACTTAGGGGAACGGAAGTTTTGTGGACCCGACCTTGTGGAAGAAACTGAAGAAAAAGTACGCCTCATCAGACAGCGCATACTGACTGCCCAGAGTCGACAAAAGAGCTACGCAGATCAGAGGCGCCGCGACCTGGAATTTCAAGTAGTGGAACACGTGCTGCTACGAGTCTCACCATCCAAGGGAATCAAGCGTTTCGGGTGAGGGGAAAACTGAGTCCACGGTACGTAGGGCCTTTCGAGATCCTGGAGCGCATTGGCGGTGGCTTACCGCCTTGCCCTACCACCAACCTCAACAGAGTTCATGACGGTTCCACGTTTCGATGCTTCGAAAGTACCTGTCCGACCCAGCGCATGTTTTGGACGTCTCTACCCTCGAACTCAAAGAAGACCTAAGCTTCGAAGAAATCCCAGTGCGAATCCTGGCAAGGGAAAGTAAGACGCTGCGAAACCGAGTCATCCCCTATGTGAAGGTACTCTGGAGCAACCATGAAGAGCGAGAGGCGACGTGGGAACTGGAGTCGAAAATGAGAGAGTGCTACCCCTTCTGTTTCCACGACCCAGTTTGAGTTTCGGGGACGAAAAACTCGTTTTATGAGGTGAGTGTTGTAGTAACTGCGGTCTAAATGTCTATTGCCCTTCTCGCGGTCCTGATGAACCGTTCTCCGACTAGGGGATTCGGGGGTGTAACTTTTTATTTCTTTATTTCTGGGCAGGCCGTCGGGCTCGCGGGTATTTTTAGACATAAAGCTCGCGAATGGAATCCGGTGGCGCGATCGGATCTGTTTTTCGACCCCAGAATCTCCGGAAAATTTTTTAAGTGGTTTAGCCGTCCAGGCTTAGCACGTCTTTCGAGGTTAAACCAGACCCGGGTTCGTTTTCTTTTATTTGGGGACTTAGGTTTAATTTCCTTTTCCCCCGATCCCTTTGACCGACTGGTTTAAATTTGTGTGGGATGACTTAGGGTTTTCCCACTCTCCTTATCCCGTACGACGGTTCCTCTTTTTGAAGGCGAGCGAGAAACCTCTTTTTGTTTTTCCGAACCTCGACTTCTTGCAAGACGGAGTGGAAGAATTGTTGAGCGCGGCGAGGAGAAGGAAGGGGCCACGTTCCTCCCTCTTCACCGGCGAATCGGAAGCGCGAAGTTTCGGTGAGTTTTTATTTTTTTTTTCTAGGGTTTCCTTCGACCATCATACGGGGGAAGGCGGGATGATCCGGTCTGCAACGCCGCCGCCGCGCGAGGCGCCGGATGCGCGCAGGGCTGGGCGCCTGGGCGCGCGGGTTGGGCACCCGCGCGGGGCCTGGACGCCGCGCGGGGCCGCCCGTGCGTGCGGGTGGGCACCCCGCGCGGGGGCTTGGGCGCCGCGCGGGGCGCCCGTGCGTGCGGGCTGTGCACCCGCACGGGGCTGGGCGCGCGGGGCCGCCCGTGCGTGCGGGCGGACGGGCACCCGCGCGGGGACAGGCACGAGAGCGGGGGCCGCGCAAGCAGGGAACCGTGCGGGTCTCACACCGCACGGGGCTCCGCACGCGTGCGGCCAACGCGGCAGCGCGGGGTCATCGCCGCGACGGGATCCGTGCAGTCTTTCGTCCCCTTGTTCCATGCTGTCGGCTACTGATATTTTTCTCGGGGAACTGCGTAGTTCGGAGAGCGCACCGGACACGGGGGAGTAGCGCCTTGTTCGTCGCGAGTTCGAGGTGGTTTTTTACTTTTAAGCCTTAGCAACTAGTCGTATCCGTTGGAGGGGTAAGCTTATGGGTTTAATTGTGCTGATTTGTTAAAATGCTATGGATCTGTATTTGGATGAAATAACGATGGGTTTTAGACATTAGTGTTTAATTGTGCTGATTCTTGAAATGCTAGGATCTTGATTTGGATAAATCGATGTGCTTTAGACATTATGTGCTTAACTGTGCTGATTTTAAAAGCTAGGATCTTGTACTTGGATTAAAAATGTAGAAAGGCATTAATGATTTCGTATGGTTTACGGT
>CM055071.1:11317883-11369469 GCA_029204045.2 Tillandsia leiboldiana | reverse complement strand
TGCGAATTGTGCGCAATGTGAAGGGCGCGGGCGCTCTAGTCGTTAATCTGACAAAGTCTTAAGTTGCTGACTCCTATATGACAGATTCGTGTAGGTCCGGCGGGCACCCGAGACGCGAGAGAACCTTACATCAGTCAGGAGCACGACAATAAGGTGGGTTTACGGTCGAGGCTGAGTATTGGTGTTGGTAATCCGAAGGGACTTTTTATTATTAATCGGTACTAACACTGTGGTTTTCTATGATGTACTACCTTACCCCGTGACATGGTTACTCGGTTACTTGGTTACTTGGTTACTTGGTTACTTGGTTACTTGGTTACTTATGCTCGAGTTGCGACACGCGCACCCGCGGTTGGCCACCGCAAAGGGTGCTCTTTTCCGGAAAGGCGGTCTTTGACTCGTGTTACCCCCGAGGTGACGTAGTGGGGGCCCCTTATAGTTGTGGGGTTGAGGCAGCGAGGCGAGCAGTGGGACCTGTCGGGATTGGATCCCGATGTGGTCAGGTGTGGGACCGCCGGATTGGATCCCGAGGGTCAGGTGTGATCGCCGGGTTGGATCCCGATGCGGTCAGGTGTGTACATGTTATCGGGTTACAGGTGTTACAGGTGGTACAGGTGTTGCGAGTTACCGTCACGAGTAGAGCGTTGTTCCGGCTATCTTACTTGTGTGGCTTGTATTACTTTACTGCTTTAGTACTATTCTATGATAGTGTCGCTGACTACCCACTCTGTGACAGGTACCTCAGGGGGGGGTAGGTAGGCGACGTGAGGCCGAGTTGGTAGCAGTCGGTCTGAGGGAGCCCTAGTATGCTGTTTTATTTACCTTCTCTGCATTTCTTCAGTATTGTAGGTTACTGTGTGGTTCTCGATACCCTTGTGGGGTCGTGTGGATGTTGAGTATTTCTTTCTGCTTATGCACTCCGTTTCCCTTTATTGTTCCCGTTTGGCCGTTTTCAAGTCACATAACTAGAAAAGAAAAGACTTCGAACTATCTTTCAAAACCTTGGGTCGTGTGGACCTGTTTCCAAAACCTGTGGATTTATGGCATCTTTTCAAACTGTCTTCAAAACCTTGGGTCGTGTGGACATGCTTTCAAACTGTGAGTTTATCCTTTTAACTTGATTGGCCACGGGTATTGTTTAGTCTTCATGCATCGTACAAACTTGAACTGTTGTTATTAAATGGGAAAATGATTGCTTATGTTCGACTATGTATCAGCCGCGACGCCGTGCATATACAGAGGCGACCTCTGCCCATTTTTTGTAAATCTGTATAGTGTGGCGGGTTCTGGGCACGCGCCGGGAAGGAGGTTTTTAAACAAAAAATTTGTACGCACTTTACGCGTACTTGAGGTATCGTTTCCGCTAAAATAAAACCCCCGGGCGTGACAAAGATGCGCGATATGTGGAGCATGCTCATTTCTTCTGAGAGACTACCTTATCCAATGATCATCATGCGGCATTCTTCGCAGATTTTAAAGCTGACACAAATGCAAGTTCCTATATGCACAGTCTAGGAACGATCAATGAAACAACAATTGTAAAGTCTCTCTCGACGAAGCCAGATGAACCCATAATACCTCCTCACCGCAACGAGCACAACAACAACAAGCGACAACCTCTGCACCGGCAGCAACTCCTCCAGTCCAACCAGCACATCCGGCACACAAGCACCTCAATCACTTCTGTGATGATGCATCTGTTACCTCAATCTATAAAGAACAGCAAAGGCTCTCCAACGAGCAAGAACGTATATCAAATGAACTCATTGAGGTAAAGGAAGAAATAAAGAAGGTAAATAGAATCAATCATCAATGAACAAGCGATTAAAAGATATTCCAAATTCGCGGCTGTATCAGTTTCAGACGAGTCTGATAATCCGTATCCTTCCAATTTCTGTTTATTATGCATATGTTTAAATCTTTCTTTTGTGCAGGTTTTTAAGTTTTAGTTTTAGTCTTTAGTTCTCCAACTTGAACTGTTAACCATTCTCTCCACTTCTGTAAATCTTTGCTTTGTTTGTGACAAAAAGGGGGAGAGAGTTTAGAGAACTTGAACAATGATGATGTGAATGATTGAACAATGATGATGTGAATGTATGAACATCAGGTAAGTATCACTTCAACTTTGGTTTTTATCTAGTGATTGGTTGCATGTCTCACTAACTATTCGACTAATTATTTGGGCATGCAATATGACTAACAAGTTGATGTTGGACTAACATTTTATGACATTTGGTTTTTGATTGCATAGAAGATATGTTGGTTTTTGACTATGATTCTCTTACATATCTGAATTCTCAAATGGTCATGATGATCAGATAAACTCTATCTCTGTACTAGTTTTGAATGCTAAATATTCTTGAGGTATCTAACGATCTCTTTTTGTCAAGAATGATTTCTTTGTGCAGAGAGTACAGATGTCTAAGTCTAGAGTCTGTTTTAGGAGTTTATCTCATGTTTTTAAATTTTCGGATCTCCATTGTAAATTTTTGTTGTATGGTGATAGCAACAAAAATATCTTTTTGAATTTTCTTGAGTGGATCTGTGTTTTGTCACGAAACCGCCAAAGGGGGAGATTGTTACGGAATTTGAGTTGGCGTAGTTTCGTGAAAGTTTCAAGTCTTGCAGATTGAAGGTGAAGAAAAGTTGGATCATCAAACTCAATCTCAAGAAAGAAGAATTCAAAAGGATCAGGTATGTTTAACTAAATATTTTGTGTGATCCGAATACTTCTTGTAGTGTAGAAACACTTGGAAGAATTTTTAACTGCATAAAAATCAAAAACTGGTGTTCGGACATGTTCAGGATCCGGATCAGAGCCAGCGATCCGGATCCCGAAGGTTGTTGTTTCATACATTACTTCAATCCGGATCGCAGCATCTCACGATCCGGACCCGAACGTTGAGTTCTCTGAAATGTATGAACGATCCGGATCAGGCATTCCGATCCGGATCCCGAATGTTGTTTTCTGGAAACCATCTTTATTGCTACTGCAATCCGGATCGCCCAAATCCGATCCGGATCGCCGTCCGTCAAATTTCCAGAAATGTTAGGTTTTTGATTTTTATCTCCTTCCTAGGGTTTCTAACCTATAAATAGACCCTATGACTCTTTGTCTAGGGTTAATCCAAATAGAGCCGTCATTTTCATATATCATTTCATACGGCCCTAGATCCACATATAGAGAAGAAAGGAAATCATTAGTGAATACTCTTTGTTCTTCATCTATATTGATTAGTTTGATTCTAGGTATTCATACTCACATCTTGAGTTGAATCAAACTAATGAATACTTAGATGGTATTTCCGATCTATCTTTGATCTAAGTATTCGGCGGATCATCACCACCAAAAACAACGATTTACCCCAAAAATCGGCGCGTGGATTCGCGTGTCCTTGTGGATTCAAGGTTCAACCGCTCTCGTGGATTCGGAGCGAGGCACATTCGTGGATTCGAAGGGTGCTATTGGGTGAAGACCGTGGATTCGGTCGGACGTCGTGGGTTCGATGTTGGACGCTGTGGATTCGGTGTTGGGCGTAGATCGTGGATTCGAGAAGCGTTGCGGAGCGAGCGGAGAAGATCCTCTAGGAGCGTATGGAAAAGGTTGCGTCGTAAGTGTGTACGGTAAATCACCTTGTACGTGTTTTAATTCTAGTGGATTTCTGCCGTGTTATCGGTCCCGTGGTTTTTTTTACTCCGGTGATGGAGTTTTCCACGTAAAAATCTTGCGAGTTATTTTTATTTCCGCATTGGGTTTTATCGCAACGATTTTTGAGTGTTTATACGTTTACACCTATTCACCCCCCTCTAGGTGTTTTTTTCCCCTATTAGATCCTTATTACATATAACCCAACAGATTGCGACCCCTTTAAATCGGCTAACCAGGAAAGGGGAGAAGTTCTATGGACGGCCAAATGCCAGGAGAGTTTTGAGGAACTCAAGAGGAGGTTAACTAGGGCACCAATACTTGTGCTGCCGACACCCGGAGAGGATTATGAAGTGTACTGCGACGCATTCGAGGATCGGTCTGGGGGGTGTCCTGATGCAACAGGGGAAAGTGATTGCCTACGCGTCCTGGCAACTGAAGGATTACGAAAAGAACTACCCGATACACGACTTAGAACTGGCCGCAGTAGTCTTCGTTTTAAAACTGTGGAGGCACTATCTCCTTTGGAGTCCACTGTAACGTCTTCTCGGATCATCAAAGTCTAAGTACATCTTTACCCAAAAAGAATTAAACTTGCGGCAGAGACGATGGCTAGAGCCTGTTGAAAGATTACGATTTGACGATTCAATACCATCCCGGAAAGGCAAACGGGGTGGCCGATGCATTGAGCAGGAAAGGGCGTCAGGAAGGGGGCGTCGGGGAGCGCGATAATGGAGCAGAACCACTTGATCGCGGAGTTCGTACGAATGCAGATGGAGGTGGTGCCAGCAGGCACGGTTATGTGACTTCTACCTTGGTGGTCAAGCCGGCGTTACTTGAGAAAGATCCAGGAGGGACAGCAGACCGACCCGCATTTACAGCGCATACGAGACAAGATTCCCCTGGACCAAGAGAGCCGATTTTGCAGTGGAGAACAACGGCACCCTACGGTTCCGCGGACGAATCTGCGTGCCGGAGTCGTCGGAGTTAAAGGAGGAAATCTTGACAGAGGCTCACCGGGCCCCTTAGGCGGCACATCCAGGGGGCACGAAGATGTACAAGGACCTCAAACGGGACCTACTGGTGGCCCAACATGAAGGGGGACGTCACCCGACACGTAGCTCACTGCCTAGTGTGCCAACAGATAAAGGCCGAGCATCAGCGACCAGCAGGGAAGCTACAGCCGCTACCTGTGCCGGAGTGGAAGTGGGATCAGATCACCATGGACTTTGTCACGGGTTTTCCGCGCTCTCAGCAGGGTCACGACGCGATTTGGGTCGTAGTCGACCGGTTGACCAAGTCAGCACACTTTCTTCTGCCAATTCATACGACCTGGACCCGAGAACGGTTAGCTCAAGCTTACATTAGCGAGATTGTGAGACTACATGGAGTGCCGGCATCGATCACCTCGGACAGAGACACGCGCTTTGTCTCGAAGTTTTGGCAGAGCCTTCAGCGAGCCATGGGGACCAAACTACAGTTCAGCACAGCCTTCCACCCTCAGACGGACGGACAGTCGGAGCGCGTGATACAAACCCTCGAAGACCTACTTCGCGCCTGTGTGCTAGATTGGGGAATCGGATGGTCACGCTACCTACCTCTCGTGGAATTCGCCTACAACAACAGCTACCAGGCCAGCATCCAGATGGCGCCCTACGAAGCCTTATATGGAAGGCGCTGCCGATCCCCGATTTGTTGGGACGATTTAGGAGAACGGAAGTTCCTTGGGACCCGATTTAGTGGAGGAAACGGAGGAGAAGGTACGCCTTATCAGACAGCGCCTGCTGACCGCCCAGAGTCGCCAGAAGAGCTACGCGGACCAAAGGCGTCGCGACCTGGAATTCCAAGTGGGAGAGCATGTTTTCTTGCGGGTCTCGCCGTCCAGAGGAGTCAAGCGGTTCGGGCTAAAAGGGAAACTGAGCCCACGGTTTATAGGGCCTTTCGAGATTTTGGAACGCATCGGCCCAGTGGCGTACCGCCTTGCCCTACCACCGAACCTCGACCGAGTCCACGACGTCTTCCACGTTTCGATGCTCCGTAAATACCCTCTCCGATCCATCACATATCCTGGATGTCGCTATACTCGACCTTAAAAAGGACCTAAGCTTCGAGGAAACCCCCGTGAGAATCCTGGCAAGGGAAAGCAAATCACTGCGAAATCGAACCATCCCCTACGTGAAGGTACTCTAGAGCAACCACGAGGAGCGAGAAGCAACCTGGGAGCTGGAATCTAAAATGAGGGAGAACTACCCGAACCTGTTCACCACCATTCGGGTTTGAGTTTCGAGGACGAAACTCGTTTTTAGAGGTGAGTGGTGTGATAACCGCGGATTTATCTTACCTTTCTGGGCTTTCTGTTAATTTTATTGAACCGTTCTGTTGACAATAGGGGTCCGAGGGAAACTTTTCCTTGTTTTCTGAGCAGACGATCGGGGCTCGCGGGTATTTTTGGTTAATAAGCTCGCGAAACGGAGACCGGCGGTGCGATCGGTTTTGGATTCCGACCCCCCGGATCTCCCAGAATAAATTCCGGAAGTTGGTACCGTAGCCCAGGTGACATACACAATTACCGGGGGTAGACCGAACTCTGGTCCGCAATCAGATCGATTCTGGTCGATCAGTTGAGGTATGGGATTTAAACACCCCTTTTCCCAGTCGCTCGAGTGGTTAATTTTAATTTGGGGTCCAAAATCCACTACGCCCAAACGACTAAATAGTCGGCCTTGGGAATGAGGTTTTCCTATACCTCGCCTCCCCTCACCTTGGCGTACGATATCCGAGCGTGGACGAGGAGCGGTTCCCCAAAACCCTCGCCCTTCCCATCGGCCGGCGTGGAAGAGAACAGATTGATCGCCTCCCCGCAAAGATCCGACGAACGCGAAGAGGACGATCCCTCTCCTTCGCCCGGTACCGACGAAAACAAGGTGAGCCGTGCTTTCATTTTCTTTCCTTGTCGTTTCTCGTTACGAACGAGGGGGAGGGGGGCTTTCTTGATTCGTCGGAGATGGAAGGAGAGGGGCGAGCCACCCGCACGCGGAGCGCCGCGCGGGGCAACCCGCGCATGCGGGGGCGCCGCGCGGGGCACCCGCATGCAGGGCGCCGCGCCGGGCAGCCCGCGCATGCGGGGGCGACGCGCGGGCAGCCCGCACATGCGGGGGCGCCGCGCGGGGCACCCGCATGCGGGGCGCCGCGCGGGGCAGCCCGCACATGCGGGGGCGCCGCGCGGGGCACCCGCATGCGGGGCGCCGCGCGGGGCAGCCCGCGCATGCGGGGGCGCCGCGCGGGGCCGCCCGCGCATGCGGGGGCGCCGCGCGGGGCACCCGCATGCGGGGGCGCCGCGCGGGGCACCCGCATGAGGGGCGCCGCGCGGGGAAGCCCGCGCATGCGGGGGCACCGCGCGGGGCAGCCCGCGCATGCGGGGGCGCCGCGCGGGGCACCCGCATGAGGGGCGCCGCGCGGGGCAGCCCGCGCATGCGGGGGCGCCGCGCGTGGCAGCCCGCGCATGCGGGGGCGCCGCGCGGGGCACCCGCATGCGGGGCGCCGCGCGGGGCAGCCCGCGCATGCGGGGGCACCGCGCGGGGCAGCCCGCGCATGCGGGGGCGCCGCGCGGGCAGCACGGCAGCGCGCGGGGGTTTGGTCGCCGCCGTCAGAGGCCGGTTGGTGTTGGGGCTTTTCTTTACTTTGCGTTTAAAGGTTCTTGATCTCCCCGCCCGGGGATCCCGTTTTGCAGCTTCGGGGAGCGCGCCGGGACGCGGGGAGCCGAGCGTGGTTTTCTACTAGCGACAGGTGGGTTGAATGTGTTAATTAGCATCGATTTCCGATGACCGTTTATTCTAGATATTACATATTATCGTTCACTTTACCTGCCACCTATTATCGTACCTTAGATGCTACATGTAATCGCCGCACTTTAGTAGTTAGGTGTATCATGCTCCTGATGTTACATGTTGTTGCTTTATCTTCGATTACACTTGTTAGTAGAGTACCTTGATTACACATGTTATTATCTTACTCTTGTTCATGCATTGTGGCTACTGTGCTCGAGGCTGCAACACGCGCACCCACGGTTTGGCCACCGCGAAGGGTGCGCTTTTCCGAAAAAGTGGTCTATAACCCGTGTATACCCACGAGGTGACGTAGTGGGGCCCCTTATTAGTTGTGGGGTTTGAGGCGCCGAGGTGCGAGCGGTGCGACCCGTCGGTTTAGTTGTCCGACGTGGTCGGGTTTCTGCAGGTACGGTATGGGCCGTCGGTTTAGTTGTCCGACGTGGCCGGGTATTACAGGATACAGGTGTACAGGTTGCCTCTCCACCTTGAGAGGGTGGTTGCTCCGGTTATCTTCACGGTTTGTTTTATTATATTCTCCTGCTCTACTATTTTTACGTCACTGACTTCCCACTTCATGACAGGGTTCAGACAGGGGGAGAGGTAGGCGGCGGTTAGGACAGGACAGGAGCAGCTGGGTCGCTGGGGACCCGGGACTGTTTTCTTCTTTCAGTCTTACTTTTCATTTACATTGTAGTTATGTGAGAGGTTCTCGATACCCTCGTGGGGTCGGCGTGGATGTCGGTACGGGTTGCATTTAGTTATCCTCTTATGCATTATTCTTCCTTTTATTTCTGTTGGCCATTTGAAATGAAAAAAGGCAAAAGCCAAAGAAAAGATTGCGAAAACCGTTTTTAAAATCTAAGTGTCGTGTGGGCACTGGTTTCAAAACTCTGTGGATTTATGGATTGCGAAATGGATTTCAAAACTTGGGTGTCGGGTAGGCACCGTTTTCAAAACCTTGTGGTTTTATGCTGATTTCGAAACTCGCTTTCAAAACGAAAGCGCCGGGTAGGCGCTCTTTTAAAACGGTGGATTTATCCTTTCCAAACTGATCGGCCATACGTTTTAAATGAATTAGAATGCTGGTTGTATGTTTAAAACTGTTGTGATTGATTGGTTGTGTATGTTTGGATTATGTACTGAACGCCACGCCGTGCATATACAGGGGAGACTCTGTCCGTTTACAGAGTGATCCTGTATGTGTGGCGGGTCTGGGCATGCGCCGGGGAAGAGGGATTCTCTTTTATCAAAAAAAAAATTTTATACGTCGAATGTTTGACTTTTGTGAATCGTTTCCGCTAAAACAAACCCCCCGGGGCGTGACACTCGAGCTACTGAAGGATTACGATTTAACGATCCACTATCACCCGGGAAAGGCAAACGTGGTGGCCGACGCCCTGAGTCGCAAGGGGCAGGCCGAGGAGGCAGGTGTAAGTACCATCACCCAGCAAGATAGTCTGATTGCGGAATTTTCGCGGTTGAGACTAGAAGTAGTACCGGCAGGTACAGTCGCACAACTTCTGACACTGGTGGTCAGACCTACTTTGCTGGACAGAATTCTCGAAGGGCAATCGACTGATGACCAACTCCAGCTGGTGCGAAGAAGGATAACCGCCAACCAGGAAGGTGATTTCACAGTAAACTCCGACGGCACGATACGATTTCGGGGACGAATCTGCGTGCCGGATCTACCGGAACTCAAGGAGGAAATCCTGCGGGAGGCGCATACTGCCCCATATGCAGCGCACCCCGGGGGAACGAAGATGTACAAGGACATCAAACAGACCCTCTGGTGGCCCAAAATGAAGGGAGACGTGACTCGATTTGTGGCACACTGCCTGGTGTGCCAACAGGTGACGGCCGAGCATCAGCGCCCGGCGGGAAAATTGCAACCTTTACCGGTGCCCGAGTGGAAGTGGGACATGGTTACCATGGATTTTGTGACCGGGTTCCCGAGATCGTCACAGGGACACGATGCAATATGGGTAATTGTGGACCGTCTGACGAAATCGGCCCACTTTCTGCCCATACACACGACGTGGACGCGGGAACGACTGGCACAAACCTACATCAACGAGATAGTAAGGTTGCATGGGGTGCCGACATCCATCACGTCGGACAGGGACACGCGATTTGTGTCAAACTTTTGGTAGAGCCTGCAGCGAGCAATGGGAACCAAGTTGCACTTCAGTACGGCTTTTCACCCGCAGACCGATGGACAATCAGAGCGGGTGATACAAATTGTGGAAGACATGCTTCGAGCATGTGTTTTGGACTTGGGCGAAGGGTGGGCACGGTGTTTGCCCCTAGTGGAATTTGCCTATAATAACAGTTACCAGGCCAGCATTCAGATGGCACCATACGAGGCCCTGTACGGGCGCCGCTGTCGGTCTCCAATATGCTGGGATGACTTGGGTGAGCGTAAGTTTCTGGGCCCAAATTTGTTGGAGGAGACTGAAGCAAAGGTGCAATTGATTAGACAAAGGCTGCTGACCGCCCAGAGCAGACAGAAAAGCTACGCGGACAACAAACGCCGAGACATGGAGTTCATGGTGGGTGAGCATGCGTTACTCCGAGTTTCGCCCTCCAAGGGGAACCGACGCTTCGGCATAAAGGGAAAGTTAAGCCCGAGGTACGTAGGACCGTTCGAGATCCTAGAACGCGTAGGACCGGTGGCGTACCGATTAGCCCTGCCGCCGAACCTCGAACGAGTCCATAACGTGTTCCATGTCTCAATGCTCCGGAAGTACCTAGCTGACCCCTCTCATGCCTTGGATGCCTCCACCATCGAGTTGCGAGAGGATTTAAGCGTCGAGGAGACGCCGGTGCGGATTTTGGCAAGAGAGGACAAGAAGTTGCGCAATCGAACTATCCCCTATGTAAAGGTCCAGTGGAGCAACCACGAAGAGCGCGAGGCGACTTGGGAACTGGAATCGAAGATGAGAGAATGTTTTCCCGAATTGATTAGTGGGGTTTGTACTTAAGTTTCGGGACGAAACTTTTTATAAAGTGTGAGTGGTGTAGTGATCCGGCCCTTAGGGGTATTTTTGACCCACATATAGTCATTTAAGCCTTTAAGGGAAATAAAATTATTCAGTTCTTAAAAGTTGGCCGGTGTGTGGTGCTGGTATTTTTCTGCGATAGAGCGCGGAAAAAGAAGGCCGACGGTGCGATCGGATCTGAAATCCGATATCGGGATCTCCCGGAACGGAATTCTTAGTGATGCGGTGATTAGTCATGCATCGAAATCCGTGCAAAATATCCTGCATGTTTTTCGAGGAAAAGGTGGGTTTATCTTGTGCGATTAATTAGTTAGAGAATTAGTTATTCGGTTACGGGTATTAAAAGGTGGGTTTATCTCGTGCGATTAATTAGTTAGAGAATTAGTTATTCGGTTACGGGGATTACAAGGTGGGTTATCCCGTAGGAATAATTAATTAAGGAATTAATTAATTGGTGACGAAGATTAAAAGGTGGGAGTTTATCTCGTAGGAATAATTAATTAAATAATTAATTATCCGGTGACGGAAAATAGAATTTTCTTATGTACGAGTTGGAAACTAAATAAATTAATAATAAGAGGATAAATAAACCCCTTACCGGAAGGAAAACTCTAATTTAAATTACCGCCTCCTCAAACCCTTCCCTCTCGTGCGTACCGAAAACCAAAGAAAAGACGGAACCCTAGCCGGAAGAAAGGGAAAGGAGAGAGAGAAGGAGCCCGATCTTCCCGGACTTCGAACCGAAGGCAAGAACGCGACCGGACAACCTTCCCGTCGATCTTCGGTTAGTAAAATAATTATTACAAATTATTTGGGATTTTTCCGTCGTCCTTTTTGTTTGAGTTCTTGGGTTTCTCCGTCGTATCCGTCGCCGTCACCGTCATCGTCGCCATGCTAGGGCACGGAACGGACGGCGGAGGCGCGCGGTGCCGCTAGGGCATCGCGCGGGGGGGGGGAGTCGCGGACGGCCACCGTTGCCGCAAGAGGCGACGGGACCGCATGGGCTCCGCGCGGGCCATACCCGCGCGGGCGGCACCCACGCGGACCCGCAACCGCGCGGGCACCGCATGGGCGCCGCGCGGCTACCGCACGGACGGCATCCATGCGGACCCGCGACCGCGCGGGCACCGCATGGGCGCCGCGCGGCCACCGCATGGACGGCACCCATGCGGACCCGCAACCGCGCGGGCACCGCATGGGCGCCGCGCGGCTACCGCACGGGCGGCACCCACGCAGACCCGCAACCGCGCGGGCACCGCATGGGCGCCGCGCGGCTACCGCGCGGGCGGCACACACGTGGACCCGCAACTGCACGGGCACCGCATGGGCGCCGCGCGGCTACCGCGCGGGCGGCACCCACGCGGACCCGACCCCGCGCGGGCACCGCACGGGCGCCGCGCGGCCGCCGCATGGGCAACACCCGCGCGAGGCACCCCGCCGCGTGGGCGTCGCCGCGGAGACACGCCGCGCGGTTCCGAACCGCGCGGGGCTCCGGCGGACGACGACGGCGGCTCGGGATTTCCGGTTTCGTCAACCCGGACGGTGTTGGACCTTTCCGTCCAAAAGAGTAAAGTGGGTCTTTTGTTTCGGGATGTTAGTACACGCTTTTAACTATAGTTATCCTTACGGACTTTCTTTAGGTCCAGGAGCGCAGCGGGGGTGCGCGAAGGATTCAGGTGTTCCGACTTCTCTTCAACTAGGTGGGTACGGTTGCGATAAGTGCAACAAGTGCAGTAAGTGCATCTATCGTCATTAAAATGCTCTTAATTTGTCTAACAAAGTAGATGGACAGTTTAACCTTTCGCATAATTGTATTTTATCTAACAATTGAAGCGGCTACGGTCGCGGTGCTCATTACACGCCGATCTCGACAAATCCGTTTCGGATGCTGCACGTACACAGGCGGATTGGCCTCCGCATGGGTGTACTTTTCCGGAGAAGTGGTCTTTTTGACCCGTGTGCCCCACGAAAGTATAGGTGCGAGTGGGGACCCCTTCACGACAGCTATAGGTGCCGCACTAGCTCCGTGAAGAGGTTAAAAGCATCAAAAAGGTGTTTGTGCACGAGGGGAGACTTTAGTCTCCCCGACAGGTACTCTGGGTTGGTGCCCAACTTAATTGGTAAATCTGGGGTTGGTGCCCAGCTTAATTATGTGCAGGGTTTTAGCGAAAGGTTCCGGTGTATTTGGTTTGCTCCTTATTCCTTATTGTTATTAGACATCTACTTTGTTTGTCACTGACTTTACCCACTCCGTGACAGGTGTTACGAGGTGCGTTAGCCGGGAGGGCGGTGAGACTGCGTCGCGAGGACCGTAGTCAGGATACTTGGGTTTTTATCTCGTCTTCCTTATGCTTTAATTAGTTCATTTGCTTGTGGAGCTTACTAGTCGTGGACATGTATTAGATAGCACTGTGGATGAGATGTACCTATGCGTTTTAGTTACTTTCAGTGATGTTTTCTTATGCGGCACGCTTTCAGGAAAAGCTAAATGATTTCGAAAATGTTTTCCCAAAACGAAGTGCCGTGTGGGCACGGGTTTTGCAACCGCTGATTTTATCCTTTCCAAACGGTTACGCCGCTTTTAAAACGTTAGTTAAGTTACTGTACTCTGTTTGACGATGTATGTCTATTGTATGGTTGATGGTTGGTGTATGATGTTGTAAATGAGACGCCGTGCATACACAAAGGAGACTCTGTCCGTGGGCAGAGAGAATTTGTGTATGTGGCGGTCTGGCACGCACCGGGGATGAGGTTTAAGATACCTTGTTAAGAAAGAAAAAAATAATACACGCAATTTTCCGCTTGATAGACTCAAAAACCCCCGGGGGCGTGACATCGAGCTTCACCAAGCTTTTGCTCCGGCGATCACCGGAGTTTCGCGCGGTGGGGAAACGACTCAGGTATGTTCTTTAGGTTAGTATGGAGCTTCCCAACCCTTTGCATGTAAACTTGAACGTAGGAATTTTCTGGTTTGTAGTTGCACCTCTCTCCTTGGCCGAGCAACCCCACCGCCGCCGCCGCCTCCAGCCGCTGGCTGAGGGTCGCACTTCGACCAAACTTCTTCTGGGAAGTTATTGAATGCCATGCTCCATCTTGATCAGGTTGGAACTTGATTTGTTTCAAGTAGAGCCCAAACCGAGCCTAGCTTCATTAAGGGAGTTTCTCCGGGGAGTTTTCCAGCCGATTTCCGACGCACCCGAGGTGAGCCCTCGACCCAGTAGATTACCCAGAGCATGATTCTCACTTGTATTTTTATTTTAGTTAAGTATTTATTTTGTAATGGCATAGTGATTTTTGAGGGTTAAATGGTTATGGGCCGACTTTGTGTACGGGCCTCTTGTCGGCCCAAGCCCGTGAGCACGGGTTCCATATCGTCAAACCAGACGCGCTGAAACTTACGGCGCTGTCTTTGGATTCCTGGTTTGGAAGAACGGGTCAAAAACAACGGTTAAAAAGGGTGTATTTATAGCAATAATTCAATAGAGGAAATTGTGTTTTGGTCCCAGTCTGCCCACACATCAAAATTATGATGTCTAGGGACAGCAGGTGTAGTTGGACGATATTTGGGTGTTTTTAGAACGTTGGCGGGTCATGATTGGAGGTTCAATGGATTTTCGGGAACTTCGGTTTAAGCCTAGTTTCGGCTAAGTTCCCCGTATTAGCGACATGTTAGTGTAGTGTTGTCGGGATGGATATGAGTGAGTCCTGACTACAGTTTCTATTCAGGGCCCAGCTGTTCAGCACCAGCCGCCCAGTAGTCTAGTGAGAACTCGGGATCAACCTACATTCAGGTGGGTTTTATTTTGGTACTTAGCGCCGGTTTTCGGCGGTCGTTTTACTCTTGATTTTACTGTCACGTCCCCGGGGGTTTTTTTTGCGTCTATCGAGCGGAAAATTGCGTGTATTATTTTTTTTCTTTCTTAACAAGGTATCTTAAACCTCATCCCCGGTGCGTGCCAGACCGCCACATACACAAATTCTCTGCCCACGGACAGAGTCTCCTTTGTGTATGCATGGCGTCTCATTTACAACATCATACACCAACCATCAACCATACAATAGACATACATCGTCAAACGGAGTACAGTAACTTAACTAATGTTATAAAAGTGGCGTAACCGTTTAGGAAGGATAAAACCAGCGGTTGCAAAACCCGTGCCCACACGGCACTTCGTTTTGGGAAAACGTTTTCGAAATCATTTAGCTTTTCCTGAAAGCGTGCCGCATAAGAAAACATCACTGAAAGTAACTAAAACGCATAGGTACATCTCATCCACAGTGCTATCTAATACATGTCCACGACTAGTAAGCTCCACAAGCAAATGAACTAATTAAAGCATAAGGAAGACGAGATAGAAACCCAAGTATCGTGACTACGGCCCTCGCGACGCAGTCTCACCGCCCTCCCGCCTAACGCACCTCGTAACACCTGTCACGGAGTAAAGTCAGTGACAAACAAAGTAGATGTCTAATAACAATAAGGAATAAGGAGCAAACCAAATACACCGGAACCTTTCGCTAAAACCCTGCACATAATTAAGCCGGGCACCAACCCCAGATTTACCAATTAAGTTGGGCACCAACCCCAGAGTACCTGTCGGGGAGACTAAAGTCTCCCCTCGTGCGCAAATACCTTTTTGATGCTTTTAACCTCTTCACGGAGCTAGTGCGGCACCTATAGTTGTCGTGAAGGGGTCCCCACTCGCACCTATACTTTCGTGGGGCACACGGGTCAAAAAGACCACTTCTCAGGGCGTCGGCCACCACGTTTGCCTTTACCGGGTGGTAGTGGATCGTTAAATCGTAATCCTTCAGTAGCTCGAGCCACCGTCTTTGTCGCTAATTTAACTCCCTTTGGGTGAAAAGGTAGTTAAGACTTTTATGATCTGAGTACACATTGGAGTGTGCCCCATACAGGTAGTGTCTCCAGAGCTTGACGACGAACACAACCGCTGCGAGTTCCAAATCGTGCACGGGGTAGTCCCGCTCGTATTCCTTGAGCTGCCTTGACGCATAGGCTATAACCTTTCCCCGTTGCATGAGTAGTCCACCCAGTCCGTTTCGCGACGCATCGCAATACACTTCATAATCCTCCCCTGGTTCTGGCAGGGCGAGAATCGGGGCTCGCGTCAATCTATCCTTGAGCTCCTCGAAACTCCTCTGACATTTGTCCGTCCAGATGAACTTTTCCCCCTTTTTAGTCAACCGGTTTAAGGGGGTGGCTATCTTGGAGAAACCCTCCACGAAGCGCTGGTAGTACCCGGCTAACCCCAGGAAGCTTCGGATCTCCGTCACCGTCGTCGGTGGGGACCAGTCCGTCACCGAATCTATCTTCTTCGGATCGACTGCGACTCCAGCCGCCGAGATTACGTGCCCCAAGAAGCCGACCTCACGGAGCCAAAACTCACACTTTTTGAGTTTGGCGTAGAGTTTCTGTTTCCGTAGGGTCTGGAGGACTGTGCGCAGATGTTCTTCGTGTTCCTCGTCTGTACGGGAGTAGATGAGGATATCGTCGATGAAGACCACCACGAATAAGTCCAGGAAGGGTTTGAATACCCTGTTCATTATGTCCATGAACACCGCCGGGGCATTTGTGAGCCCGAACGACATTACTGTAAATTCGTAATGGCCGTAGCGAGTTCGGAAAGCCGTTTTGGGGATGTCCTCCCCATTAACCTGGACCTGATGATAGCCCGACTGCAGGTCAATCTTTGAAAACACCGTCGCCCCCTGTAGTTGGTCGAAGAGGTCGTCGATCCTTGGCAGGGGGTATTTGTTCTTAACGGTGACCTTATTTATCTCCCGGTAGTCGATGCACAATCGGAGACTTCCGTCCTTCTTCCTCACAAACACGACGGGCGCGCCCCAAGGTGACGCGCTAGGTCTGATGAAGCCCTTATCCAAAAGGTCCTCCAACTGTGCCCTGAGTTCCTTCAATTCCGCGAAGGCCATCCTGTACGGTGCCTTGGTGATGGGTTTGGTGCCGGGAAGTAGTTCAATAGGGAAGTCGACCTCTTGTTCCGGCGGCATTCCGGGGAGCTCCGCCGGAAACACGTCCGGAAATTCTCTTACCACTGGAATTTCGGAAGGCGAGGGAAGGGGTCGGGTGGCTAAGTCTACCGAGGCTAGGTAGGCCACGCACCCGCCCTCCATCAACTTCCTAGCTCGCGACGCGGAGATGATAGCCAAAAAGGAAGTGCTTTTACATGCCAAGTACACGTTTTCTGGGAATTCCGGCTTCTGTAGTTGCACCTGGCGCTTCTCGCAGTCGATGACCGCCTGATACTCGGTAAGCCAGTCCATGCCCAAAACCACGTCGTATTCTTTTAGCGGTATGACCACCAGATCCCAGGGGCACGACAACCCTCCCAGTCTTATTGAACACGAGGGTACTAGGCCAGTCGCCGCGATTGGCCCCCCAGGGGTCTGGAAGTAAGACATCAAGGGGACTACTTTCTAGCAGATGTGTTTGTGCAAAAGTGCGGGAAATAAAGGAGCGAGTCGCCCCGGTGTCCAACAGGGTTCGAGCTCGAAAATTAGAAACGGAGGTAATACCTGCGACTACCTCCTCTGGCAAAAAGACCGCTTCTCCGAAAAAGTACACCCATGCGGAGGCCAATCCGCCTGTGTACGTGCAGCATCCGAAACGGATTTGTCGAGATCGGCGTGTAATGAGCACCGCGACCGTAGCCGCTTCAATTGTTAGATAAAATACAATTATGCGAAAGGTTAAACTGTCCATCTACTTTGTTAGACAAATTAAGAGCATTTTAATGACGAAAGATGCACTTACTGCACTTGTTGCACTTATCGCAACCGTACCCACCTAGTTGAAGAGAAGTCGGAACACCTGAATCCTTCGCGCACCCCCGCTGCGCTCCTGGACCTAAAGAAAGTCTGTAAGGATAACTATAGTCAAAAGCGTGTACTAACATCCCGAAACAAAAGACCCACTTTACTCCTTTCGACGGAAAGGTCCAACACCGTCCGGGTTGACGAAACCGGAAATCCCGCGCCGCCGTCGTCGTCCGCCGGAGACACGCCGCGCGCCCCGCGCGGTTCGGAACCGCGCGGCGTGTCTCCGCGGCGACGCCCACGCGGCGCGGTGCCTCGCGCGGGCGGGTCCGCGTGGGTGCCTTCCGCGCGGTAGCCGCGCGGCGCCCATGCGGTGCCCGCGCGGTTGCGGGTCCGCGTGGGTGCCGCCCGCGCGGTAGCCGCGCGGCGCCCATGCGGTGCCCGCGCGGTTGCGGTTCCGCGTGGGTGCCGCCCGCGCGGTAGCCGCGCGGCGCCCATGCGGTGCCCGCGCGGTTGCGGGTCCGCGTGGGTGCCGCCCGCGCGGTAGCCGCGCGGCGCCCATGCGGTGCCCGCGCGGTTGCGGGTCTGCATGGGTGCCGTCCACGCGATAGCCGCGCGACACCCATGCGGTGCCTGCACGGTTGCGGGTCCGCATGGGTGCCGTCCGTGCGGTGGCCGCGGGGCGCCCATGCGGTGCCCGCGCGGTTGCGGGTCCGCATGGGTGCCGTCCGTGCGGTGGCCGCGCGGCGCCCATGCGGTGCCCGCGCGGTAGCGGGGCCGCATGGATGCCATTCGTGCGGTAGCCGCGCGGCGCCCATGCGGTGCCCGCGCGGTTGCGGGTCCGCGTGGGTGCCGCCCTCGCGGAGCCCGCGCGGTCCCGTCGCCGATTGCGGCGACGGTGGCCGTCCGCGACTCTCCCCCCCCCCCCCCCCGCGCGATGCCCTAGTGGCACCGCGCGCCTCCGCCGTCCGTTCCGTGCCCTAGCATGGCGACGATGACGGTGACGGCGACGGTTACGACGGAGAAACCCAAGAACTCAAACAAAAATGACGACGGAAAAATCCCAAATAATTTGTAATAATTATTTTACTAACCGAAGATCGACGGGAAGGTTGTTCGGTCGCGTTCTTGCCTTCGGTTCGAAGTCCGGGAAGATCGGGCTCCTTCTCTCTCTCCTTTCCCTTTCTTCCGGCTAGGGTTCCGTCTTTTCTTTTCTTTTTCTCTTCTCACCGATTAGGGTTTTTATTTTTCTTTTCTTTTCTTTCCGATAATCGGGATCCCTTATATAGCTCGTATTATATCTTTAATTAATTTCCTCTTTAATTCGTACCTAAGAGAATTCTATTTTCCGTCATCGGATAATTAATTAACTAATTAATTATCCCCTACGAGATAACCCACCTTATCTCTAACGGGTGCAAGATATTTTGCATGGATTCCGATGCATGACTAATCACCGTATCACCAAGGATTCCGTTCCGGGAGATCCCGATATCGGATTTCAGATCCGATCGCACCGTCGGCCTTCTTTTTCCGCGCTCTATCGCAGAAAAATACCAGCACCACACACCGGCCAACTTTTAAGAATTGAATAATTTTATTTTCCTTAAAGGCTTAAATGACTATATGTGGGTCAAAAATACCCCTAAGGGCCGGATCACTACATTTACATGACGTTGCTAACATGATAGCGGTTATAGCTTTACTTTTGATTATACATTATGTTGCTAACATGATAGCGGTTATAGCTCATTCTTGAGTACTGTTGGTATTGTTGGTTACTTTGCTCGGGGCTGCAGCACGCGCCCCCGCGGTTTGGCCACCGCAAAGGGTGCGCTTTTCCGGAAAAGTGGTCGATGACCCGTGTATACCCATAGGACGGAGTGGGGCCTCTTTAGTTGTGGGTGTAGAGTCCTGGCGTTCCAATGCCTTTGTATACCTTCTTTTTATGACGGGATTGTTAGGAAAACTTTTCACTGTGTTTTCTGCAAAGAACTGGCCTGGACCGCGAGTATTTTTCTTCGACTGAGCTCGAAAAACGGAGGAGGGCAAAGCGAACGGATTCGGATTCCGACTTCGGGATCTCCCTGAATTAATTTTTGAGGTTCTATATCAGCTCGGGCGCATCGGAATCCGTGCTGGCGATCGGCACGCTTTCCGAGGTAATCTGGGCCCTCCGTTCTAATTTCGACTGATTTGGATTGGCATCGGGAATTTATTATTATTGTTATTATTTTTATTATTATTGTTATTACTTTTGAGTTAGCGTATAAGTCCGGGTGAGGGTGTGTGTGGGGAAAACCCCAAACCATATTTTCCCTCTTTTCAAGAACGGCGTGGAGACCGAGACGGGGAGACGGGGAGAGGAAAGGAGGAACGGATTTCTTTCTGCAGAATCGATCGAGCAAGGAATGGGCGACCCTCCTTCTTCCTCCTCCTCCAGGAAAATCAAGGTTAGCTTCGTTGTTTTCTTTTAGGTTTTGGGGTTTCGACTGTTGGTGGTTCGGTTGTCGCGCGATGTGGGCTTTGTGGTAACGGGAAGCCGCCGCCACCGTTGTTAAACGGGAGGCCGCCGCTGCCGTTGTCGTGTTCACGGAGTCATCGCCGCAGCCGTCGGGATCGCAGGGTCTCAACCGGAGCCGGAATTGGGGACGGATTACTGTTCGTCAACAGGGATTTCAGGCCGCGGTCCACGGCGCCCGCGTGCACCCGGCGCACGCTTCCGCGGCCCGGGGGCGCAGACCCGGTGCACGGCTGCGTGCGCCAGGCCGCGGGGTCCACCGGGCCGGCGTGCACCCGGCGCACGCCTCCGCGGCCCGGGGCCGCAGACCCGGCGCACGAAACACGTGCACCAGGCCGCTCGGTGCACGCCCTAGGCGTGCACCCGGTGTTCGACACCGCAGCGGGGAGTGGTGAACCCGGTGCGCGCCCGAGCCCGTGCGCGGCCCGGCCCAAGCCGCACCGGTCCACCGCTACCGCGTGCTCCCGGCCCGTGCCGCGGCCGCCTGCTGTTGTGGACCCGGTCCACGCCTGGTTTCGTGCACCAGTTTTCTGAAAGGGATCCAGAAGCTCCGTTTTTGGCCCGTTTCGCCCCGTTTTTTGAGTGTTTTTAACCACGACGATGATTGTTTTAACAAGATTTCTTTTTGTAGCTTTTCGGGGGCATTGTGAGGGTTTTTTTTTAACTGGAGTTTTCCGCACACCTCCTTCTTCGCGTTTCAGGTGGGTACATCCTTAGAACCCCTGTATGCCCATTTTCGTTACTGTCATGATTATCGTTGTGGTGTGTACTCGGCTCATTATTGTTGGTTACGTTTTGGGTACTTGGTTCATTATGTTGGTTTCGTCTGGAGTACTTGGTTCATTATTGTTGGTTACGTTTTGGGTACTTGGTTCATTATGTTGGTTTCGTCTGGAGTACTTGGTTCATTATTGTTGGTTTCGTTTTGGGTACTTGGTTCATTATTGTGGGTTCCTTTGAGACTAAGTGTAGACTCGGTATTCTTGGATAGTTGTTTAACTGCATATTTGTAATACTAACGCTGACGGTCTCTATGTTTGCGATATTGTCCTGTGTCCGGGTTTTTGAGCTCGTGGTTTGCGACACGCGCACCCGCGGTTTGGCCACCGCAAAGGGTGCTCTTTTCCGGGAAAGCGGTCTTCGACCCGTGTTAACCCACAAGGTGAAGTGGTGGGGGCCCCCGTAGGTGTGGGGTTTGAGGCAGCAAAAGGTGGGGGAAAAGGTGCGATCTGTCGGGATAGGTGTCCGACGAGGTCAGGTGCCCCAAGGTGTGAGCGGTGCGATCTGTCGGGATAGGTGCCCGACGAGATCAAGGTGTATAGGTGTTACAGGCATTACAGATGTTGCAGGAGTTACATGTGTTCGCGTGTCACTCTTCCAGTGAGTCGAGTGGTTGCTCCGGATAGTTTTACTGTTGGGTTTGGCTTCCTTTCCTGCTTTGTTATTATCATTATTGTTTAGTCGCTGACTTCCTACTTTGCGACAGGGTCCTCCAGGGGGGAGAGTTAGGCGACGGTGAGGCCGCGGCAGGAGTTCTTGGGTCCCTGGTGACCCCGAACAGTACTTTCTATTTTCCCCTTCGCATTTCATTTACATGGTAGACTGTGGTGCGGTTCTCGATACCCTCGTGGAGTCGGTGTGGATGTCGGCATGGTAGTTTTTGAATTATTTAATTCCTTTTTCATCTCTGTTGGCCGCTTTAAGAAAATCAAAGAGCAAACCAAAGAAAAGATTGCGAAAACTGGATTTCAAAACCTAGGTGTCGTGTGGGCACCGTTTTTAAAACCTTGTGGATTATGGATTTCGAAAAAGGATTTTAAAACCTAAGTGTCGTGTGGGCACTGTTTTCCAAAACCTCTGGGTTTATGTTGCTTTCGAAAGGTGTTTTCAAAATATGGGCGCCGGGTGGGCGCCGTTTCAACAACTGTGGATTTATCCTTTTAAACTGATCGGCCGTGAGATTTATTTAGCATTTCGTGAATGGACGTATGTTTGAACCGTTGTGATTGAATAATTATCCGTTTTTGGACATTGTATGTGTCGCGACGCCGTGCATATACAGGGGAGACTCTGTCCGTTTGCAGAGTGATCCTGTATATGCGGCGGGTCTGGGCACGCGCCGGGGAAGAAGGTTTTTCAAAAAAAAAATTATACACGCCAAACCCATACCTTTTGTGAATCGTTTTCGCGAAATTAAACCCCCGGGGCGTGACAGATTAAGATGGTATCAGAGCCAATTCTTTAATCACAACAGTCAGTGTCCGACATCCACGGAGATACCACACTTAGCTACAAATGAATGAAATGAGTAAGGCATGGAAGCGTAGAACGCGAGTGATCGGGGGAGCGGGGGGAAAGTATAGGTCCCGTTTCTCGATAGTTGGATGAGTGCTATGCTAGCGGAGTTTAGAACTGACTTGTGTTGTATGTGTGTACGGGTTAAGTTTCGTTTCCCGGTTTAGCTCGGTTGTCGTGCTTGTGTAGTCGTGTTGTTTTGGCTCGTATAGTGGTGTTGTTATGGAGGCTGGGGTCGAGGCCGGCTGCCACCGGGGTATTGAGGGTTGCTAGGAATTAATGGATTAAGCAACCAGCACGGGACACGGTGGGCCTGCTGACGGTGTTCATGCACTTGGTGCGGCTGTTAACACAGCAAATCGTGCGTCGGCTTTTGTTTTCCGAACCCCTTCCTCTGCCAACGTTCTGGTCGTCATTAGTACCGGTGACTGGTGGTAGTGTAATCCGCCGATGTCTGTTAGGGTGTCGGCCATTTTGTCGGTTGTTAGAGTGTCTGCTGGGTTGTCGGTCGTGGGCAACCGGGTAGCCTCTCGTCTAGATTTGCGCATTCGGGGTCTGCGGATTTTAAGTTACAGCCGATAGTCGGCCGATTCGTGTTGCATCTTGGTTAGGGTAGGGGTGGGTACGAGGACTCTTCCCCTACGGTTGTTACCCATGGTGCGGCTCTTTGCTGTGATCACTGCGATGGTTGCAGAAATCGTCGTGGTGGGGTCTTGGGGTTCCCCTTTAGGTTGAGAAAGGAGACCACCGGGGCTAGTAAATCTTCTTCGTGTGGGCTCGTTTTGGGGGCAGAGAGGCCGTACCTCGCTTCGCACAAGGGTGCGTAAGTGGTGACTTTTACAAGGGGGTCTAGCTTTGACGCTGGGTGGTGCCGGGTGGCTCCTTTTAGTGGGGTTGTGGTGGTAAAGCTTTGAGTTGGGTTTCTGTTTTCTGCACAAGCGTGTCGGTTCGGTTGTCCTGCTGGGGGTTTGGCGTGTGATCCCTCGAGTGCGTTTAGTGAACCTAGGCAACTTTGGGTAGGGTTCTTCTTGCGGTTTTCGTTGCTTGTCCTCTTCCGACCCTTTTGGTTTCAGATGGGTAGTCTTCAGTACCTGGAGGTCATTGTTGAGCGGACCTTGAGCTTAGATTTTCTCCTAGTTGGGAGTGTCACCGTTGGTCTGGAGGTTTACCGCTCGTTTCGATGCCCGGTACTTGGAGGGGCAACGGTTTGGGACCGAGAGTTAGTGGTTATTTAGAGTGTCGCACCCCGTCGGTGCCAGGACGGAGGTAGGACCTTACCTTGTGGGCTTCGTCACCAGCTTCCCATGACTAAGGCATAGCCTTGAGGCTTAGTTTGGGAGCGTTTTGGATTGTTGATCTTTTGGGACAGGTGTGAGTCAAGGGGAATCTGGCGACTACTCGGAGTTTTGGCACTGGTCACTTTCGGCTAGGAGGCCCTGTACGCAGCCCTTTCTGTGGGGTAGACCTTGTGGTAGGTCTTAGAGCTGAAACCTAACGTTAGTCTTGACCGTCGCCTCGGTAGGATGGATAGTCGGAGCGGGTGGTCCGGGATGGTGGTCATGCTCCGAGCTTGTGGCCCGTGTTGGTGACGGAGGGGAGCGGTCCGTGTTGGTGACAGGTGAGTTCTTTGTTTTCAGGGGAGATGTTATGGTAGTTAGTAACCCAGCCTGTTTTGTTGGCACCTCTCGGAGCCTGGTGAGGGCGGTAGTGTAGTTTGTTTTCCTTATCGTCGGGTTAGTTGTGTTGGGCTTTTATAGGCTCATCGGTACGGGTTGGGCGGTAGGACTGGGGTACCTCGACGCATCGCGAAACTTTGTTGCTGACATCTCAGCACCGGCTGAGGTGGGGTGCGGGCCGGTGGCGTTATGACGGGAAATTCCGAGTCAGGAAGCAGGATTACGACGAGGTGCTAGGAATGGAGTGGTTTGCGAGGTATCAGGCGGATGTGTAGTTACTTGGTTTCAGTGAGCCTAGCGACTCGACCCTCTGCATCACTCACTAACACCCCCCGTTGTAGGGGGGGGTTCCTTCCGACGTTCTTTCGACTGAACTGCCGGGAATACCCCCGAGCGAGAGGTCATCCTCTCTTTCGAGCTTCCACCAGACGTGCAACCTATCACTTAGGTGCCTTGCGGAATGGCTTCACGGGACTGAGGGAATCTAAGGCACATCAAGGAGTTTTTTTTTTTTCTGATTAAAGGGGTCATCAGACCGAGTGTGTCGCCTTGGGGCGCACCCGTGCGTTTCGTGCGAAAGAAGAACGGAAACCTACGCCTATGCATCGACTTCAGGGAGATAAATAAGGTTGCAGTGAAGAACAAGTTCGGGATTGATGACCTCTCCAATCAACTGCGAGGAGCACTTACGGATTTTTCTCCGGAATCTCAGGGACCAGAAGCTGGTTGCTAAATTTAAGAATGTGAACGGAACTGCCCGACATACGATCCGTAACTGGCAGCAGTCACCTTCGTTTTAAAGCTTTGGAGACACCACCTTTTGGAGTTCGTTGTGATGTGTTTTCGGATCGCCAGAGTCTTAAGTTCTGTTCACATAGAAGGATTTGATTTTTTTTTGCGGCGCATCCAGGTGACACGAAGATGTACAGGGGCCTCAAGCAGAATTTATGGTGGACTAAACCGAAGGAGTTAACACAGTTCCTTGCTCGCCGTTAGATGGTTACAAGTAAGGCTCGAACATCAGCGCCCGGCGGGGAAAACTACAATCTCTACTTGTGCCATAGTGGAAATGGGAGCGAACCAGCATGGAATTCGTCACGGGTTTTTCTGCATCGCATCAAGGGCACGATGCCGTTTGAGTCACAGTGGATAGACTGACGAAGTCGACTCTCTTTCCACCCATCTGTACGACGTGGACCAGAGACACTCGGCTGGTGTCGAACCTTTGGCAGAATCTACAACGAGCTCTAGAGACTAAACCACACTTCAGCACGGCGTTTCACCCCTCCCAGACCGACGGACAGTCCGAGCAAGTGAACCGAATTCTCGATGATGTGCTCCGAGCCTGCGTACTTAACTTGGGTGATGGATGGTCACTACTTTTGAGCTTAGAGAGGACCTGAGCTTCGACGGAACACCGGTGCGGATCTTAGCACGGGAGGACAAAAAGGATTGCGCAACCGGACGACCCCCCCCCCCATGTGAAGGTGCTGTGGAGCAACCAGGAAGAACGTGAAGCGACTTGGGAACTGGAGTCAAAGATGAGCGAGTGCTACCCAGATTTATTCGTGGCGGACCGGGATTAAGTTTCGAGGACGAAACTTCTTTTAAGTGGTGAGTGATGTAGAGTCCTGGCGTTCCAATGCCTTTGTATACCTTCTTTTTATGACGGGATTGTTAGGAAAACTTTTCACTGTGTTTTCTGCAAAGAACTGGCCTGGACCGCGAGTATTTTTCTTCGACTGAGCTCGGAAAACGGAGGAGGGCAAAGCGAACGGATTCGGATTCCGATTTACGGATCTCCCGGAATGGGGGGCAAGGCGTTTGCCTTCGTGTGGTGCGTCGGAATCCGTGCTAGGTGGCCGGCACGCTTTTCGAGGTGATCGGACGGGATACTTCTACAATCGGACTTTTCATCTTTTTATGTCATTGGTTTATTTTAATTATTTTGTAGTACCTCGACCTCCCGGTTTTCCGTTTTGATCTTATTTGAATCCCTTTTAGTTGTTAGGGGGGGGGGTTGAAAGTTCGAGAAATTCTGGACTGACCGTCAGGGTGTGCGGGTATTTTTTTTGGTGCTAGAGCTCGCAAATCGGTGAACGGTGGCGCGATCGGATTCGAATTCCGACTTCGGGATCTCCCTGAATTAATTTTTGAGGTTCTATATCAGCTCGGGCGCATCGGAATCCGTGCTGGCGATCGGCACGCTTTCCGAGGTAATCTGGGCCCTCCGTTCTAATTTCGACTGATTTGGATTGGCATCGGGAATTTATTATTATTGTTATTATTTTTATTATTATTGTTATTACTTTTGAGTTAGCGTATAAGTCCGGGTGAGGGTGTGTGTGGGGAAAACCCCAAACCATATTTTCCCTGTTTTCAAGAACGGCGTGGAGACCGAGACGGGGAGACGGGGGAGAGGAAAGGAGGAACGGATTTCTTTCTGCAGAATCGATCGAGCAAGGAATGGGCGACCCTCCTTCTTCCTCCTCCTCCAGGAAAATCAAGGTTAGCTTCGTTGTTTTGTTTTAGGTTTTGGGGTTTCGACTGTTGGTGGTTCGGTTGTCGCGCGATGTGGGCTTTGTGGTAACGGGAAGCCGCCGCCGCCGTTGTTAAACGGGAGGCCGCCGCTGCCGTTGTCGTGTTCACGGAGTCATCGCCGCAGCCGTCGGGATCGCAGGGTCGCAACCGGAGCCGGAATTGGGGACGGATTACTGTTCGTCAACAGGGATTTCAGGCCGCGGTCCACGGCGCCCGCGTGCACCCGGCGCACGCTTCCGCGGCCCGGGGGCGCAGACCCGGTGCACGGCTGCGTGCGCCAGGCCGCGGGGTCCACCGGGCCGGCGTGCACCCGGCGCACGCCTCCGCGGCCCGGGGCCGCAGACCCGGCGCACGAAACACGTGCACCAGGCCGCTCGGTGCACGCCCTAGGCGTGCACCCGGTGTTCGACACCGCAGCGGGGAGTGGTGAACCCGGTGCGCGCCCGAGCCCGTGCGCGGCCCGGCCCAAGCCGCACCGGTCCACCGCTACCGCGTGCTCCCGGCCCGTGCCGCGGCCGCCTGCTGTTGTGGACCCGGTCCACGCCTGGTTTCGTGCACCAGTTTTCTGAAAGGGATCCAGAAGCTCCGTTTTTGGCCCGTTTCGCCCCGTTTTTGAGTGTTTTAACCACGACGATGATTGTTTTAACAAGATTTCTTTTTGTAGCTTTTCGGGGGCATTGTGAGGGTTTTTTTTTAACTGGAGTTTTCCGCACACCTCCTTCTTCGCGTTTCAGGTGGGTACATCCTTAGAACCCCTGTATGCCCATTTTCGTTACTGTCATGATTATCGTGTGGTGTGTACTCGGCTCATTATTGTTGGTTACGTTTGGGTACTTGGTTCATTATGTTGGTTTCGTCTGGAGTACTTGGTTCATTATTGTTGGTTACGTTTTGGGTACTTGGTTCATTATGTTGGTTTCGTCTGGAGTACTTGGTTCATTATTGTTGGTTCGTTTTGGGTACTTGGTTCATTATTGTGGGTTCCTTTGAGACTAAGTGTAGACTCGGTATTCTTGGATAGTTGTTTAACTGCATATTTGTAATACTAACGCTGACGGTCTCTATGTTTGCGATATTGTCCTGTGTCCGGGTTTTTGAGCTCGTGGTTGCGACACGCGCACCCGCGGTTTGGCCACCGCAAAGGGTGCTCTTTTCCGGGAAAGCGGTCTTCGACCCGTGTTAACCCACAAGGTGAAGTGGTGGGGGCCCCCGTAGGTGTGGGGTTTGAGGCAGCAAAAGGTGGGGGAAAAGGTGCGATCTGTCGGGATAGGTGTCCGACGAGGTCAGGTGCCCCAAGGTGTGAGCGGTGCGATCTGTCGGGATAGGTGCCCGACGAGATCAAGGTGTATAGGTGTTACAGGCATTACAGATGTTGCAGGAGTTACATCTGTTCGCGTGTCACTCTTCCAGTGAGTCGAGTGGTTGCTCCGGATAGTTTTACTGTTGGGTTTGGCTTCCTTTCCTGCTTTGTTATTATCATTATTGTTTAGTCGCTGACTTCCCACTTTGCGACAGGGTCCTCCAGGGGGGAGAGTTAGGCGACGGTGAGGCCGCGACAGGAGTTCTTGGGTCCCTGGTGACCCCGAACAGTACTTTCTATTTTCCCCTTCGCATTTCATTTACATGGTAGACTGTGGTGCGGTTCTCGATACCCTCGTGGAGTCGGTGTGGATGTCGGCATGGTAGTTTTTGAATTATTTAATTCCTTTTTCATCTCTGTTGGCCGCTTTAAGAAAATCAAAGAGCAAACCAAAGAAAAGATTGCGAAAACTGGATTTCAAAACCTAGGTGTCGTGTGGGCACTTTTAAAACCTTGTGGATTATGGATTTCGAAAAAGGATTTTAAAACCTAAGTGTCGTGTGGGCACTGTTTTCCAAAACCTCTGGGTTTATGTTGCTTTCGAAAGGTGTTTTCAAAATATGGGCGCCGGGTGGGCGCCGTTTCAACAACTGTGGATTTATCCTTTTAAACTGATCGGCCGTGAGATTTATTTAGCATTTCGTGAATGGACGTATGTTTGAACCGTTGTGATTGAATAATTATCCGTTTTTGGACATTGTATGTGTCGCGACGCCGTGCATATACAGGGGAGACTCTGTCCGTTTGCAGAGTGATCCTGTATATGCGGCGGGTCTGGGCACGCGCCGGGGAAGAAGGTTTTTCAAAAAAAAATTATACACGCCAAACCCATACCTTTTGTGAATCGTTTCCGCGAAATTAAACCCCCGGGGCGTGACAGTGGGGCTTGGATGCGCCAAGGTGTGAGCGGTGCGACCCGTCGGTTTAGTTGTCCGATGTGGGAGCGGTGCGACCCATTCGGTTTAGTTGTCCGACTTGGGCGCGATGCGATCCGTCGGTTTAGTTGTCCGACGGGATCGGGTATTGCAGGTTTACAGGTGTTTGATTTTACTTTTCCCTTGCGAGGGTGGTTGCTCCGGATAGGCTACGGTTGCACGTTTTTCTTTACCTGCTTTGCTATTATCATTTTTGTTTAGTCGCTGACTTCCCACTTTGCGACAGGGTCCTACAGGGGGGAGAGTTAGGCGACGGTGAGGCCGCGGCAAGAGGTTCTGGGTCCCTGGAGACCTGAACAGTACTTTATCTCTTTCTTTCGCATTCAATTTTCTATTTGTAGACTGTGGATGGTTCTCGATACCCTCGTGGGGTCGGTGTTGATGTCGGTATGGTGACTAATTAATTGTTTAGTTTTCTTTACATCTCTGTTGGCCGCTTTGGAAAATAAAAGAGCAAACAAAAGAAAAGATTGCGAAAACTACTATTTCAAAAACTCGGGTGTCGTGTGGGCACCGTTTTAAAAACCTTGTGGGTTTATGGTTTGCGAAAATGGATTTCAAAACCTAAGTGTCATGTGGGCACTGTTTTCCCAAACCCCTGAGTTTATGTTGCTTTCGAAAAGGGTTTTCAAAATATAGGTGCCGGGTGGGCGCCGTTTCAACAATTGTGGGTTTATCCTTTCAAACTAAATGGCCGTGAGATTTATTCAGCGCATTGTGAATGGTTGTATGTCTGGATTGTTGTGATTGAATGTTTACCCGTTATTGGACATTGTACAAACCGTGACGCCGTGCATATACAGGGGAGACTCTGTCCGTTTGTGGAGTGATCCTGTATATGCGGCGGATCTGGGCACGCGCTGGGGAAGAAGGTTTTCAAAAAAAAAAAATTACATACCTTTTGTAATTCGTTTCCGCTAAAAATAATCCCAAGGGGCGTGACACCGACGGGGTGCGACGCTCTAAATTGCCACTAACTCTCGGTCCCACCAAGTACCGGGCATCGAAACGAGCGGTAAACCTCCAGACCAACAGTGACACTCCCAACTAGGAGAAAATCTAAGCTCTAGGTCCGCTCAACAGTGACCTCCAGGTACTGAAGACTATCCATCTGAAACCTAAAGGGTCGGAAGAAGACAAGCAACGAAAACAGCGAGAAGAACCCTGTCAAAAGTTGCCTAGGTTCACTAAACGCACTCGAGGGATCACACGCCAACCCACCAATAGGACAACCTAACCGGCCCTCTAGCGCAGAACACAGGAACCCGACACAAAGCTACCTGGCACCACCAGCATCAAAAGTTAAACCCCCCAATAAAAGCCACCACCTACGCACACTTGTGCTAAACAAGGCACGACCTCTCTAACCAAAAACGAGCCCAAACAAAGAAGATTTACCAGCCCCGGTGGTCTCCCTTTCTAACCCAAAGGAGCCCCCGAGACCCCATCACAATGATCTCTACAACCATCGCAGTGTCTACAGTGAAAAGCCGAGCTATGGGTAACAATCATAGGGGAAGAATTCTCATTCCCACCCATACCTTGCCCAAGGTGCAAAAAGAATCGGCCAACTACTTGCTATAACCTAACCACCACGGTCTCCCCCAGGGAACCCCCGCCAGTGGTTCCCGGCACCGGTCCCGTAGTCACTGTCATAGCTGCTGCGGCTGGCGTCGTGGTCTGGGCTGACGGCATCCCGGCTGCCGCAGCCGGTGGAGGGGCCGCGCCTGTCCAGGCCCTCGTCACCTGCGATCCCGTTGCTGGTGCGTTTGGCCCCTGCGGAGGGGCCTGGGCGACCGTCCCTGTCGCGGCCGGTTGTTGCTGCGTCAACTGCCGCACGTGGTCCGTGAGGGTCACCAGTTGCCCTGCCATTTACCGCAGCGGTTGCCGCAGGAGCTGGTTCTCCGCGGCCGTCGGCGCAGTCGCATCTGCCCCCGTATCCCCGGCCGATGATCTAGTTCGGGCCAAGCTCTGTGTACACACACACTACAAAAGTCAGCTCTAGACTTCGCTAGAAGCAGTCAACTGCCTATCGAGAGAAATGGGCTTGTACTCCCCCCCTCCTCCGATCACTCGCGTTCTACTCTCCTATGCCCTACCCATTTCATTCCCTTGTAGCTAAGTGAGGTATCTCCGTGGATGTCGGGCACTGAACTGTTGTGATTAAAGAATGTCTCTGATACCATCTTAATCTGTCACGCCCCGGGGGTTTGATTCAGCGAAAACAGTCAACGAAGAAGTTTCGTTTTGCGTATAAAATTTTTTTTTGAAATTCCTTCCTCCCCGGTGCATGCCCAGACCCGCCGCATATACAGAATCAGCCTGCAAACGGACAGAGTCTCCTCTGTATATGCACGGCGTCGCGGCTAATACAACATGCAATCATAGTAGTTTATTCAATCACAACAGTTCACAACACTTACACATACACAACAGAACAATTCTCAAGGCCGACCAATTTGAAAGGATAAATCCACAGTTTTAAAAGCGGCGCCCACCCGGCATCCAGATTTTCTAAAGCAGTTTCGAAAACCATAAATCCACAGAGTTTTTAAAACAGTGCAACACGACACTCAGGTTTTGAAATCCGTTTTCTAAAATTCATAAGTCCACAAGATTTTGAAAACGGTGCCCACACGACACCCAAGTTTTGAAAACGATTTCACAATTCCTTTTTCTTTTTCTTTCTTTTTTTTTTGAAAAACGGCCGAACAGAGATAAGAAATAACTCAGCATCCACATAACTAGAGAGAGAAAATACCGACATCCACACCGACCCCATGAGGGTATCGAGAACCACACAATAGTCTACAAGTAGTAAATAAAATGCGAAAGAAAGGAGAAAAATACAGTCTGAGGTCTCAATGGACCCGAAAGCTCCTGACCCGGCCTCACCGTCGCCTAGCTCTCACCCCTGAAGGAACCTGTCACGGAGTGGGAAGTCAGTGACACGATAATACTAATCATAAAGCAGGAAAAACTAGTAAAGCCAACCGTAAGACTATCCGGAGCAACCGCCCTCCCAAGAGGGAAAAAATAAAGCACGAACACCTGCAAAACCTGACCACCCTCCCAAGAAGGAAAGTAAACCACAAACACCTGCAAAACCCGAACACCCTCCCAAGAGGGAAAGTAAACCATGAATACCTGCAAAACCTGACCACGTCGAGCATCTACGTCGACGGGTCGCACCGCTCACAAAGAGCCACGAACACCTGTAACACCTGACCACGTCGAGCATCTACGTCGACGGGTCGCACCGCTCGCACCTTGGAGCCTCAAAACCCCACAACTACGGGGGCCCCACTACGTCACCTCGTGGGTTTACACGGGTCATAGACCACTTTTCCGGAAAAGCGCACCCTTTGCGGTGGCCAAACCGCAGGTGCGCGTGCTGCAGCCTCGAGCATAGTAACCAAGAATACCGTACATAATCAAGTAGCGAGAATCATAGAGACTATCAACCACATATAATCAAATAACGAGAATCATCATGACTATCAACCACATATAATCAAATAACGAGAACCATCATGACTATCAACCACATATAATCATATAACGAGAACCATAATGACTGTCCGCAATATCGCAGTTAAACGCACAAATAGAGTTAATCACAAGTGTCGGAAATTCCATGCTAAGTCTCCAAATAAAACCCACAACATGGTAAACATGAAAATAGCGATAGTGCGCATAAAGGGATTCTAAGAGTGTACCCACCTGAAACGCAAAGAAGAAGGTGTGCGGAAAACTTCAGTTAAAACACTCCCACCTTGTGCCCGAAAAGAACTACAGTAAGAAAGTAATGTTAAAAACATCGTCGCGGTCAAAAACACTCAAAAACGGGGCGAAACGGGCCAAAAACAGAGCTTCTGGATCCTTTTCTGAATACTGGTGCTGGAAACCAGGCGTGGACCGAGTCCACGACAGCAGGCGGCCGCGGCGCGGGCCGGGAGCACGCTGCAGCGGTGGACCACTGCGGCTTGGGCCGGGCCGCGCACGGGCTCGGGCGCGCACCGGGTTCATCGCTCCCCGCTGCGGTGACGAGCACCGGGTGCACGCCCAGGGCGTGCACCGCGCGGCCTGGCGCACGCATTCCGTGCGCCGGGTCTGCGGCCCCGGGCCGCGGAGGCCTGCGCCGGGTGCACGCCGGTCCGGTGGACCGCGCGGCCTGGCGCACGCATCTGTGCACCGGGTCTACTCCCCCGGGCCGCGGAGGCCTGCGCCGGGTGCACGCCGGTCCGGTGGACCGCGGCCTAAACCCCTGTTGATGAACAGTACTCCGTCCCCCTTCTTCGGCTCCGGTTGCGACCCCGCGATCATGGCGGCTGCGGTGATGACTCTGTGAACACGGTAACGGCGGCGGTGGCCTCCCGTTTAACCACGGCGGTGGCAGCCTCCCGTTTAGTACCAAACTTGCCTCGCACGCGACCCGACAAAAGGGAAACCTCATACCGTAAGACCACGGAAAGACCCAAAACGCTCACCTCGTTTTCGCCGATAAGGGAGGAAGAAGGAGGATCGTCCCACTCCCGTTCACCGGGTTCCGCAGGACGTGCGATCGTCCTTCCTTCTCCCCGTCTCGTCGCCTCGGTTTCTCACGCCCACAGTTGAAAAGAGAGAAACAAGAATTGGGGTTTCCGCCCCCGCACGCACCCAGATTAGACTTAACGCCCAAATGAAAAACCGGGGAAAAAACCCTAAATCCCCAAAACACAACTAAAAATTAGTCGGGATGCAACGAGGGGTCTAGATTACCCCGAAAAACGTGCCGATCGCCTGCACTGCTTTCGATGGGCCCAAACTGATGGTAAAACTTCAAAATTTATTTCTGGGAGATCCCGGGGTCGGAATTCAAATCCGATCCCGCCACCGTTCACCGTTTTGCGAGCTCTACCATCTAAAAATACTCGCCAACCCCGACGATCAGCCCAAAAATTCTCGAATTTCAGCCCCCCCTAACAACTGAAAATATTCAATTAGGACCCAAAACGGGAAACCGAAAGGTCGAGGTACCACCAAATAAATAAAATAACCCACTGACATAAAAATATGAAAAGTCCGATCACAGCAGGATCCCGTCCGATCACCTCGAAAAGCGTGCCGGCCACTTAGCACGGATTCCGATGCACCACTCAAAGGCAACCGCTTTGACCCCCATCCCGGGAGATCCGTAAATCAGAATCCGAATCCGTTTGCTTTGCCATCCTCCGTTTTTCGAGCTCAATCGCAGAAAAATACTCGCGGTCCAGGCCAGTCCATTGCAGAAAACACAGTGAAAAGTTTTCCTACCAATCCCGTCATAAAAAAAATAAAAGGGAGGTATACAAGGGCAAGGGAACGCCAGGACTCTACAGGAGGATTTTGAGAAGCAACTTGCTCTCTTGACGAGGAAATTTCGCCGAAACTTTCGAATGGGTAATTCAAGTAAAACCTCATCCTTCGTAAAGTCGAAGAAAGGCAAAAGTTCTTCAAGCTTTAAGTCAAGAAAGCAATAGAGTTTTTCAAAAGATAAGAAAAACTCGGAGGGACAAGTCCAATGCTTCAAGTCCCGAGGGTACGGCCATATCTCAACGGAGTGTCCCAATAAGAATCCGACGAAGAAGAAGGCGATGCAAGCCATCACTTGGGATGACACCTCAACGTCAAATGAGTCATCTTCCAGTGATGAAGAAAACAACGCAACGGCATTCCACGCGTCCACAACTTCACCCTTCATATGCTTAATGGCAAGTACTTCCGATTCCTTGTCCAACTCCTCCCAAGTTGAAAAGAATGCAACGGACAACGAATCGAGTAATTCCGAAGGTGAAGACTTTGCTTTTGCCTACCATAAACTTTTAAAGGATTCAAAGAAACTGTAGAGTCCTGGCGTTCCAATGCCTTTGCATACCTTCTTTTTATGACAGGATTGTTAGGGAGCCTCTTCACTGTGTTTTCTACAATGGACTGGCCTGGACCGCGAGTATTTTTCTACGATTGAGCTCGGAAAATGGAGGACGGCAAAGCGAACGGATTCAGATTCTGATTTACGGATATCCCGGAATGGGGGTCAAAGCGTTTGCCTTTGTGTGGTGCATCGGAATCCGTGCTAAGTGGTCGGCACGCTTTTCGAGGCGATCGGACGGGATCCTGCTGTGATCGGACTTTTAATCTTGTTATGTCAGTGGGTTATTTTATCTTTTGGGTGGTACCTCGACCTTTCGGTTTTTTCATTTTGGGTCCTAATTTTACATCTTCGGCTGTTAGGGAGGGGGGTCGAAATTCGAGAACTTTTGGGCTGATCGTCGGGGTTTGCGGGTATTTTTAGGTGGTAGAGCTCGCAAAACGGTGAACGGCGGCGCGATCAGATTTGAATTCCGACCCCGGAATCTCCCAGAATTTAATTTTGAAGTTTGGACCCCTTTTAGGCGCTCCGGGATTCGTGTGAGCGATTGACACACTTTTCGAGATAATCTTAGCCGACGGTTTTTGTTTCGGTTATTTTAGGGTTTCTTTAAAACCGAGGGCTGTAGGGTTTTTCCTCCTGGGTTTTTCTCTTGACGGCTAGGGTTTAAGGCGGCGCTTTTATGAAAAAAAAGGGGAACCCCAATCCTTTTTTTCTCTCATTTCAACCGTGGGCGTGAGGAACCGAGACGACGAGACGGGGAGAAGGAAGGAAGACCGCACTGTGGAACCCGGCGAGCGAGAGCGGGACGATCCTCTTTCTTCCTCCGGCGAAAATAGGGTGAGCGGTTCGGGTCTTCCCGGTTTTTCGATATGAGGTTTTTCGTTGGTCGTTGTCGTGGGCAATACGAGGTGTTGAACGGGAGGCCGCCGCCGCCGTCGTTAAACGGGAGGCCGCCGCCGCCGTCGTTAAACGGGAGGACGCCACCGCCGTTGTCGTGTCCACGGGGTCGCCGCCGCAGTCGTCGGGGTCGCGGGGTCGCAACCGGAGCCGCGGGGGGGCGAAAGGGGGCTACTGTTCATCCCGGTACGGCCGAGGCCGCTGCGCGGTCCACGGGGCATGGCATACACCCGGCGTACGACTCCCGGGCCCAGGGGGCGCGGACCCGGCGCACGAATGCGTGCGCCAGGCCGCGCGGTCCACAGGGCCCGGCGTGTACCCGGCGCACAGCTTCCAGACCCAGGGGCGTGGTGTCACGCCCCCGGGGGTTTTTTGAGTCTATCAAGCGGAAAATTGCGTGTATTATTTTTTTTCTTTCTTAACAAGGTATCTTAAACCTCATCCCCGGTGCGTGCCAGACCGCCACATACACAAATTCTCTCTGCCCACGGACAGAGTCTCCTTTGTGTATGCACGGCGTCTCATTTACAACATCATACACCAACCATCAACCATACAATAGACATACATCGTCAAACGGAGTACAGTAACTTAACTAATGTTATAAAAGCGGCGTAACCGTTTGGAAAGGATAAAACCAGCGGTTGCAAAACCCGTGCCCACACGGCACTTCGTTTTGGGAAAACATTTTCGAAATCATTTAGCTTTTCCTGAAAGCGTGCCGCATAAGAAAACATCACTGAAAGTAACTAAAACGCATAGGTACATCTCATCCACAGTGCTATCTAATACATGTCCACGACTAGTAAGCTCCACAAGCAAATGAACTAATTAAAGCATAAGGAAGACGAGATAAAAACCCAAGTATCCTGACTACGGTCCTCGCGACGCAGTCTCACCGCCCGCCCGGCTAACGCACCTCGTAACACCTGTCACGGAGTGGGTAAAGTCAGTGACAAACAAAGTAGATGTCTAATAACAATAAGGAATAAGGAGCAAACCAAATACACCGGAACCTTTCGCTAAAACCCTGCACATAATTAAGCTGGGCACCAACCCCAGATTTACCAATTAAGTTGGGCACCAACCCCAGAGTACCTGTCGGGGAGACTAAAGTCTCCCCTCGTGCGCAAACACCTTTTTAATGCTTTTAACCTCTTCACGGAGCTAGTGCGGCACCTATAGCTGTCGTGAAGGGGTCCCCACTCGCACCTATACTTTCGTGGGGCACACGGGTCAAAAAGACCACTTCTCCGGAAAAGTACACCCATGCGGAGGCCAATCCGCCTGTGTACGTGCAGCATCCTTAACGGATTTGCCGAGATCAGCGTGTAATGAGCACCGCGACCGTAGCCGCTTCAATTGTTAGATAAAATACAATTATGCGAAAGGTTAAACTGTCCATCTACTTTGTTAGACAAATTAAGAGCATTTTAATGACGATAGATGCACTTACTGCACTTGTTGCACTTATCGCAACCGTACCCACCTAGTTGAAGAGAAGTCGGAACACCTGAATCCTTCGCGCACCCCCGCTGCGCTCCTGGACCTAAAGAAAGTTCGTAAGGATAACTATAGTTAAAAGCGTGTACTAACATCCCGAAACAAAAGACCCACTTTACTCTTTTCGACGGAAAGGTCCAACACCGTCCGGGTTGACGAAACCGGAAATCCCGCCCCGCCGTCGTCGTCTGCCGGAGCCCCGCGCGGTTCGGAAGCGCGCGGGGTGTCTCCGCGGCGACGCCCACGCGGCGCGGTGCCTCGCGCGGGTGTTGCCCGTGCGGCGGCCGCGCGGCGCCCGCGCGGTTGCGGGTCTGCGTGGGTGCCGCCCGCGCGGTAGCCGCGCGGCGCCCATGTGGCGCCCGTGCGGTTGCGGGTCCGCGTGGGTGCCGCCCGCGCGGTAGCCGCGCGGCGCCCATTCGGTGCCCGCGCGGTTGCGGGTCCGCATGGGTGCCGTCCACGCGGTAGCCGCGCGGCGCCCATGCGGTGGCCGCGCGGCGCCCATGCGGTGCCCGCGCGGTTGCGGGTCCGCATGGGTGTCGTCCGTGCGGTGGCCGCGCGGCGCCCATGCGGTGCCCGCGCGGTCACGGGTCCGCATGGATGTCATCCGTGCGGTAGCCGCGCGGCGCCCATGTGGTGCCCGCGCGGTTGCGGGTCCGCGTGGGTGTCGCCCGCGCGGTAGCCGCGTGGCGCCCGCGCGGAGCCCACGCGGTGCCCGCGCGGTCCCGTCGCCGCTTGCGGCGACGGTGGCCGTCCGCGACTCTCCCCCCCCCCCCCCCCCCCCCCCCCCCCCCCCCCCCGCGCGATGCCCTAGCGGCACCGCGCGCCTCCGCCGTCCGTTCCGTGCCCTACCATGGCGACGATGACGGTGACGGCGACGGATACGACGGAGAAACCCAAGAACTCAAACAAAAAGGACGACGAAAAAATCCCAAATAATTTGTAATAATTATTTTACTAACCGAAGATCGACGGGAAGGTTGTTCGGTCGCGTTCTTGCCTTCGGTTCGAAGTCCGGGAAGATCGGGCTCCTTCTCTCTCTCCTTTCCCTTTCTTCCGGCTAGGGTGACGCCCCACTTCCCAGGGGGTCACCCATCCTAGAACTACTCTAGCTCTAGCACGCTTAACTCTCATGTTCCTCTTGGATCTTGCTACCATCCAAAATGCTATAGCCGGGTTAGAGATTTAGTTCTATTATATCATTTATATAGAGGACTAATCCAAATTCCGGGGGTGTCACATTCTTCCCCCCTTTAAGCCCTGACGTCCACGTCAGGCTCAAGCACACTCACAAGCACCAGGCGATGTGAGACTAGTCTCGCTAGCCTTAGCCGACCTTGTGAGGAGCTGCACTCCACTCACAACGGTCATTAGCCGGGGAGTCTCGCTCTACCCGCTATATAACCCTGGCTCAGCCGAGACTCATCTCACATTTCCGGCTGGTGAATGGCTCCGATACCAACTGTGACGCCCCACTTCCCAGGGGGTCACCCATCCTAGAACTACTCTAGCTCTAGCACGCTTAACTCTCATGTTCCTCTTGGATCTTGCTACCATCCAAAATGCTATAGCCGGGTTAGAGATTTAGTCCTATTATATCATTTATATAGAGGACTAATCCAAATTCCGGGGGTGTCACAGTTCCGTCTTTTCTTTTCCTTTTCTCTTCTCACCGATTAGGGTTTTTATTTTTCTTTTCTTTTCTTTCCGATAATCGGGATCCCTTATATAGCTCGTATTATATCTTTAATTAATTTCCTCTTTAATTCGTACGTAAGAGAATTCTATTTTCCATCATCGGATAATTAATTAACTAATTAATTATCCCCTACGAGATATCCCACCTTATTTCTAACGGGTGCAAGATATTTTGCACGGATTCCGATGCATGACTAATCACCGTATCACCAAGGATTCCGTTCCGGGAGATCCCGATATCGGATTTCAGATCCGATCGCACCGTCGGCCTTCTTTTTCCGCGCTCTATCGCAGAAAAATACCAGCACCACACACCGGCCAACTTTTAAGAATTGAATAATTTTATTTCCCTTAAAGTCTTAAATGACTATATGTGGGTCAAAAATACCCCTAAGGGCCAGATCACTACACCACTCACACTTTATAAAAATTTTCGTCCCGAAACTTAAGTACAAACCCCACTAATCAATTCGGGAAAACATTCTCTCATCTTCGATTCCAGTTCCCAAGTAGCCTCGCGCTCTTCGTGGTTGCTCCACTGGACCTTTACATAGGGGATAGTTCGATTGCGCAACTTCTTGTCCTCTCTTGCCAAAATCCGCACCGGCGTCTCCTCGACGCTTAAATCCTCTCGCAACTCGATGGTGGAGGCATCCAAGGCATGAGAGGGGTCAGCTAGGTACTTCCGGAGCATTGAGACATGGAACACGTTATGGACACGTTCGAGGTTCGGCGGCAGGGCTAATCGGTACGCCACCGGTCCTGCGCGTTCTAGGATCTCGAACGGTCCTACGTATCTCGAGCTTAACTTTCCCTTTATGCCGAAGCGTCGGTTCCCCTTGGAGGGCGAAACTCGGAGTAACGCATGCTCACCCACCATGAACTCCAAGTCTCGGTGTCTGTTGTCGGCGTAGCTTTTCAGTCTGCTCTGGATGGTCAGCAGCCTTTGTCTAATCAATCGCACCATTGCTTCGGTCTCCTCCACCAAATCTGGGCCCAGAAACTTACGCTCACCCAAGTCGTCCCAGCATATTGGAGACCGACAGCAGCGCCCATACAGGGCCTCGTATGGTGCCATCTGAATGCTGGCCTGGTAACTGTTATTGTAGGCAAATTCCACTAGGGGCAAACACCGTGTCCACCCTTCACCCAAGTCCAAAACACATGCTCGAAGCATGTCCTCCATAATTTGTATCACCCGCTCTGATTGTCCATCGGTCTGTGGGTGAAAAGCCGTACTGAAGTGCAACTTGGTTCCCATTGCTCGCTGCAGGCTCTGCCAAAAGTTTGACACAAATCGCGTGTCCCTGTCCGACGTGATGGATGTCGGCACCCCATGCAACCTTACTATCTCGTTGATGTAGGTTTGTGCCAGTCGTTCCCGCGTCCACGTCGTGTGTATGGGCAGAAAGTGGGCCGATTTCGTCAGACGGTCCACAATTACCCATATTGCATCGTGTCCCTGTGACGATCTCGGGAACCCGGTCACAAAATCCATGGTAACCATGTCCCACTTCCATTCGGGCACCGGTAAGGGTTGCAATTTTCCCGCCAGACGCTGGTGCTCGGCCTTCACCCGTTGGCACACCAGGCAGTGTGCCACAAATCGAGTCACGTCTCCCTTCATTTTGGGCCACCAGAAGGTCTGTTTAACGTCCTTGTACATCTTCATTCCCCAGGGATGCGCTGCATATGGAGCAGTATGCGCCTCCCGCAGGATTTCCTCTTTGAGTTCCGGTAGATCCGGCACGCAGATTCGTCCCCGAAATCGTATCGTGCCGTCGGAGTTTACTGTGAAATCACCTTCTTGGTTGGCAGTTACTCTACTTCGCACCAGCTGGAGTTGGTCATCAGTCGACTGCCCCTCGAGAATTCTGTCAAGCAGGGTAGGTCTGACCACCAGCGTCAGAAGTTGTGCGACTGTACCTGCCGGTACTACTTCTAGTCTTAATCGCGAAAATTTTGCAATCAGACTATCTTGCTGGGTGATGGCACTTACCTCTGCCTTTTCGGCGTGCCCCTTGCGGCTCAGGGCGTCGGCCACCACGTTTGCCTTTCCCGGGTGGTAGTGGATCGTTAAATCGTAATCCTTCAGTAGCTCGAGCCACCGTCTTTGTCGCAAATTTAACTCCCTTTGGGTGAAAAGGTACTTAAGACTTTTATGATCTGAGTACACATTGGAGTGTGCCCCATACAGGTAGTGTCTCCAGAGCTTGAGGACGAACACAACCGCAGCGAGTTCCAAATCGTGCATGGGGTAGTTCCGCTCGTATTCCTTGAGCTGCCTTGACGCATAGGCTATAACCTTTCCCTGTTGCATGAGTAATCCACCCAGTCCGTTTCGCGACGCACCGCAATACACTTCATAATCCTCCCCTGGTTCTGGCAGGGCGAGAATCGGGGCTCGCGTCAATCTATCCTTGAGCTCCTCGAAGCTCCTCTGACATTTGTCCGTCCAGATGAACTTTTCCCCCTTTTTAGTCAACTGGTTTAAGGGGGTGGCTATCTTGGAGAAACCCTCCACGAAGCGCCGGTAGTACCCGGCTAACCCCAGGAAGCTTCGAATCTCCGTCACCGTCGTCGGTGGGGACCAGTCCGTCACCGAATCTATCGTCCTCGGATCGACTGCGACTCTAGCCGCCGAGATTACGTGCCCAAAGAAGCCGACCTCACGGAGCCAAAACTCACACTTTTTGAGTTTGGCGTAGAGTTTCTGTTCCCGTAGGGTCTGGAGGACTGTGCGCAGATGTTCTTCGTGTTCCTCGTCTGTACGGGAGTAGATGAGGATATCGTCGATGAAGACCACCACGAATAAGTCCAGGAAGGGTTTGAATACCTTGTTCATCATGTCCATGAACACCGCCGGGGCATTTGTGAGCCCGAACGACATTACTGTAAATTCGTAATGGCCGTAGCGAGTTCGGAAAGCCGTTTTGGGGATGTCCTCCCCCTTAACCTGGACCTGATGATAGCCCGACTGCAGGTCAATCTTTGAAAACACCGTCGCCTCCTGTAGTTGGTCGAAGAGGTCGTCGATCCTTGGCAGAGGGTATTTGTTCTAAACGGTGACCTTATTTATCTCCCGGTAGTCGATGCACAACCGGAGACTTCCGCCCTTCTTCCTCACAAACAGGACGGGCGCGCCCTAGGGTGACGCGCTAGGTCTGATGAAGCCCTTATCCAAAAGGTCCTCCAACTGTGCCTTGAGTTCCTTCAATTCCGCGAAGGCCATCCAGTACGGTGCCTTGGTGATGGGTTTGGTGCCCGGAAGTAGTTCAATAGGGAAGTCGACCTCTCGTTCCGGTGGCATTCCGGGGAGCTCTGCCGGAAATACATCCGGAAATTCCCTTACCACGGGACCGCTGATCCTTATCTGGGGAGCGGCCCTGAACTACCTATCGGCCCATTGGGTTCTCGGCTGCAGGGCATAGGGTGGAGCCTATTTATTCCTTGCATGGCCCTTAACGGGCCCCGAGTACACAAGGTTCTCCTATGCTTCGAAGCCCGCCCGCGTACATCAGCCGGGGAAGGCTTCGCCTAATACTTAAGGATTTTTAGAGAGAGAGAGACAGAGAGAGCCTAATAGGGGTAGCAGGCTAAGGTGTAACCGGTGCTCCTAATCTAAGAGGGAAAAGAGAAACTAAATATTACATGCCGTTACTAGGTCTGGGACGTCGCGTCTTCCACTGTAGTATCCCGGGGAGTCCGTCCACAGCCCTTGGGCCAGCGTCGTACGGTGTGCTGGGGAAGGGACTTGACGTCTAAGGAGTCTGCGGATTGCTGGTCGCCGGGCAAATCCTTTCGCTGAATGGGGGCCGCAGCACTCTCTGGTCCTTCCTGCTGTGGTGGCGCGGCGGCGGCGGGGGTGGGCCTCTGAGGGCAGAAGGCACGGGAGTGCTCCGGTAAGCCGCACTGATTGCAGTAATGGTACCTCCACGTACATTGCGCCACCGGGTGAGCACCCTCGCAGATTACGCACGGTCCCTGAGGTGGTTTCGCGCCCCTCGCTGGTGTCGGTTCGTCCTTCCGTGCTTTCTCCGGACGTCCTCCTCCTTGGCCCTCCGAGGCGGGGCCCCATTGCGGAACGGGTGTAGCAGTCTTCTCTGTCCCCTCCGGTCGCTGTGCCGGAGGCCTGGTGGCGCCAGGTTTCCGTGGGAACTCGTAGCGTGCGTGTCCTGGTCTGCCGCATCGGTAGCAGTGGCCGTGTCTCCATGGACAATCAGTCACCTGATGCGCCCCATTGCATATGGGACACGGCTTCCTCTGTGGTTTGGATTCTCCTCTCATCGCCTTTCGAAAGTTCCCCTCTGTCCTCGGGCGTTTGAGTGCCGAGCCCTACTGGAAAGGGTCCTCCGCCGGACTGGGATAGGGATAACTCTACCGAGCGCGTGTCTCGGCCAGTTCTTGCTCTGCCTGCCGGGCCAACATAACCGCTTCGTTAAAAGTGGGGAACCCTGCCTGTGGCATTCCCCGATAGCCGCCGTCCCTGGCGTCTCGCTGGGTGCGGTCGACACCCTCGAAATCCTGAGTCAGTAGGCCTAGGCGCTCAATGAGAGTTAGCATTTGCCCCGCTATGTCGCGTAGCTGGTTGCGGAGTAAGCGGTTGGCTGCGGCTACGGAATCCATCCTGTCCATTGAGAATGGTTAGCGCTCGGTGGCCGGATCCTGGCCGTTGTCTGCTGTGATACAAAGAAACCACGTTAACCCTAAGGTTATAACCCTAGCACCCTGTCTTACGATTACACCTATATTACGTTCCCTTTTTCTCCGTACTCTCACGTACTACGCACCTAGACCTTGGTTATCTCATGTCCAATTTGCTTGTGGCACCTTACACTGTGGATGTGGATCACGTCTACTATGGTTATGGTTGTTTTTCTCTGATACCATTTAATCTGTCACGCCCTCGGGGGTTTTTTGAGTCTATCAAGCGAAAAATTGCGTGTATTATTTTTTTTTCTTTCTTAACAAGGTATCTTAAACCTCATCCCCGGTGCGTGCCAGACCGCCACATACACAAATTCTCTCTGCCCACGGACAGAGTCTCCTTTGTGTATGCACGGCGTCTCATTTACAACATCATACACCAACCATCAACCATACAATAGACATACATCGTCAAACGGAGTACAGTAACTTAACTAATGTTATAAAAGCGGCGTAACCGTTTGGAAAGGATAAAACCAGCGGTTGCAAAACCCGTGACCACACGGCACTTCGTTTTGGGAAAACATTTTCGAAATCATTTAGCTTTTCCTGAAAGCGTGCCGCATAAGAAAACATCACTGAAAGTAACTAAAACGCATAGGTACATCTCATCCACAGTGCTATCTAATACATGTCCACGACTAGTAAGCTCCACAAGCAAATGAACTAATTAAAGCATAAGGAAGACGAGATAAAAACCCAAGTATCCTGACTACGGTCCTCGCGACGCAGTCTCACCGCCCTCCCGGCTAACGCACCTCGTAACACCTGTCACGGAGTGGGTAAAGTCAGTGACAAACAAAGTAGATGTCTAATAACAATAAGGAATAAGGAGCAAACCAAATACACCGGAACCTTTCACTAAAACCCTGCACATAATTAAGCTGGGCACCAACCCCAGATTTACCAATTAAGTTGGGCACCAACCCCAGAGTACCTGTCGGGGAGACTAAAGTCTCCCCTCGTGCGCAAACACCTTTTTGATGCTTTTAACCTCTTCACGGAGCTAGTGCGGCACCTATAGCTGTCGTGAAAGGGTCCCCACTCGCACCTATACTTTCGTGGGGCACACGGGTCAAAAAGACCACTTCTCCGGAAAAGTACATCCATGCGGAGGCCAATCCGCCTGTGTACGTGCAGCATCCGAAACGGATTTGCCGAGATCGGCGTGTAATGAGCACCGCGACCGTAGCCGCTTCAATTGTTAGATAAAATACAATTATGCGAAAGGTTAAACTGTCCATCTACTTTGTTAGACAAATTAAGAGCATTTTAATGACGATAGATGCACTTACTGCACTTGTTGCACTTATCGCAACCGTACCCACCTAGTTGAAGAGAAGTCGGAACACCTGAATCCTTCGAGCACCCCCGCTGCGCTCCTGGACCTAAAGAAAGTCCGTAAGGATAACTATAGTCAAAAGCGTGTACTAACATCCCGAAACAAAAGACCCACTTTACTCTTTTCGACGGAAAGGTCCAACACCATCCGGGTTGACGAAACCGGAAATCCCGCGCCGCCGTCGTCGTCCGCCGGAGCCCCGCGCTGTTCGGAACCGCGCGGCGTGTCTCCGCAGCGACGCCCACGCGGCGCGGTGCCTCGCGCGGGTGTTGCCCGTGCGGCGGCCGCGCGACGCTCGCGCGGTGCCCGCGCGGTTGCGGGTCCGCGTGGGTGCCGCCCGCGCGGTAGCCGCGCGACGCCCATGCGGTGCCCGCGCGGTTGTGGGTCCGCGTGGGTGCCGCCCGTGCGGTAGCCGCGCGGCGCCCATGTGGTGCCCGCGCGGTTGCGGGTCCGCATGGGTGCCGCCCGCGCGGTAGCCGCGCGGCGCCCATGCGATGCCCGCGCGGTTGCGGGTCCGCATGGGTGCCGTCCACGCGGTAGCCGCGCGGCGCCCATGCGGTGGCCGCGCGGCGCCCATGCGGTGCCCGTGCGGTTGCGGGTCCGCATAGGTGCCGTCCGTGCGGTGGCCGCGCGGCGCCCATGCGGTGCCCGCGCGGTCGCGGGTTTGCATGGATGCCGTCCGTGCGGTAGCCGCGCGGCGCCCATGCGATGCCCGCGCAGTTGCGGGTCCGCGTGGGTGCCGCCCGCGCGGGTATGGCCCGCGCGGAGCCCGCGCGGTCCAGTCGCCGCTTGCGGCGACGGTGGCCGTCCGCGACTCCCCCCCCCCCCCCGCGCGATGCCCTAGCGGCACCGCGCGCCTCCGCCGTCCGTTCCGTGCCATAGCATGGCGACGATGACGGTGACGGCGACGGATACGACGGAGAAACCCAAGAACTCAAACAAAAAGGACGACGGAAAAATCCCAAATAATTTGTAATAATTATTTTACTAACCGATGATCGATGGGAAGGTTGTCCGGTCGCGTTCTTGCATTCGGTTCGAAGTCCGGGAAGATCGGGCTCCTTCTCTCTCTCCTTTCCCTTTCTTCCGACTAGGGTTCCGTCTTTTCTTTTCTTTTTCTCTACTCACCGATTAGGGTTTTTATTTTTCTTTTCTTTTCTTTCCGATAATCGGGATCCTTTATATAGCTCGTATTATATCTTTAATTAATTTCCTCTTTAATTCGTACGTAAGAGAATTCTATTTTTCGTCATCGGATAATTAATTAACTAATTAATTATCCCCTACGAGATAACCCACCTTATCTCTAACGGGTGCAAGATATTTTGCACGGATTCCGATGCATGACTAATCACCGTATCACCAAGGATTCCGTTCCGGGAGATCCCGATATCGGATTTCAGATCCGATCGCACCGTCGGCCTTCTTTTTCCGCGCTCTATCGCAGAAAAATACCAGCACCACACACCGGCCAACTTTTAAGAATTGAATAATTTTATTTCCTTTAAAGGCTTAAATGACTATATTTGGGTCAAAAATACCCCTAGAAGGGCCGGATCACTACACGGGGACCCGGCGCACGGAATGCGTGCGCCAGGTTGCGCGGTCCACCGGTCGGGGCGTGCACCCGGTGTACGCCTTCACAGCCCCACCGCGTGGACCCGACACGCGCCTCAGCCTGTGCTCGGCCCGGCCCAAGCCGCAACGGCGCACCGAAGTGGCGTGCGCCCGTCTGCGGCCGCAGGCACTGTAGCCGTAGAGCCCGGTCCGCAACGCAGCTGTGCTCCAGCGGCTCACCGTGCGGTGCAACCGGGTCTGTGCCGGCCGCCGCTCCTGCGTGGACCCTGTCCACGCCTGGACCCGTGCACCAGACGTGCAGCCGGAGAGTCCGGAAGCTCCGTTTTTGTCCCGTTTCGTCCCGTTTTGAGGTTTTTGACCGCGACAATGTTTTTAACATTATTCCTTACGGTAGCTTTTTCGGGCACAGGGTGGAGTGTTTTAACTGAATTTTCCGCACACCTTCTTATACACGTTCAGGTGGGTACCCCTTAGAACCTCTTTGGTCCATGTTTCGTTATTGTTATTTTCATCTTATAAGGGGTATGGGGGTGTGACGTGGACCTCCGGATTAATGAACGTCGCGGTGGGAGACTGGACGGGCAATTCGCCCTCGATCCGAACAACAGTAGAGTTGTTTGGAGCATGCTAGCGATGAGAACGGTGATCGGTGGTGACCAGTCGGACGTCGAAAGGTGGTTCCTCTCCTGACAGTTCAAGAGTCAGGAAACGAGGGGAATTGGTAAGAGCAAAGGTTGACATGTTAAAAAACTGCTAACCCCCGTATATGCTTATGTGTTCATTATCATCATGTTTATGGCGACTGAGGGTCGTGGTACTCGTTGATACATCATGTTCTGGGTGATTGCCGAGGCAGGTGCTCGGTCTAGTTTACCGAGGTGGGTGCTCGGTCTGGTTGGCCGAGGTTGGTGCTCGGTCGATGCTCGAGGTAGCTACACGCACACCAGCGGTTTGGCCACCGCGAGGGTGTGCTTTTCCGAAAAAGTGGTACGTTGACCCGTGTACCCCACGTGATGGTGACGTTAGGATGGGGGGCCCCGTGGGTGGGGGTGTGAGCGGTGATGCCGAGGTGGGTGCTCGGGGGCGGCCGCCGAGCAGGTGCTCGTCAGGGTTCCCGAGGCAGGTGCTCGGTGTGGTTGCCGGGGAGGTGCCGGTGTTGGTATGCACAGGGTTCTTCTTGTTGGTTGTTGCACAGGGTTCTTCATTGTTGATTGCTCCGATTTTTACCATGATTTGCCTTACCTTAGCATTATTGCTTGTATTATGTTTCTGGTCACTGACTTTCCACTCTGTGACAGGTTCGTCTAGTGCCGTCCAGGGGTGAGTGGTAGGGTGTTGGTGAGGCCGCGTGGGCGTCTTCTAGCCCTTAGAGGCTACAGATACGGTTTACTTTACCTTCTCGGTTCATTTCATTATGCATTGTAGCTAGTTGTGGATCGCGATACCCCATGGGACGATGTGGATGTTGGACTATTTTTATAACTCTTTTGGTTGGGTGTTTGTTCTTACTTCTTTACTTGGCCGCTTTCAACTACAAACAAGAATATGAAAATGTTGCGAAAACCGTTTTTAAAAATACGGTGCCGTTGTGAGCGCCGTTTTCAAATTTCTGTGGATTTATGTGATTTTGAAATTAGTTTTAATTAAACCTGGTGTTGGGTGGGCACCGTTTCAAATTCTGTGGATTTATGTGGTTTCGAAATAGTCCTTATAAAATCTGATGTCGAGTTGGCATCGCATTCAAACCCTGTGGTTTATATCCTTTCAAAATAGTCGGCCCCTGTATTACTTGTGGAAATTGATTGTATGTTGTTGAAAATGATTGTATGTGATTGGCAACCGGTCTAGTGTGGTTAAAGGCATGCATGTGAACTTCGTAATCAGGACGCCGTGCATATACAAAGTAGACTCTGCCCGTTTGCAGAGTGAATTTGTATATGCGGCGGGTCTGGCACGCGCCGGGGGAGATTGGTTTCAAAAAAAAAAAATATGTGAAATTTTGGGAGTATCGGTGGCTACCGCTCCGCGCGTAAAACCCCCCGGGGCGTGACAGATTAAGATGGTATCAGAGCAAAACAACTTTAACCACAGTAGACACTGTCCAACATCCCACGGGTACATCATCACTAGCTACTAACCAATGAAATGATCAGGGTATAGATGCGTAGAGATGCGAGAGTGCGGGATTGTCAAGTTTTGTTTCTTTTTTTTTCGGTTTAACTCGGGTGTTGTGCTAGTGTAGTCGGGTTGATTTGGAGGCTGGGTCGGGGCCGGCTGCCACGGGGCCTTGATGGTTGCTATGAATCAGGATTAGGCAACCAGCACAGGACACGGTGGGTCTGCTGACGGTGTTCGTGCACTTGCTGCGGCTGTTAGTACCGCAGATCGTTGCGCCGGTTTTCGTTTTCCCGAACCCCTTTCCTCCGCCGACGTTCTGGTCATCGTTAGTAATGGTGGCGGGGGGGGGGGGGTAGTTAACCCACCGGTGTTTGTTAGTGTGTCGGCCGTTTTATTTATCGGTCGTGAGTAACTGGATAGCCTTTTGTCTAAACTTGTACCTTCTGGGTCTTCGGGTGTTAGGCTACAGAGGCTAGTCGACCGATTCGTTTTGCATCTTGGACAAGGTAGGGGTGGGACGAGGACTCTTCCCCTACGGTTGTTACCCATAGTTCGACTTTTTACTATAGACACTGCGATGGTGGTAGAGATCGACGTGATTGGGGTCTTGGGGGTTCCCCTTTGGATTGAGAAAGAAGACCCCCAGGGCTAGTAAATTTGTTCGTTTGGGCTCTATTTGTGTTGGAGGTGCTGTGTCTCACTTTACACAAGTGCGCGTAAGTGGCGACTTTTCATTAGGGGGTTAAGCTTTTGACGCTGGGTGATGCCCGGTAGCTCTCGGTCGATTTCCTGCGTTCTGCACAAGAGGGTCGGTTAGGTTGTCCTACGGGCGGGTGAGCGCGTGCTCCCTCGAGTGCGCTTGGAAAACCTAGGCAACCCTTTTGGACAGGTCTTTCTCATTTTTTTTTTTTTGTTCGTTGCATGTTTTCTTTCCGACCCGTTAGGTCTCAGATGGGTATCGATTGTACCAGAAGGCCTCCGTTTTAGGGGGCTTTGAGCTTAGAAGTTCCCTAGTGGGGGTGTCGCTGTTTGGTTTAGAGTTTTACCGCTCGATTCGATGCCCTGTGCTTGGAGGGGCAACGGATTGGGACCGAGCGTTACTGGTTAATCAGAGTGTCGCACCTCGTCGGTGCCGGGACGAGGTAGGACCTGACCTTGTGAGTTTTGTCGCCACTTCCCGTGACCAAGGCATAAGAATGAGGCTTAGTTGTGAGCATTTTGGGTCGTTGATCTGTGAGGCAGGTATGGGTCATGGGGATCTGTCGACTGCTTGGAACTTTGGCACTGGGGTCACTTTCGGCTAGGATGCCTTGTACCAGCCCTTTCCGTAGGGTAGACCTGTGGTTGGCCTTAGAGCCAAAGCCTAACTTTAGTTTTTGACCGTCGCCCCGACCGGACGGACCGTCGATGTGGGTAATCCGGGACGTGGGATATCTCCGAGCTTGTGACTCGTGTTGGTGACGGGTGGAGGTGGCCCGTTTTGGTGACGGGTGGGAGCGGTCCGTGTTGGAGACGGGTGAGCTCGTTGCTCTCAGGGAGTCTTTTGGTGGTTAGTAACCCAGCCCGCTTTAGCTGGCACCTCATGGAGCCTTGTAAGGGGTTAGTGTGACCTCTCCCTTGTTGTCGGGTTAGTTATGTTGGACTTTTAGGGGCTCTTCGGTGTGGGTTGGGAGGTATGACTGGGTTACCTCGACGCATCGCGAGACCTTTGTTGCTGATTGCTCAGCACGCGCAGAGGTGCCTGCGGACCGGTGGCGTCGTGACGGGGAACTCCAAGACGGGAAACCAGGAATGCGACGTGGTGCCGGGCATGGTTTGGTTTACAGGCATCAGGCAGAGGTGTTAGTTACCTAGTTTCTTTGGGCCTAAGCGACTCGACCCTCTGCTCGCTCAAGACACCCCGGTTGTAGGATTACTTCCAACGTCTTCCCGACTGAGCTGCCGGGGATACCCCCGAGCGAGGGTCGTCCTCCCTCCCTTCGAGCTTCTACCAAGCACGCAACCTATCACATAGGCGCCTTACCGAATGTTTTTTTTGCGGAATTGAGGGACCTCAAGGCACAACTAGGAGACATTCTAGACAAAGGTTCATCAGGCCGAGGGTGTCGCCTCGGGGGCGCGCACCCGTTTCTCTTCATGCGAAAGGAGACGGAAACTTACGTCTGCGCATTCGGCTACATGGAAATGAAGATGGTTTACAGTGAAGACAGCCCAGGATTGATGAACCTCTCTCAATCAACTAAGAGGAGCACTTGCGGGTTACTCTCTGGAATCTCAAGGACCAGAAGCTGTTTGCTAAGTTAAGAAATGTGAGTTCTGACTTCTCTAAGTGGGCTTTTTGGGGCACATGGTGTCAGCAACGGGGATTGCAGGGAATGTGACGGAACTGCCTAACACACGATTCGAAACTGGCAGCAGTCTCTTCGTTTAAAAGCTTTGGAGACACCATCTATGGAGTTCATCGTGATGTGTTTTCAGATCACCAGAGCCTCAAGTTTGGTTCACATAGGAAGAGTTGCCTTGCGACAGAGGCTTTGGTTGCAGTTGATGAAGGACTCGACTTATCCATTCGCATCACCCCGGAAAAGCAAGTGTAGTAGCGGTGTCTTGAGCGGGAAGGGTCCAAATCGAGGAGGAATCGATAAGCGCGATTACTCAGCAGGGCCGGTACGGTCGCGCGACTCTTGTCCTTGACGGTCAAACAACCCCACTAGAGAAATCCTGGAAGGTCAGAAGACATGCGCACAGATACAGCTTGTTTTGAAACAAGATTCCCCCCCGGACCACGCGAGCTGCTTTTCGGCAAGTGCAACGGCACAATACAATTATGAGGGCGGAATCGCGTGCCCGAACTGCCAGAGTTGAAGGAAGAGACTGTCATAGGCGCACTGCGCCCCCTATGTGGCACATCCGGGTGACACGAAGATGTTAAAGGACACGATGCGTTTGAGTTACAGTGGATCGACCGATGAGGTCTGCTCTTTCCCACCCATCCATATGACGTGGACTAGAGACACTCGCTCGTGTCGAACCTTAGACCAGGCAAAGTTTACTTTGAGCTCTAGAGACTAAACCACACTTCAGCACGGCGTTTCACCCCCAGACGCGCCGGCACAGCCCGAGCAAGGTGAATCAGATTCTCGAAGATGACTCTGAACCTACGTACTTGATTTTGGTGATGGTGGTCACAGCTTTCGAGCTTAGAGAGGACCTGAGCTTCGACGAACACCGGTGCGGAACATAGCACGAGAGGAC
>CM055071.1:11283400-11317783 GCA_029204045.2 Tillandsia leiboldiana | reverse complement strand
CCCCCCCCCCCCCCCCCCCCCCCCCCCCCCCCCCCGCGGATGCCCTGCGGCACCGCGCGCCTCCGCCGTCCGTTCCGTGCCCTACCATGGCGACGATGACGGTGACGGCGACGGATACGACGGGAGAAACCCAAGACTCAAACAAAAAGGACGACGAAAAAATCCAAAATAATTGTAATAATTATTTTACTAACGAAGATCGACGGGAAAGGTTGTTCGGTCGCGTTCTTGCCTTCGGTTTCGAAGTCCGGGAAGATCGGCGCCTTCTCTCTCTCTTTCCCTTTCTCCGGCTAGGGTGACGCCCACTTCCCAGGGGGTCACCCATCCTAGAACTACTCTAGCTCTAGCACGCTTAACTCTCATGTTCTCTTGGATCTTGCTACATCCAAAAATGCTATAGCCGGGTTAGAGATTTAGTTCTATATATCATTTATATAGAGGACTAAATCCAAATTCCGGGGGTGTCACATCTTCCCCCCTTTAAGCCCTGACGTCCAAGTCAGGCTCAGCACACTCACCAAGCACCAGGCGATGTGAAGACTAGTCTCGCTAGCTTAGCCGACCTGTGAGGAGCTGCACTCCACTCACAACGTCATTAGCCGGGGAGTCTCGCTCTACCCGCTATATACCCTGGCTCAGCCGAGACTCATCCACATTTCGTGGCGTGAATGGCTCCGATAACAACTGTGACGCCCCACTTACCAGGGGGTACCCATCCTAGAACGACTCTAGCTCTAGCACTCTTAACTTCATGTTCCTCGTGGATCGTGCTACCATCCAAAATGCTTAGCCGGGTTTAGAGATCTAGTCAATTATATCCTTTATTAGAGGACCTAATCAAATTCCGGGGCTCACAGTTCCGTCTTTTCTTTTCCTTTTCTCTTCTCACCGATTAGGTTTTTATTTTTCTTTTCTTTTCTTTCCGATAATCGGGATCCATATATATAGCGTATTATATCTTTAATTAATTTCCTCTTTAATTCGTACGTAAGAGAATTCTATTTTCCGTCATCGGATAAAATTAACTAATTAATTATCCCCTACGAGATATACCACCTATTTCTAACGGGTGCAAGATATTTGCACGGATTCCGATGCATGACTAATCACCGTATCACAAGGATTCCGTTCCGGGAGATCCCGATATCGGATTTCAGATCCGATCGCACCGTCGGCCTTCTTTTTCCGCGCTCTATCGCAGAAAAATACCAGCACCACACAACGGCCAACTTTTAAGAATTGAATAATTTTATTTCCCTTAAAGTCTTAAATGACTATATGGGGTCAAAAAATACCCCTAAGGGCCAGATCACTACACCACTCACACTTTATAAAAATTTTCGTCCCGAAACTTAAGTACAAACCCCACTAACAATTCGGGGAAAACATTCTCTCATCTTCGATTCCAGTTCCAAGTAGCCTCGCGCTCTTCGTGGTGCTCCACTGGACCTTTACATAGGGGATAGTTCGATTGCGCAACTTCTTGTCCTCTCTTGCCAAAATCCGCACCGGCGTCTCCTCGACGCTTAAATCCTCTCGCAACTCGATGGTGGAGGCATCCAAGGCATGAGAGGGTCAGCTAGGTACTTCCGGAGCATTGAGACATGGAACACGTTATGGACTCGTTCGAGGTTCGGCGGCAGGGCTAATCGGTACGCCACACGGTCCTACGCGTTCTAGGATCTCGAACGGTACGTATCTCGAGCTTAACTTTCCCTTTATGCCGAAGCGTCGGTTCCCCTTGGAGGGCGAAACTCGGAGTAACGCATGCTCACCCACCATGAACTCTAAGTCTCGGTGTCTGTTGTCGGGTAGCTTTTCAGTCTGCTCTGGGCGGTCAGCAGCCTTTGTCTAATCAATCGCACCATTGCTTCGGTCTCCTCCACCAAATCGGGCCCAGAAACTTACGCTCACCAAGTCGTCCCAGCAATTGGAGACCGACAGCAGGCCCATACAGGGCCTCGTATGGTGCCATCTGAATGCTGGCCTGGTAACTGTTATTGTAGGCAAATTCCACTAGGGGCAAACACCGTGCCCACCCTTCCCCAAGTCCAAACCATGCTCGAAGCATGTCCTCCATAATTTGTATCACCCGCTCTGATTGTCCATCGGTCTGTGGGTGAAAAGCCGTACTGAAGTGCAACTTGTTCCCATTGCTCCTTGCAGGCTCTGCCAAAAGTTTGACACAAATCGCGTGTCCCTGTCCGACGTGATGGATGTCGGCACCCCATGCAACCTTACTATCTCGTGATGTAGGTTTGTGCCAGTCGTTCCCGCGTCCACGTCGTGTGTATGGGCAGAAAGTGGCCGATTTCGTCAGACGGTCCACAATACCCATATTGCATCGTGTCCCTGTGACGATCTCGGGAACCCGGTCACAAAATCCATGGTAATCATGTCCCACTTCCATTCGGGCACCGGTAAGGGTTGCAATTTTCCGCCAGACGCTGGTGCTCGGCCTTCACCCGTTGGCACACCAGGCAGTGTGCCACAAATCGAGTCACGTCTCCCTTCATTTTGGGCCACCAGAAGGTCTGTTTGACGTCCTTGTACATCTTCATTCCCCCGGGATGCGCTGCATATGGAGCAGTATGCGCCTCCCGAAGGATTTCCTCTTTGAGTTCCGGTAGATCGGCACGCAGATTCGTCCCCGAAATCGTATCGTGCGTCGGAGTTTACTGTGAAATCACCTTCTTGGTTGGCAGTTACTCTACTTCGCACCAGCTGGAGTTGGTCATCAGTCGACTGCCCTCGAGAATTCTGTCAAGAGGGTAGGTCTGACCACCAGGTCAGAAGTTGTGCGACTGTACCTGCCGGTACTACTTCTAGTCTTAATCGCGAAATTTTGCAATCAGACTATCTTGCTGGGTGATGGCACTTACCTCTGCCTTTTCGGCTGCCCCTTGCGGCTCAGGGCGTCGGCCACCACGTTTGCCTTTCCCGGGTGGTAGTGGATCGTTAAATCGTAATCCTTCAGTAGCTCGAGCCACCGTCTTTGTCGCAAAATTTAACTCCTTTGGGGTGAAAAGGTACTTAAGACTTTTATGATCTGAGTACACATTGGAGTGTGCCCATACAGGTAGTGTCTCCAGAGCTTGAGGACGAACACAACCGCTGCGAGTTCCAAATCGTGCACGGGGTAGTTCCGCTCGTATTCTTGAGCTGCCTTGACGCATAGGCTATAACTTTCCCCGTTGCATGAGTACTCCACCCAGTCCGTTTCGCGACGCATCGCAATACACTTCATAATCCTCCCCTGGTCTGGCAGGGCGAGAATCGGGGCTCGCGTCAATCTATCCTTGAGCTCCTCGAAGCTCCTCTGACATTTGTCCGTCCAGATGAACTTTTCCCCTTTTAGTCAACGGTTTAAGGGGGTGGCTATCTTGGAGAAACCCTCCACGAAGCGCGGTAGTACCCGGCTAAACCCAGAAGCTTCGAATCTCGTCACCGTCGTCGGTGGGGGACCAGTCCGTCACCGAATCTATCTTCTTCGGATCGACTGCGACTCCAGCGCCGAGATTACGTGCCCAAAGAAGCCGACCTCACGGAGCCAAAACTCACACTTTTTGAGTTTGGCGTAGAGTTTCTGTTCCCGTAGGGTCTGGAGGACTGTGCGCAGATGTTCTTCGTGTTCCTCGTCTGTACGGGAGTAGATGAGGATATCGTCGATGAAGACCACACGAATAAGTCCAGGAAGGGTTTGAATACCCTGTTCATCATGTCCATGAACACCGCCGGGGCATTTGTGAGCCCGAACGGCATTACTGTAAATTCGTAATGGCCGTAGCGAGTCGGAAAGCCGTTTTGGGATGTCCTCCCCCTTAACCTGGACCTGATGATAGCCCGACTGCAGGTCAATCTTTGAAAACACCGTCGCCCCCTGTAGTTGGTCGAAGAGGTCGTGATCCTGCCTTGGCAGGGGGTATTGTTCTTAACGGTGACCTTATTTATCTCCCGGTAGTCGATGCACAACGGAGACTTCCGCCCTTCTTCCTCACAAACAGGACGGGCGCGCCTAGGGTGACGCGCTAGGTCTGATGAAGCCCTTATCCAAAAGGTCCTCCAACTGTGCCTTGAGTTCCTTCAATTCGCGAAGGCCATCCTGTACGGTGCCTTGGTGATGGGTTGGTGCCGGAAGTAGTATTCAATAGGGAAGTCGACCTCTCGTTCCGGTGGCATTCCGGGAGCTCTGCCGGAAATACATCCGGAAAATCCCTTACCACGGGACCGCTGATCCTTATCTGGGGAGCGGCCCTGAACTACCTATCGGCCCATTGGGTTCTCGGCTGCAGGGCATAGGGTGGAGCCTATTTATTCCTTGCATGGCCCTTAACGGGCCCCGAGTACACAAGGTTCTCCTATGCTTCGAAGCCCGCCGCGTACATCAGCCGGGGAAGGCTTCGCCTAATACTTAAGGATTTTTAGAGGAGAGAGAGAGAGAGAGCCTAATAGGGGTAGCAGGCTAAGGTGTAACCGGTGCTCCTAATCTAAGAGGGAAAAGAGAAACCAAATATTACATGCCGTTACTAGGTCTGGGACGTCGCGTCTTCCACTGTAGTATCCCGGGGAGTCCGTCCACAGCCCTTGGGCCAGCGTCGTACGGTGTGCTGGGGAAGGGACTTGACGTAGAGGAGTCTGCGGATTGCTGGTCGCCGGGCAAATCCTTGGCTGAAAGGGGCCGCACAGCACTCTCTGGTCCTCCTGCTGTGGTGGCGCGGGCGGGGCGGCGGGGTGGGCCTCTGAGGGCAGAAGGCACGGAGAGGCTCCGGTAAGCCGCACTGATTGCAGTAATGGTACCTCCACGTACATTGCGCCACCGGGTGAGCACCCTCGCAGATTACGCACGGTCCCTGAGGTGGTTTCGCGCCCCTCGCTGGTGTCGGTTCGTCCTTCCGTGCTTTCTCCGGACGTCCTCCTCCTTGGCCCTCCGAGGCGGGGGCCCCATTGCGGAACGGGTGTAGCAGTCTTCTCTGTCCCCTCCGGTCGCTGTGCCGGAGGCCTGGGTGGCGCCAGGTTTCCGTGGGAACTCGTAGCGTGCGTGTCCTGGTCTGCCGCATCGGTAGCAGTGGCGTGTCTCCATGGACAATCAGTCACCTGATGCGCCCCACTGCATATGGGACACGGCTTCCTCTGTGGTTTGGATCTCCTCTCATCGCCTTTCGAAAGTTCCCCTCTGTCCTCGGGCGTTTGAGTGCCGAGCCCTACTGGAAAGGGTCCTCCGCCGGACTGGGATAGGGATAACTCTACCGAGCGCGTGTCTCGGACAGTTCTTGCTCTGCCTGCCGGGCCAACATAACCGCTTCGTTAAAAGTGGGGAACCCTGCCTGGCATTCCCCGATAGCCGCCGTCCCTGGCGTCTCGCTGGGTGCGGTCGACACCCTCGAAATCCTGAGTCAGTAGGCCTAGGCGCTCAGTGAGAGTTAGCATTTGCCCGCTATGTCGCGTAGCTGGTTGCCGGAGTAAGCGGTTGGCTGCGGCTACGGAATCCATCCTGTCCATTGAGAATGGTTAGCGCTCGGTGGCCGGATCCTGGCCGTTGTCTGCTGTGATACAAAGAAACCACGTTAACCCTAAGGTTATAACCCTAGCACCCTGTCTTACGATTACACCTATATTACGTTCCCTTTTTCCCCGTACTCTCACGTACTACGCAACTAGACTTGGTTATCTCATGTCCAATTTGCTTGTGGCACATTACACTGTGGATGGGATCACGTCTACTATGGTTATGGTTGTTTTTCTCTGATACCATTTAATCTGTCACGCCCTAGGGGGTTTTTTGAGTCTATCAAGCGAAAAATTGCGTGGATTATTTTTTTTTCTTTCTTAACAAGGTATCTTAAACCTCATCCCCCGGTGCGTGCCAGACCGCCACATACACAAATTCTCTCTGCCCACGGACAGAGTCTCCTTTGTGTATGCACGGCGTCTCATTTACAACACATACACAACCATCAACCATACAATAGACATACATCGTCAAACGGAGTACAGTAACTTAACTAATGTATAAAAGCGGCGTAACGTTTGGAAAGGATAAAACCAGCGGTTGCCAAAACCCGTGACCACACGGCACTTCGTTTTGGGAAAACATTTTCGAAATCATTTAGCTTTTCCTGAAAGCGTGCCGCATAAGAAAACATCACTGAAAGTAACTAAAACGCATTAGGTACATCTCATCCACAGTGCTATCTAATACATGTCCCACGACTAGTAAGCTCCACAAGCAAATGAACTAATTAAAGCATAAGGAAGACGAGATAAAAACCCAAGTATCCTGACTACGGTCCTCGCGACGCAGTCTCACCGCCCTCCCGGCTAACGCACCTCGTAACACCTGTCACGGAGTGGGTAAAGTCAGTGACAAACAAAGTAGATGTCTAATAACAATAAGGAATAAGGAGCAAACCAAATACCACCGGAACCTTTCACTAAACACCCTGCACATAATTAAGCTGGGCACCAACCCCAGATTTACCAATTAAGTTGGGCACCAACCCCAGAGTACCTGTCGGGGAGACTAAAGTCTCCCCTCGTGCGCAAACACCTTTTGATGCTTTTAACCTCTTCACGGAGCTAGTGCGGCACCTATAGCTGTCGTGAAAGGGTCCCCACTCGCACCTATACTTTCGTGGGGCACACGGGTCAAAAAGACCACTTCTCCGGGAAAAGTACATCCATGCGGAGGCCAATCCGCCTGTGTACTGTGCAGCATCCGAAACGGATTTGCCGAGATCGGCGTGTAATGAGCACCGCGACCGTAGCCGCTTCAATTGTTAGATAAAATACAATTATGCGAAAGGTTTAAACTGTCCATCTACTTTGTTAGACAAATTAAGAGCATTTAATGACGATAGATGCACTTACTGCACTGTTGTCACTATCGCACACGTACCCACCTAGTTGAAGAGGAAGTCGGAACACATGAATCTCTTGCGAGCACCCACGCTGCGCTCCCTGGACCTAAATGAAGTCCGTAAGGTAACTATAGTCAAAGCGTGTACTAACATCCGAAACACAAGACCCAATTTACTCTTTTCGACGGAAAGGTCCCCCCACACCTCCGGGTTGACGAAACCGGAAATGCCCGCCGCCGCCCGTCGTCGGTCCGGCCGGAGTCACCCGCGCTGTTCGGAACCGCGCCGGTGCGTGGTATCCGCAGCGACGCCCAGCGCGGCGCTGGGGTGCCAATCGCGCGGGTTGTGCCCCGTGCGGCTGGCCGCTGCGACGCTCTCGCTGCGGTGCCCGCGCGGTTGCGGGTCCGCGTGGGTGCCCGCCCCGCGCGGTAGCCACGACGCGACGGCCCATAGGCCGTGCCCGGCCCGGTTGTGGTTCCGGCGTGGGTGCCGCCCGTGCGGTAGCCGCGCGGCGCCCATGTGGTGCCCGATGCGGTTGACGGGTCCGCATGGGTGCCGCCCGCTGCTGTAGCCGCGAGGACGCCACAATGCGATCCCGCTCGGTTGCGGTTCCGCATGGTTGCGTCCACGCGGTAGCGCTGCGGCTAGCCATGCCGTTGGTCTCAGCTCGGCGGCCAATGCGGTGTCCGTGCGGTTGCGGGTCCGCATAGGTGCCGTCGCTTGGGTGGGAGCGTCGCCACCATGCGGTGCCATCGACGGTTCGCGGGTCTTGCCATTGGATGCCGTTCCGTGCAGGTAAGAACGCGCGGCGCATCTGCAGACGATGCCCGCGCAGTTGGGTTGGTGGGTCCGAGTGGGTGACGCTGCCCGCGAGCGTGCTATTGGCCCCGCGCGGAGACCGCGCGGTCCATCGCCGCCTTGCGGCGACGGTTGGCCTCCGCCGACTCCCCCCCCCCCCCCCGCGCGATGCCCCTAGCGGCACCGCGCGCCTCCGCCGTCCGTTCCGTGCCATAGCATGGCGACGATGACGGTGACGGCGACGGATACGACGGAGAAAACCCAAGAACTCAAACAAAAAGGACGACGGAAAATCCCAAATAATTTGTAATAATTATTTTACTAACCGATGATCGATGGGAAGGTTGTCCGGTCGCGTTCTTGCATTCGGTTCGAAGTCCGGGAAGATCGGGCTCCTTCTCTCTCTCCTTTCCCTTTCTTCCGACTAGGGTTCCGTCTTTTCTTTTCTTTTTCTCTACTCACCGATTAGGGTTTTATTTTTCTTTTCTTTTCTTTCCGATAATCGGGATCCTTTATATAGCTCGTATTATATCTTTAATTAATTTCCTCTTTAATTCGTACGTAAGAGAATTCTATTTTTCGTCATCGGATAATTAATTAACTAATTAATTATCCCCTACGAGATAACCCACCTTATCTCTAACGGGTGCAAGATATTTTGCACGGATTCCGATGCATGACTAATCACCGTATCACCAAGGATTCCGTTCCGGGAGATCCCGATATCGGATTTCAGATCCGATCGCACCGTCGGCCTTCTTTTTCCGCGCTCTATCGCAGAAAAATACCAGCACCACACACCGGCCAACTTTTAAGAATTGAATAATTTTATTTCCTTTAAAGGCTTAAATGACTATATTTGGGTCAAAAATACCCCTAAGGGCCGGATCACTACACGTGGACCCGGCGCACGAATGCGTGCGCCAGGTTGCGCGGTCCACCGGTCGGGCGTGCACCCGGTGTACGCCTTCACAGCCCCACCGCGTGGACCCGACACGCGCCTCAGCCTGTGCGCGGCCCGGCCCAAGCCGCAACGGCGCACCGAAGTGGCGTGCGCCCGGTCTGCGGCCGCAGGCACTGTAGCCGTGAGCCCGGTCCGCAACGCAGGCTGTGCTCCAGCGGCTCACCGTGCGGTGCACCGGGTCTGTGCCGCCGCCGCTTCCTGTCGTGGACCCGGTCCACGCCTGGACCCGTGCACCAGACTGCAGCCGGAGAGTCCGGAAGCTCCGTTTTTGTCCCGTTTCGTCCCGTTTTTGAGTGTTTTTGACCGCGACAATGTTTTTAACATTATTCCTTACTGTAGCTTTTTCGGGCACAGGGTGGGAGTGTTTTAACTGGAATTTTCCGCACACCTTCTTATACACGTTTCAGGTGGGTACCCCTTAGAACCTCTTTGTCCATGTTTCGTTATTGTTATTTTCATCTTATAAGGGGTAGTGGGGGTGACGTGGACCTCCGGATTAATGAACGTCGCGGTGGGAGACTGGACGGGCAATTCGCCCTCTCCGAACAACAGTAGAGTTGTTTGGAGCATGCTAGCGATGAGAACGGTGATCGGTGTGACCAGTCGGACGTCGAAAGGTGGGTTCCTCTCCTGACAGTTCAAGAGTCAGGAAACGAGGGGAATTGGTAAGAGCAAAGGTTTGACATGTTAAAAAACTGCTAACCCCCGTATATGCTTATGTGTTCATTATCATCATGTTTATGGCGACTGAGGGTCGTGGTACTCGTTGATACATCATGTTCTGGGTGATTGCCGAGGCAGGTGCTCGGTCTAGTTTACCGAGGTGGGTGCTCGGTCTGGTTGGCCGAGGTTGGTGCTCGGTCGATGCTCGAGGTAGCTACACGCACACCAGCGGTTTGGCCACCGCGAGGGTGTGCTTTTCCGAAAAAGTGGTACGTTGACCCGTGTACCCCACGTGATGGTGACGTTAGGAATGGGGGCCCCCGTGGGTGGGGGGTGTGAGCGGTGATGCCGAGGTGGGTGCTCGGCGGCCGAGGCAGGTGCTCGGCAGGGGTTCCCGAGGCAGGTGCTCGGTGTGGTTGCCGGGGGAGGTGCCCGGGTTGGTATGCACAGGGTTCTTCATTGTTTGGTTTGCACAGGGTTCTTCATTGTTGATTGCTCCGATTTTTACCATGATTTGCCTTACCTTAGCATTATTGCTTGTATTATTGTTTCTGGTCACTGACTTTCCACTCTGTGACAGGTTCGTCTAGTCCGTCCAGGGGTGAGTGGTAGGGTGTTGGTGAGGCCGCGTGGGCGATCTTCTAGCCCTTAGAGGCTACAGATACGGTTTACTTTACCTTCTCGGTTCATTTCATTATGCATTGTAGCTAGTTGTGGATCGCGATACCCCCATGGGATCGATGTGGATGTTGGACTATTTTTATAACTCTTTTGGTTGGGTGTTTGTTCTTACTTCTTTACTTGGCCGCTTTCAAACTACAAACAAGAAATATGGAAAATGTTGCGAAAACCGTTTTAAAAATACGGGTGCCGTGTGAGCGCCGTTTTCAAATTCTGTGGATTTATGTGATTTTGAAATTAGTTTTATTAAACCTGGTGTTGGGTGGGCACCGATTTCAAATTCTGTGGATTTATGTGGTTTCGAAAATAGTCTTATAAAATCTGATGTCGAGTTGGCATCGCATTCAAAACCCTGTGGTTTTATCCTTTCAAAAATAGTCGGCCCCTGTATTACTTGTGGAAATTGATTGTATGTTGTTGAAAATGATTGTATGTGATTGGCAACCGGTCTAGTGTGGTTAAAGGCATGCTTATGTGAACTTCGTAATCAGGACGCCGTGCATATACAAAGTAGACTCTGCCCGTTTGCAGAGTGAATTTGTATATGCGGCGGGTCTGGGCACGCGCCGGGGGAGATTGGTTTCAAAAAAAAAAAATATATGTGAAATTTTGGGAGTATCGGTGGCTACCGCTCCGCGCGTAAAAACCCCCCGGGGCGTGACAGATTAAGATGGTATCAGAGCAAAACAACTTTAACCACAGTAGACACTGTCCAACATCCACGGGGTACATCATCACTAGCTACTAACCAATGAAATGATCAGGGTATAGATGCGTAGAGATGCGAGAGTGCGGGATTGTCAAGTTTTGTTTCTTTTTCGGTTTAACTCGGGTGTTGTGCTAGTGTAGTCGGGTTGATTTGGAGGCTGGGGTCGGGGCCGGCTGCCACCGGGGCCTTGATGGTTGCTATGAATCAGTGGATTAGGCAACCAGCACAGGACACGGTGGGTCTGCTGACGGTGTTCGTGCACTTGCTGCGGCTGTTAGTACCGCAGATCGTTGCGCCGGTTTTCGTTTTCCCGAACCCCTTTCCTCCGCCGACGTTCTGGTCATCGTTAGTAATGGTGGCGGGGGGGGGGGGGGGGTAGTGTAACCCACCGGTGTTTGTTAGTGTGTCGGCCGTTTTATCGGTCGTGAGTAACTGGATAGCCTTTTGTCTAAACTTGTACCTTCTGGGTCTTCGGGTGTTAGGCTACAGAGGCTAGTCGACCGATTCGTTTTGCATCTTGGACAAGGTAGGGGTGGGAACGAGGACTCTTCCCCTACGGTTGTTACCCATAGTTCGACTTTTTACTATAGACACTGCGATGGTGGTAGAGATCGACGTGATTGGGGTCTTGGGGTTCCCCTTTGGATTGAGAAAGAAGACCCCCAGGGCTAGTAAATCTTGTTCGTTTGGGCTCTATTTTGGTTGGAGAGGCTGTGTCTCACTTTACACAAGTGCGCGTAAGTGGCGACTTTTCATTAGGGGGTTTAGCTTTGGACGCTGGGTGATGCCCGGTAGCTCTCGGTCGATTTCCTGCGTTCTGCACAAGAGGGTCGGTTAGGTTGTCCTACGGGCGGGTGAGCGCGTGCTCCCTCGAGTGCGCTTGGAAAACCTAGGCAACCCTTTTGGACAGGTCTTTCTCATTTTTTTTTCGTTGCATGTTTTCTTTCCGACCCGTTAGGTCTCAGATGGGTAGTCGATTGTACCCGAAGGCCTCCGTTTTAGGGGGCTTTGAGCTTAGAAGTTCCCTAGTGGGGGTGTCGCTGTTTGGTTTAGAGTTTTACCGCTCGATTCGATGCCCGGTGCTTGGAGGGGCAACGGATTGGGACCGAGCGTTACTGGTTAATCAGAGTGTCGCACCTCGTCGGTGCCGGGACGAAGGTAGGACCTGACCTTGTGAGTTTTGTCGCCAGCTTCCCGTGACCAAGGCATAATTATGAGGCTTAGTTGTGAGCATTTTGGGTCGTTGATCTTGTGAGGCAGGTATGGGTCATGGGGATCTGTCGACTGCTTGGAACTTTGGCACTGGTCACTTTCGGCTAGGATGCCTTGTACGCAGCCCTTTCCGTAGGGTAGACCTTGTGGTTGGCCTTAGAGCCAAAGCCTAACTTTAGTTTTGACCGTCGCCCCGACCGGACGGACCGTCGATGTGGGTAATCCGGGACGGGGGATATGCTCCGAGCTTGTGACTCGTGTTGGTGACGGGTGGAGGTGGCCCGTGTTGGTGACGGGTGGGAGCGGTCCGTGTTGGAGACGGGTGAGCTCGTTGCTCTCAGGGGAGTCTTTCTGGTGGTTAGTAACCCAGCCCGCTTAGCTGGCACCTCATGGAGCCTTGTAAGGGGGTTAGTGTGACCTCTCCCTTGTTGTCGGGTTAGTTATGTTGGACTTTTAGGGGCTCTTCGGTGTGGGTTGGGAGGTATGACTGGGGTACCTCGACGCATCGCGAGACCTTTGTTGCTGATTGCTCAGCACCGGCAGAGGTGGCCTGCGGACCGGTGGCGTCGTGACGGGGAACTCCAAGACGGGAAACAGGAATGCGACGTGGTGCCGGGCATGGTTTGGTTTACGAGGCATCAGGCAGAGGTGTAGTTACCTAGTTTCTTTGGGCCTAGCGACTCGACCCTCTGCATCGCTCAGAGACACCCCGGTTGTAAGGATTACTTCCAACGTCTTCCCGACTGAGCTGCCGGGGATACCCCCGAGCGAGGGGTCGTCCTCCCCTTCGAGCTTCTACCAAGCACGCAACCTATCACATAGGCGCCTTACCGAATGGTTTTTGCGGAATTGAGGGACCTCAAGGCACAACTAGGAGACATTCTAGACAAAGGTTCATCAGGCCGAGGGTGTCGCCTCGGGGGCGCACCCGTTCTCTTCATGCGAAAGGAGGACGGAAACTTACGTCTGCGCATCGGCTACATGGAAATGAAGATGGTTACAGTGAAGGACAAGCCCAGGATTGATGACCTCTTCAATCAACTAAGAGGAGCACTTGCGGGTTACTCTCTGGAATCTCAAGGACCAGAAGCTGTTTGCTAAGTTAAGAAATGTGAGTTCTGACTTCTCTAAGTGGGCTTTTTGGGGCACATGGTGTCAGCAACGGGGATTGCAGGGAATGTGAGCGGAACTGCCTAACACACGATTCGAAACTGGCAGCAGTCGTCTTCGTTTAAAGCTTTGGAGACACCATCTTATGGAGTTCATCGTGATGTGTTTTCAGATCACCAGAGCCTCAAGTTTGGTTCACATAGGAAGAGTTGCCTTGCGACAGAGGCGTTGGTTGCAGTTGATGAAGGACTCGACTTATCCATTCAGCATCACCCCGGAAAAGCAAGTGTAGTAGCGGATGTCTTGAGCGGGAAGGGTCAAATCGAGGAGGAATCGATAAGCGCGATTACTCAGCAGGGCCGGTACGGTCGCGCGACTCTTGTCCTTGACGGTCAAGACAACCCCACTAGAGAAATCCTGGAAGGTCAGAAGACATGCGCACAGATACAGCTTGTTTGAAACAAGATTCCCCCGGACCACGCGAGCTGCTTTTCGGCAAGTGCGAACGGCACAATACAATTATGAGGGCGGAATCGCGTGCCCGAACTGCCAGAGTTGAAGGAAGAGATACTGTCATAGGCGCACTGCGCCCCCTATGTGGCACATCCGGGTGACACGAAGATGTTAAAGGACACGATGCGGTTTGAGTTACAGTGGATCGACCGATGAAGTCTGCTCTTTCCCACCCATCCATATGACGTGGACTAGAGACACTCGGCTCGTGTCGAACCTTAGGCAAAGTTTACTTTGAGCTCTAGAGACTAAACCACACTTCAGCACGGCGTTTCACCCCCAGACCGCCGGACAGCCCGAGCAAGTGAATCAGATTCTCGAAGATGTGCTCTGAACCTACGTACTTGATTTTGGTGATGGGTGGTCACCGCTTTCGAGCTTAGAGAGGACCTGAGCTTCGACGGAACACCGGTGCGGAACATAGCACGAGAGGACAAAAAGGATTGCGCAACCGGACGATCCCCTATGGGAAGGTGCTGTGGAGCAACCAGGAAGAACGTGAAGCGACTTGGGAACTGGAGTCAAAGATGAGGGAGTGATACCCAGATTTATTCATTGTGGACCAGGGTTAAGTTTCGAGGACAAAACTTCTTTTAAGTGGTGAGTGATGTAGAGTCCTGGCGTTCCAATGCCTTTGCATACCTTCTTTTTATGACGGGATTGTTAGGGAGACTCTTCACTGTGTTTTCTGCAATGGACTGGCCTGGACCGCGAGTATTTTTCTACGATTGAGCTCGGAAAACGGAGGACGGCAAAGCGAACGGATTCGGATTCCGATTTACGGAACTCTCGGAATGGGGGTCAAAGCGTTTGCCTTTGTATGGTGCATCGGAATCCGTGCTAAGTGGCCGGCACGCTTTTCAAGGCGATCCGACGGGATCCTGCTATGATCGGACTTTTCATCTTGTTATGTCAGTGGGTTATTTTATCTGTTGGGTGGTACCTCGACCTTTCGGTTTTTTCGTTTTGGGTCCTAATTTTACATTTTCGGCTGTTAGGGAGGGGGGTCGAAATTCGAGAACTTTTGGGCTGATCGTCGGGGTTTGCGGGTATTTTTAGGTGGTAGAGCTCGCAAAACGGTGAACGGTGGCGCGATCGGATTTGAATTCCGACCCTGGAATCTCCTAGAATTTAATTTTGAAGTTTGGACACCTTTTAGGCGCTCCGAGATTCATGTGAGCGATTGACACGCTTTTCGAGATAATCTTAGCCGTTGGTTTTTGTTCCGGTTATTTTTGGGTTTCTTTAAAACCGGGGGCCGTAGGGTTTTTCCTCCTGGGTTTTCCTCTTGACGGCTAGGGTTTAAGGCGGCGCTTTTATGAAAAAAAATGGGAACCCCAATCCTTTTTTTCTCTCATTTCAACCATGGGCGTGAGGAACCGAGACGACGAGACGGGGAGAAGGAAGGAAGACCGCACTGCGGAACCCGGCGAGCGAGAGCGGGACGATCCTCTTTCTTCCTCCGGCGAAAATAGGGTGAGCGGTTCGGATCTTCCTGGTTTTTCGATATGAGGTTTTTCGTTGGTCATTGTCGTGGGCAATACGAGGTGTTGAACGGGAGGTCGCCGCCGCCGTCGTTAAACGGGAGGCCGCCGCCGCCGTTGTCGTGTCCACGGGGTCGCCGCCGCAGTCGCCGGGGTCGCGGGGTCGCAACCGGAGCCGCGGGGGGGGCGAAAGGGGGCTATTGTTCATCCCGGTACGGCCGAGGCCGCTGCGCGGTCCACGGGGCGCGGCGTGCACCCGGCGTACGACTCCCGGGCCCAGGGGGCGCAGACCCGGCGCACGAATGCGTGCGCCAGGCCGCGCGGTCCACAAGGCCCGGCGTGCACCCGACGCACTGCTTCTGGACCCAGGGGCGCGGACCCGGCGCATGAATGCGTGCGCCAGGTCGCGCGGTCCACCGGTCGGGCGTGCACCCGGTGTACGCCTTCACAGCCCCACCGCGTGGACCCGGCGCGCGCCTCAGCCCGTGCGCGGCCCGGCCCAAGCCGCAACGGCGCACCGCAGTGGCGTGCGCCCGGTCTGCGGCCGCAGGCACTGTAGCCGTTAGCCCGGTCCGCGACGCAGGCTGTGCTCCAGCGGCTCACCGTGCGGTGCACCCGGTCTGTGCCGCCGCCGCTTCCTGTCGTGGACCCGGTCCACGCCAGGACCCGTGCACCAGACTGCAGCCGGAGAGTCCGGAAGCTCTGTTTTTGTCCCGTTTCGTCCCGTTTTTGAGTGTTATTGACCGCGACGATGTTTTTAACATTATTCCTTAGTGTAGCTTTTTCGGGCACAGGGTGGGAGTGTTTTAACTGGAATTTTCCGCACATCTTCTTATTTGCGTTTCAAGTGGGTACCCCTTAGAATCTCTTTGTGCATGTTTCGTTATTGTTATTTTCATCTTATAAGGGGTAGTGGGGGTGACGTGGACCTCCGGATTAATGAACGTCGCGGTGAGAGACTGGACGGGCAATTCGCCCTCTCCGAACAACAGTAGAGTTGTTTGGAGCATGCTAGCGATGAGAACGGTGATCGGTGTGACCAGTCGGACGTCGAAAGGTGGGTTCCTCTCCTGACAGTTCAAGAGTCGGGAAATGAGGGTAATTGGTAAAAGCAAAGGTTTGACATGTTAAAATACAGCTAACCCCCGTATATGCTTATGTGTTCATTATCATCATGTTTATGGCGACTGAGGGTCGTGGTACTCGTTGATACATCATGTTCTGGGTGATTGCCGAGGCAGGTGCTCGGTCTAGTTTACCGAGGTGGGTGCTCGGCTGGTTGGCCGAGGTTGGTGCTCGGTCGATGCTCGAGGTAGCTACATGCACACCAGCGGTTTGGCCACCGCGAGGGTGTGCTTTTCCGAAAAAGTGGTACGTTGACCCGTGTACCCCACGTGATGGTGACGTTAGGAATGGGGGCCCCCGTGGGTGGGGGGTGTGAGCGGTGATGCCGAGGTGGGTGCTCGGCGGCCGAGGCAGGTGCTCGGCAGGGGTTCCCGAGGCAGGTGCTCGGTGTGGTTGCCGGGGGAGGTGCCCGGGTTGGTATGCACAGGGTTCTTCATTGTTTGGTTTGCACAGGGTTCTTCATTGTTGATTGCTCCGGTTTTTACCATGATTTGCCTTACCTTAGCATTATTGCTTGTATTATTGTTTCTGGTCACTGACTTCCCACTCTGTGACAGGTTCGTGTAGTCCGTCCAGGGGCGAGTGGTAGGGTGTTGGTGAGGCCGCATGGGCGATCTTCTAGCCCTTAGAGGCTACAGATACGGTTTACTTTACCTTCTCGGTTCATTTCATTACGCATTGTAGCTAGTTGTGGATCGCGATACCCCCGTGGGATCGATGTGGATGTTGGACTATTTTTATAACTCTTTTGGTTGGGTGTTTGTTCTTACTTCTTTACTTGGCCGCTTTCAAACTACAAACAAGAAATATGGAAAATGTTGCGAAAACCGTTTTAAAAATACGGGTGCCGTGTGAGCGCCGTTTTCAAATTCTGTGGATTTATGTGATTTCGAAATTAGTTTTATTAAACCTGGTGTTGGGTGGGCACCGATTTCAAATTCTGTGGATTTATGTGGTTCCTAAAATAGTCTTATAAAACCTGATGTTTAGTGGCCATCGCATTCAAAACCCTGTGGTTTTATCCTTTCAAAAATAGTCGGCCCCTGTATTACTTGTGGAAATTGATTGTATGTTGTTGAAAATGATTGTATGTGATTGGCAACCGGTCTAGTGTGGTTAAAGGCATGCTTATGTGAACTTTGTAATCAGGACGCCGTGCATATACAAAGGAGACTCTACCCGTTTGCAGAGTGAATTTGTATATGCGGCGGATCTGGGCACGCGCCGGGGGAGATTGGTTTCAAAAAAAATATATATATGTGAAATTTTGGGAGTATCGGTGGCTACCGCTCAGCGCGTAAAAACCCCCCGGGGCGTGACAGAAACTGGCAAAGCAAAACAAGGGTTTCAGAGGGAGATTGCAGGATCTCGAAGAAGAAGTAAAAAAGGCAACTTCTCTCTCAAACGCTCTTGAAGTGGAAAGGGACAACTTGATCAAAGTAAATTCTTTCCTTCAAGAGAAAAATGAGCATTTCGAGAAGGAACATGTAAAAATGGTGGATAAAGCAAGTTACTTCTTGAAGCTCTACTCCGAGGCTCGACAAGAAAAAATGGAAATGACGAAGACCATTTTCCAACTTAAGGATGATTTAAAGCGATTTTCTTCGGGAAGGAGCAAGTTGGATAAGATGCTTGGTCTTGGTCAAACAAACCGTTTCGGTCTTGGATACAATCGAACTGGAGATAATCCTAGTTCGGTTGGGACAGTTTTGTTACGGCTTTTTGTGTTGGCATATTTCGTGAGTTGAGTCGGAGTCTTGAAGTGATCAAATTGTCAATCAGCAATTGAAGACTTAGAAAAGATTCAACAAGAGCTCAAGTTGACACTCAGTATTTTGAGTCTTGAAGATTGAAGTTGAAGAATTATGGATCATATACATCAATCTCAAGGAAAATGGATTCGGATTGATCAGGTACGTTTAACTAAATAATTTTGGTGATCCGAATACATTTGTGTAGTTTAGAAACACTTGGATAAGTTTTCATTGCATAAAAGTCAAAAACTGTTTTTCCAGGAAATCCGTTCAGGACTGGAAATTCTGTTCAGGACTGTTTTGTTAACCCAGTCCAGACCGTGGATTCCAGTCCGGACCCCGAACCTTGTTTTTTCAGGAATTGCTGAAAAAAAGACGACAGTCCGGACCGAGCCAATCCAGTCCGGACTGTCGTGCGGGAAAAAATCTGTTAAGTCAGTTTTTGATGCTTATCTCTTTCCAAAGGTTTCTAACCTATAAATAGACACTTAGGGTTTCTCAAAAACTACCGATTAATTTGTAAAACACTTGAGAGCAACCCTAGAGGCTAGGTTTTTATCGTTCTTCTTTATAGCCTCTTTTAGGTCAATTCGACGGTTCTTCCAAGATCTATCTTTTGTCGAATTGATCTAGTCTTTGATTAGAGATTTCTTCTACGGTTCCTCAATGATAATCTAAGCAAAGGATCACCATCGAAACCAATATTTCTATCGGCTAAGTTTGCGTCGTGGATTCGACGTAGCATCGTGGATTCGGTGTGTTGAAGGCGTTTCGTGGATTCGAAACGTGTGCTTGTGGATTCGAGTGGCGTTCGTGGATTCAAACGTGTGCAGTGGACGTGCAATCGGTGGAGCGCAAGGTCCGAAGAAGTTGAAGGAGGGGTTGAGTCCGTGGAGTCGGTAATCACCTTGTTATTCTTCTTTTCTTAGTGGATTGTTATTGCGTGTTGGTCCCGTGGTTTTTCTCCTGGATTGGAGTTTCCACGTATATCTCGGTGTGCTATTTTTATTTTCCGCATTGGTTTTTATTTTGCAATGAGATTGGTTTTATAAGTATTACACCTATTCACCCCCCCCCTCTAGTTGTTTGATAGTACCTATTTAGATCTTTGGGGATCCAAAAACCAACAATTGGTATCAGAGCGGGTTTTAGGTTTATCTATCTTGTCGGGTGTAAGTGTTAATATTTATAGACCTCCTCTTTTTGATGGGACTAATTATGCTTATTGGAAAGTGCGGATGAGAGCTTTTCTCATCGCAATTAATGAGCGGGTATGGCAATCCGTGGAATACGGTTGGGTGCATCCTGTTGAGGAAGTAGAAAATTCTACTACCCCAAAACCTCGCTCTAGATGGTCCAAAGAGGAATTCGAAAGATCTTCTTACAATGGGAAAGGTATGAACGCTTTATTTAATTCTCTTTCCTCGACTGAATTTACACGAATTTCCGCGAGTGAAACGGCGAAGGAAATTTGGGATATTCTCAAAATTACACATGAGGGTACTAATCTTGTAAAAATTCAAAAGCTCCAGATGCTTACAAGTCAATTTGACTCTATTCATATGGAAGAGCATGAATTGTTTACAGATTATTACAATAGACTTCAAGATGTAATCAATACTTGTGCTAATTTAGGAGAAAAGATCCCGGAGTCGAAAATTGTAAGAAAGATACTTCGGACTCTTCCGGAACGGTTTAGGGCAAAGGTTACCGCCATTCAAACCGTTAGTCATCCGGATGAGATGAGTGTAGAGGAATTAGTAGGTGCTTTGCAAACTTATGAAATGACTTTTCCTACTAATCTAGTTTCTTCCAAGTCTTCTTCTAATCTTACAGGTATTGCATTCAAATCAACAAAGGAAGAAGATAGCGAATCAAGTTCCGACGATGAAATCTCTTTTGCCGATTTTGAATAACAATTGGCGCGGATCATAAAGAAATTTCGTCGGAAGTTTTGGAAGAATCGAACCGATGGATCTACATCCACGAAACCATCTAAAGGATCATCGGGTTCTAAATCCTCTTAACTCAAAGGCATTGCAAAACCTTCTAAAGAAAAAGAAAAAGATGAATTCGAAGGGGAAATCCAATGTTATAGATGCAAAGGCTACGGCCATATTTCAACGGATTGTCCTTCTCCGAAATCATATAAAAAGAAGGCTTTGCAAGCGAAAACTTGGGACGATTCTACTTCTAATGAATCGACCTCAAGTAAAGAGGAAAAAGTCGTTGCCTTTCATGCCTCTCAAATTCCCTCTTCTAATGTTTGCTTATCATCGTTAATCACTGACTCTATTCCTTTGATTTTGCATGAAACATCAACATCCGATGGAGAGTCATCAAGTGAGGGGGAGTCGGACGAAGAAGAACTCGTTGAGGCATATCAACAACTTCTTATAGAATCAAAGAAGATGGCCAAGCATATTAAGAAGTTGAGGAAGCAACGACTTGAGATTCAAGACGAGAATCATGCTTTAAAGATAAAACTTCATGATCTTGAGGAGGAACGAGAACGTTTATTGGATAACAATAAAATCCTCCAAGAAGAGTGAAACCAATCGGAGACAAACACTAAATCATATATGGACAAGATTGGTTTTCTAGAAAAGCAGTTTGGGGAGATTCATGTCACCAACCAAGCTTTGACCAAGCAAGTTCATCAACTCAAATCCGACATACAAAGGATTTCAATCGGTTCGAAGAAACTTGATTGTATGTCCGGATTAGGTCAAACAAGCAAGGTTGGTTTGGGTTTTAAAAAGAACCAAACTGTGAAGGCTTCAAGTTCCACAACTAAATTGAAAGGAAGAACTTGTTACCAATGTGGACTTGAAGGACACTTGATGAAGATGTGCCCGAAAAAGAGAAAGAGGAATTCTTCGGCAACTTCATCTACGGAGCGAACTCAACGGAATCAAAAGACTCATCAAGTCAAAGGAGTTCACTCAAACCACCAAAGGTCCGAGCCACAACATCAATCATACAAGTGGATCATTGCGAGGCAAAGACCTAAGGTGGATCAACAGTCAAAGCTGTCATCTCCCAACCACAATGAATCAAGACAACCCAAAATTCGACGATTTTGGATTCGGAAAGGTGATATCTTTCCTTGTCTTAAGTTCTAAATAGCTTATGACTGTATGAAATGCTTTGATTGCTTTTCCTTTCATATTTTTCTAAATCTCTGCATTACATGTTTTCAATGTTCTTCGTTTTTATGTTTTATTTTTGAACAAAAGGGTTTTTATGAACAAGTGCATTGAATAAAAAGGGTTTCACTTTCAATCACTCCAATTTAATTTTATATGAATTATCAACTTTACTCCATAATCATAATTCTTGAAGATATTTCATTATAGGAGTTTTTGATAATTATATTCATCAAATTTTAGTAATCATGTGTGATCTTTAGATGATTAATCTATCTCGGTTGTGTGAGTTCTTTGTGATAAATATGAGACAACCGATAGACTAAAATTTGAGATTTAATTCTTTCACATAAGAGATTGCATTTTCTTACAAGGGTAATGAAATGAATTGCAAAAGATGTGGAAAGAGTTACATCCGAAAGGAGTGTGAAAACTACCACCACATGTTGGAAAGAGCTGCCACCCCGGTCGTCCGGTCTGTGTGTGAAGCTACCACATGTTTTGATGCTTGAAAAATATTTTTTTTGAAATTTTTAGTTGAAGCATTCGGAGATTCATATTCAAAGTTCTTAATTTTTGAACAATCTCCTGGTTGGTATAAGGTGGGATAGTTAAAAGATGCTCAAAGAGCCACCCTTAGGTATTTTAGTGCATATCTCAATTTAGAAGGGTAAAATTCAAAATTGATGTCATTTGAAAATCTCTGTAAGTCATCTTTGTAAATCCGTTACATCTTGATAGACTTTGGATCTCAAGATTATTTTTGATGACTTGTGTTTGACGTATATAATATGAAAACCGGTTTATAATGTCTTATCTTTATTTTTCATGATTTTGGAGTAAATCTTTTTAATTTTTGTAAAATTAATTGGATTGAATGACATCTATGTGATCTCATATTATTTTCAAGCACTTAAATTGTTTTCTTGATGGAATACAAATCGGTAATTCAAATATTTCAAAATCTGGATTTGTTTTCAAGAAATTATTTGATTTTTGCTTTCGAGTACCGGTACGAAATATGTGTTTTTGTTATATACCAGAACTGAGCTTTTATCTCTCTTTCTCTATGAACTAATGCTGTTAGTGATTTCTTTTTGCTTATATTCACTGTTTGACAATTTGTGACAAAAAGGGGGAGAACAAAAATAGGGGGAGAACAGAGATGCTCAATGTAGTAATCTAGAATTTAAAAGTCTCTGTTTGCTTTTAAATATTTAAAATTTGTCAATTTTGGCAAAAGTGGAGAGATAGTGGGTCAATAGTGGGCCCAGAAATATCGACTTTTGATCGGGGTCTGATCTGGAAAATCCGAGATCACCGATCGTCTCGTCGAAACATAGAAGTTTCATATTCATATGTTTTCGATCCGACAGTCGGATCTTCCAGAAATCAGAAATCAAAAGTGGGCCCCGCGACTTAAGTGAATAGTAACCCTCGAGTTTTTAATCCCTCGCTTTCACTAATGGCCGAACCACTATCTAGAGTTTTAACCTAGAGGTATGAGTAATGGAACCTAGCTAATTTCGACGTTCTGAGCGCAATGGCACTGACGGATTTCACGTTTGGCGACCCGGGTGCATCGAAGTGCGTGCCACGCGCGATAATTCGACGAACTTTATGGAACGACTTTTAATCCGAGCGTCGAACAAACCAAACAAACACGCTACCTGACAGGTCTCGATGAGCCGGACGTCGTGGCGAAGTCCGCTTCGCAATTCGGCGAACGGATTTTCTCGAAATGCATGAAATGCACCAAAAAAGGGGTATTTTCATAAAATTGTTAATATTTTATGTGTCAAATTGTTAAGGGCTTAAACCATGGGGTGTTGGGTGCATTTTGTACCTACTGTGAAGACCCCGGAGGCTTGGGTTAGGTCTGAACCGGGTTTGAGTTGGTTTTTTTTTGCAAATAGTTGTTAGGCTTTTGGGCTCCCTCGTGGGGGGGGGGGGGGGGGGTTACAAGAGAGGCTCTTGGGATTTTCTAACTCCAAGAGTAACTCCTCTTAAGCCTCGGATGCTGGGGTGGCCGAGAGAGATCACCCCATTGAGAGGAACCCGAGAGAGAGAGAGAGAGAGGAGGAAGAAGGTTGGGGCCAAGCTTCTTCAAGTTTGGATTTGGAGTCCCTGAGGAGTTCCCCTGTGCCTGTGGTGCAACCTGGGAGGTTGCCTTGGCCACGCGAAGGAGGAGGAAGAGAACCGGCTTCATCCCATCTTCTTCAACCTAGGCCAAGGTGAGGTTTTTAAACCACGGTTTGTTTAAGCCCGAGACCACTAGCAGTAGATTATTTAGGTCCTTAGGATGCTTCGAGCCAAGTTTGAGCTTCCCATGCACACTGGTTTGCCGGCGGAAGCAAGATCTCGCCGGAAACCTAAGAAAACTCCACCGCGGCCGTTCTCTTCAACCAAATGGCCAAAATGAGCCAAAGTTGGTAGGCATGGACTGTAGGGGATGGGGATCAACCCCACCAAATTTGGTGGAGTATGATCGAGCGGATCAATGGCAGATTTGTGCCCTAGTTTTCGGGAATATTGCACTTCGGCCGAGCTTTGTGCTCCGGCGCCGGCGAGCCTCCCCACCGCCGTGCACATGGCCGAGAAGCTTCATGGGACCATTTAGAGTCCAACCATGCCTTTGCATGGCAGCCATGCAGCCCGAGGGGGGATCCACCATTGTTGGCCCAAGCTCGAGGTCATTAATGGCGGCCGGCCATCCGGCGACCTCCGACGGCGGGGACAAGGCTAGACCTTCCTAAAAGCTTGCTAGGAAGCTTCAGGTGCTGCCCCTTGCACCTTAAAACCGATAGTTGCAAAGTTGCCATTGTTGGTAAAAGCTCCAAAACCGAGCTTGCCACCGCCGCACCGCCGCCGTGTTCTGTCGCCGGGCACGGGCTCAGGTAAGTTAGTTATGGTATTTAGCAACTTTTTGGTCAAGTTGTTTGGTCCCAGATGCTTTGCTTGGATGGTCACAATTTTCAAGGTTAATATCATCTTCTTCCTCATGCTTGCGGCCAAACCTGGGGGTGCTAGCTTGAAAATAAATGATGGAAATGCTCCTGCAACTCTATGGAGCATTTCCTTTCAAGTTGGAAAACCCCAGGTGCAGTGGTTGCAGAGAAAGAGCTCGGGAATGTTGTATATGTGTGTGGGTATAAAGTGCACACCATGTGTTTGATAAAATGCCATAGAGAGGATTTTGTTGGAATCAGGCTTCGATTTAAATATGAAAGATGCTTCAAATGGTCCCCTGAGCTTGATGCTCACTTCAGATCAAGTTGGGTCTGTGTGGATTGATGTTTGGAGCATTATGAATGTTGATTGAAGGCTAAGTGTTGGTTCTGGTTGATCCAATGATTCTGGGTTGCAAATAGAGCAAGCCCAGTGATTCATGAGGCATTTTAAGCATGTGGTAAAAGCAGAAATTAAATTGGCACAATAAAACTTAAGTTCCAAGGTTGTCGAGCTCTAGGGTTTGTTTTATGGCCCGAGGTTGGTTCTAGGTTGTTTGCGAAGTCGCGACAGTGAGTTCTTGACTAATTTGGGGTCACTGAACGCGATGCTCGCGTTTAAATTAGGTTTTGTTGATCCAAAGAAACAAAATGGCTTTTAGGCTATGTTAGTGCATATATTATGGGCCAAAATTTGCCTCGGAACCCGTGCTGCCACAAATGAGTGAGCACGGTGTCCAGCAAGACATAAGTAACCTGTTGGAAGTGACGGAATGTTAAAATGAATCTCCAGTTGAAAGAACGAGCGAAAACAGTGCCCAAACTGGCACTAAAAGTGAAAATTTAAAAGCCCTAGGGGTCTAGATGCAAAAGTCACATCATATACTGGTTGGTAAGTTGATTCCTGAACCTTAATTCACATTCAGGGTTATTCGGTAGCATCTGGTGTGCTGAGCGTACAGTTGGTTCAGTTTAGCCGCCTGCGTTATATCAGGTGGGTTATCTTCGGTCCGGGTTTTATCAGTTCGGCCCTCTGGGGTGCGATACTGGTTGGACTCCTGTTTTTGGTAACCTAGTTTATCTTGAGCCTGTCTGCCTTTGGTTGCAATATATATTACTGTTAGTTGCTTTGACTGATTGGCCATTTCGTAGTTGCACTCCTATGCTTGATTATTATATTGATCTACCAATGCTTGAGCCTGCCCTTCCTTTGATTCAGTTATTTGCTACGTTATACCTGCTTTATGTCTGATTATGATCTTCTTTAGTGATCTTTACCATATCTGCTGATTAGTTGTTTCTAGTGGTTATATTATTGCTCTACATATTGCCATGCCTGTTTGGTCATTTGATAGTTGAGCTTGCTTCCTTGTTGTTCGCCTGTTATGCTGCTAAATATATGATCTTCTAAAATAAATATTTTTACCAAGCCTTGTAGGGTAGCCTGAGTCTGTTCTTGTTTGATAGGACAAGGGCAACGCTCTACGAGGTTTGGGACCCAAAAACCTATTGTTTTCAAAGGTTTTCTTAAAAACATGTGTTTAGTTGCATAAGGGGTTAGTCTGTCTGATTGGGTGAGATGTTGAGCCATGCCTGTTATCAGTTCTATTCTGCCTTACATGATTATTCTTAGTGCCTCTGGTATTTATATCTTATCTTGGAACATTTCCATGGTTGATGAGTAAGCCTGTTTGTCCTGTCGATCAAATGATACACTACTGAGCACATAGATTTGTTTAACTGATGTTTTTACCGAGCTTCGTAGGGTCGCCGGAGTCTGTTCTTGTTTGATAGGACAAAGGCAATTGCTCTACGAGGTTTGGAAACCCAAGCTTCGTAATGTCGCCTGAGTCTGTTCTTGTTTGATAGGACGAGGGCAATGCTTTTCGGGGGTTTGGACTTTTCAAACAGTTTTCTTAAAAATATGTGTTTAAGTTTTGTATCATTTGGTTGGTTTGTGTGGTTGAGTTGAGTTTATATGTGAGCTTCTGCTGAGTTGAGATTTGCCTTGATCTTGCATATGAGTTGAGATTTATTGCTGAGTGTTACTGCATAAGTGTTGAGATTCAGTTGATCTTGTCATTGCATCTCAGTGGGGATTTCCCGGCTTGTTGCCGATTACCCGGTCAGTGGACCGTGAGCTTGAGCATTTGCATATGATTCGCCCGCACCGTTGTACTTCACGAACATCAGCGGATTTGCTACCCGTAGCGATGTTCTTTACCGGTAAAGTGGTTAGCTGTGGCAACCCGTGACCCTTGTTAAGGGAATGTCAACCAGGTGGTGCCAAGTGGGCAGCCTTGCCTGAGGTCTTGTGAAGGCCAATATGGTAGCTTTGTGATTGGGTCTTTGCGTTTTCATCTATTTGATGCATGTGTTGTTAAGTTGCTTTAACATGATTCTTTGATCCTTTGATCTGGCTTCTAGTTATCTACCTTTATATGATTCTATGTGATGCCTTTGATTATAGTTTCATTGTTATCTTGCTGATTATCCTAACTCCATGATGTGTTGATTATCCTGATACATGTGTTAAATTCTGCTAAAATTATCTCCTATGCTTGTACCCAGATTATGAGTTTTGCTTTCTTTACAGCACCAGTTATATATCTGCTTTACCCTAACCCTGATCTATTACTATCCTCTAGCATTGTATACCAGTAGGTACGATCTGCTATTTCTCGGCTCGTCGTGCCCACTGGGATACACTCCGGTGTGTCTCACACCCTCGGGTGACTGTTTTTCAGGTCGAGCGGGTGTTGAGATGTCGGGACGAGTTGGTGAGATCACGAGATAGAGCTTGACCCTGGACAGCCGATAAGATCAAGTATTTAGTTATTTGTTGTATCAAGTGTAATGCAATGTAATTGAGAAGTTATTGATATTGTAATTTTAATCTTGCTTAGTAGATGTACGTAGTTAGTACTCTGATTGTATGCCAAGTGAGCCGTGCATATATAGAAAAGGCTCAATCCCCAGTGGGATTGGGACTCTTCTATATATGTGGCGGTTTGTTGCGCCCTGGCTGGTTTTAAACTCTGATTTCAAAAAAAAAAAAAAAAAAAAAAAAAAAAAAAAATTAGACGTTGGTTTTTGAACTCGGGGCGTGACACTCAAGATAGGGGGAGAAAAAGAAAAGAGATGATGAAAAGGAGCCGAAAAATAAAAAGAACCAAAATGACGAATCAAATGTAGGATTTACATTTAATTTCTAACGACTGACTTTTGATTTGTTTGGAGTTTTGTTTTGCAGGATCTACATCACTTTAAGACTCCAAGTCCTAAGTCATAGAGTTTGTTCTAAGACTGGTTCAAATGTAATTTTTGTTTATTGGATCTTTCACGCAAAGAAAGTCAATGTTTTGGTGATGACATTGAGTTTCGATTTTTTGGTTTAAGATGAGTGTCTTGAGCGGTTTATGTATTTTTGGGTTTTTGTCACAAAATTGCCAAAGGGGGAGATTGTTACGGCTTTTTGTGTTGGCATATTTCGTGAGTTGAGTCGGAGTCTTGAAGTGATCAAATTGTCAATCAGCAATTGAAGACTTAGAAAAGATTCAACAAGAGCTCAAGTTGACACTCAGTATTTTGAGTCTTGAAGATTGAAGTTGAAGAATTATGGATCATATACATCAATCTCAAGGAAAATGGATTCGGATTGATCAGGTACGTTTAACTAAATAATTTTGGTGATCCGAATACATTTGAGTAGTTTAGAAACACTTGGATAAGTTTTCATTGCATAAAAGTCAAAAACTGTTTTTTCAGGAAATCCGTTCAGGACTGGAAATTCTGTTCAATACTGTTTTGTTAATCCAGTCCGGACCGTGGATTCCAGTCCGGACCCCGAACCTTGTTTTTTCAGGAATTGCTGAAAAAAAGACGACAGTCCGGACCGAGGCCAATCCAGTCCGGACCGTCGTGCGGGAAAAAATCTGTTAAGTCAGTTTTTGATGCTTATCTCTTTCCAAAGGTTTCTAACCTATAAATAGACACTTAGGGTTTCTCAAAAACTACCGATTAATTTATAAAAACACTTGAGAGCAACCCTAGAGGCTAGGTTTTTATCGTTCTTCTTTATAGCCTCTTTTAGGTCAATTCGACGGTTCTTCCAAGATCTATCTTTTGTCGAATTGATCTAGTCTTTGCTTAGAGATTTCTTCTACGGTTCCTCAATGATAATCTAAGCAAAGGATAACCATCGAAACCAATATTTCTATCGGCTAAGTTTGCGTCGTGGATTCGACGTAGCATCGTGGATTCGGTGTGTTGAAGGCGTTTCGTGGATTCAAAACGTGTGCTCGTGGATTCGAGTGGCGTTCGTGGATTCGAACGTGTGCAGTGGATGTGCAATCGGTGGAGCGCAAGGTCCGAAGAAGTTGAAGGAGGGGTTGAGTCCGTGGAGTCGGTAATCACCTTGTTATTCTTCTTTTCTTAGTGGATTGTTATTGCGTGTTGGTCCCGTGGTTTTTCTCCTGGATTGGAGTTTCCACGTATATCTCGGTGTGCTATTTTTATTTTCCGCATTGGTTTTTATTTTGCACTGAGATTGGTTTTATAAGTATTACACCTATTCACCCCCCCCCCCCCCCCCCCCTCCCTCTAGTTGTTTGATAGTACCTACTTAGATCTTTGGAGATCCAAAAACCAACAAGTTTTTGTGCCCCTGTCGGTATCTTCTCCTCCGGCGACGGAATTCACTGCAATCAACGACAGCAACCCTACCTCACCTACTTCGGGTTCGTCAAGTTCAAAGGTATGTTTTCGTTGTGGTTTTGCAGGGCACATAAGAAGAGATTGCAAGATTGGAGCAAAACAAGCAAATCAAGCACCTCTTGCAACAACTACCAAAAAGGTGATTCCCCGGAAATCAAAAGAAAATTTTTTCAAAGGAAAAGAGCCTTGGTAGTTCACCTAACAAGACGATGTCAAGCGATCAATCAACAAGACGGTTTCACCAAGGAGAATAACTTCACATTCATTGCCGACGCAGTCCAAAAAGGTTTGGGTGCGCAAAGGTGAAATCTTCCCTTGTCTTGTCATTCATACTTCTTTGCATGCTTATGACAATTCGTCTTGGTATCTGGATAGTGGATGTTCCAGTCATATGACCGGTGACAAAATTTATTTTCAAACTTTTGAGAAAACCTCCGGAGGACTTGTAGTTTTCGGAGACGGTCGTTCTTCTAAAATTGTTAGAAAGGGAACAATTGCTATTCCAGAAGGCCCGGTTTTGAACAATGTTTTATTTGTTGAAGGCCTTAAGACTAACCTCATTAGTATCAGTCAACTTTGTGACAATGGTTTTCAGTTAATTTTCTTCTACAGAATGTATTGTAACTGATAAGGACCATTTGTTTTTTTTAAAAAGGGTTAGATCTGAAAATAATTGCTATATTGTTTCAAACAAAATTTCTGAAAGTTGTAACCTAGTTTCACTTGATAACGAAACTCTTTGGCATGAAAGACTAGGTCACATAAATTTTAAAGAACTAGCAAGGATTTCAAACAAATACGTGGTTAAGGGGGTTCCTAAACTTTCGTTTAAAGAAAACATTGTGTGTGGAGGTTGTCAAAAGGGAAAACAATCAAGGGTTGCACACAAGAACTTGAACCACGTTGGTACCAAACGGCCTTTAGAATTACTGCACATGGACTTAATGGGGCCGACTCGTCAACCATCTTTGGGAGGTAAATGGTACATTTTTCTTTTGGTTGATGATTTCTCTAGATATTCATGGGTAACATTTTTAAAAGAGGAAAGCGGATACTTTCGACTCTTTTCATGAGGTTTGTCATCGTATTATGATTGAAAGAAATGAAAAGATCGTTCGTGTTCGAAGTGATAGAGGTGGAGAATTCATAAATTCTAAATTCATTGATTTTTACACTTCCAACGCATAAAACATGAATTCTCAGCACCTTATACACCTCAGCAGAATGGTGTAGTCGAGCGCAAAACAAGGTTGTAGAAGAGATGGCGCGTGTTATGCTTCACAGCTGGAATTTACCGTTACATTTTTGGGCTGAAGCTATGAACACCGCTGTCTACGTTATTAATCGAGTGTATTTGCGCCCGGGAACTTTAAATACACCATATGAGCTATGGGTTTGTAGAAAACCGAATATCAAATATTTTCGTATCTTTGGGAGTCGATGTTACATTTTGCGTGATCGCAAAAATCTTAGAAAATTCGACTCTCGAAGTGCACGAAGGGATCTTCATGGGTTATTCTACAAACAGTAGAGCATATCGGGTATTAACCTGGAATCTAAAACGATGGTAGAATCTATTAATGTAAAGTAGATGAAGCTTTTCATTTTGCATCTGATAAATCTACCCCTGATATGTCTCTAGATGATGATAATCCTGTAAATGCATCTTCTCATAATAATTCTTTCGATAAAGTTGATGCATCTAATGGTTCTTCTAGTTTATCTGATATGCAGGAATCATCACATATACCTCCGAGTACTCCGTTACCTCAAACGCTACGTATCTCCAAGGATCATCCGGAATCGAACATTATTGGAGACCCATAAGGAGTCAGGACTCGGAGATAGTTGGTTTGTGGAGTCGCATGTTACGTCTCCATGGTAGAACCAAAGAACGTCGATGAAGCTCTTCAGGATGACTACTGGATTGAAGCAATGCAGGAAGAGCTCCATCAGTTCGAAAGAAACAAAGTCTGGGAACTAACGAAGCCACCGAAGCAACACAACGTGATTGGTACTAAATGGATTTTCAAGAACAAGAAAAATGAGGATGGTACCATTATCAGGAACAAAGCACGCCTAGTTGCTCAGGCTACTCACAAATTGAAGGTATAGACTTTGATGAGATGTTCGCCCCGGTTTGCTCGACTCGAGTCGATTCGTATTTTGTTCGCAATTGCTTGTCATTTTAAATCAAACTCTTTCAAATGGACGTTAAGAGCGCATTTTTAAATGGGTTTGTGAACGAGGAAATTTATGTGGCTCAACCGAAAGGTTTCATTGACCATAAACTACTAATCCATGTTTTTCGTTTGAAAAAGGCACTTTACGGTCTAAAACAAGCACCGCGAGCATGGTACGAAAGGTTGACAAAGCACCTTTTGGAAAAGGGCTACACTCGAGGGGGAGCAGATCGGACTCTCTTTGTGAAGCATTATCAAGATAACTTTATTGTGGCACAAATCTATGTCGATGACATTGTATTTGGTGCAACTAGAGACAATGATGCTTCTAAATTCGCTGAAACCATGAAAAGCGAATTTGAGATGTCTATGATGGGGGGAACTAACATATTTTCTTGGATTGCAAGTGAAACAAAATGAAGAAGGCATCCATCTGTGCCAATCCAAGTAAGCAAAGGAGTTGGTCAAGAAGTTTGGATTAGAAAATTCTAAAGACTTTTCGACTCCTGTGGGAACTAGCAATAAGGGATTAGGAAGTGAATCTCTTAGTGAAAGTGTAGACGAGAAGCTTTATCACAGCATGATTGGAAGTCTACTCTACCTCACGGCTAGTCGCCCGGATATATCCTTTTAGTGTTGGGATTTGCGCGAGATATCAATCAGCACCAAAGGAGGTTCACCCTGGAAAGCGGGTGAAAAGGATCATCCGGTATGTCAAAGGTACACTCAATTTCGGAATTTGGTATCCTATGGGAACAACTCTTGACATAATAGGATATTCAGATGCCGATTGGGCAGGATTCAGTGGATGATCGGAAGAGTACGAGTGGTGCATGTTTTTATCTTGGCCATTGCCTTGTTGCATGGCATAGTAAAAAGCAAAACTACATTGCACTCTCGACTGCCAAAGCGGAATATATTCGCGGGTAGTTGTTCAACCCAACTCATTTGGATGAAAAGCGTGTTGAGCGACTTCCGAATTTCAGCAACTTCGGTAACTATTCTTTGTGACAACACAAGTGCTATAAATATTTCTAAAAATCCTGTGTTGCACTCAAGAACAAAACACATTGAACTTAGATATCATTTTCTAAGAGAGCTAGTTGAATCAAGTATTCTTCAAATATCTTATATTTCAACTGAATATCAATTAGCTGACATTTTAACAAAACCTTTGGATCAAAAACGGTTTATTCATTTGCGGTAAAAGCAATAGGAATGCCTTTCTTTGAAATAACACTTTTTGAAATCATTGCTTAGGTTAGGTTTTGTTTTGTGTTTTTGTTCCTTATCTATGTTATACATAGAACATTAATTGAGCATTAGTGTAATTGACTTTATTTGCATCCTTTCATGTTTATTAGAAATTTATTATGCTTTGGATATCATGATAATTCATTTGATGCAATGATCATTTATATCAATTAGTTCATTTTAAATTGATCAAAGTCAATTTCCTCTCTCATGTGATCTCTTGGTATAGTTTTTATCATATTTGAAAATTGAGTTAAGTATGAAACTCGAGATCAATTTTTGGTTGAATACCTCATATCTTAAATAATTGATAGCCAATTGAGGGGGAGTTTATTAAAATATTTATGCTCAAAAGATGTGGAAAGAGTTACATCCCAATGAGGAGTGTGAAAACTACCACCACATGGAGGAAAGAGCTACCACCTCGGTCGTCCGAGTACTGTGTGCAGCTACCACATGTATACCAAGCATGGTTTTTCAAGTTGATAAGATAAAATACTTTTTGGAATACTTGACTCTGTCAAATTCCAAGGTTGGTATAAGGTGGGAATTTTATTGAAAGATGCTCAAAGAGCCACTCCTTACAATAAATTGATTAGATATATTATCTAACTTATTTGGGATTTCAAACATCTATCGATCTTGGTGCTTCATTTTCTTTGCAAGATTAATGATTTGATAAACGCATTACTCATAAGATCGTGATGGATGTTTTGATAATGTTCAACTTTAAAGGATTCAATTTTTATAAATTTTCATTTCATTACTTGGATATTATTGATAGATTTAGCAAAATCTATTTCTTTTGATATGAAACGATGACTTTTTGTTAAAGTTGACATACAAAAGTGCTTACATACTTTTTCTGGATTTTCTGAATTTTTCTAAATTTTTCTGAAGAAAAAGTTGGAGCCGATCCGGACTGGAATATCCGTTCCGGATCCCGAACGCAGAATTCTCTGCGGGTAGCCGATTCGGACTGGATTCTTGATCCGTTCCGGACCGCGGCTAGGGTTTTATAAGAAACAAAAGGGTTTTGATTTCTTTTTACTACAAACTTTTGTTTCCAAGTCTCCAGAGTTTCTCTCTCACTAGAAATCAACCGATTTGGAGCCTTTCAACTCGAGTTCTTCGGATTCAAGTAAGTTTTTATGATCAAAACATGGTTTTTCATAGTTTTTCTCAACTTTCTCAAAACGTGCATGAAATCTTGTAACTTTTTCGTTTTGGATTAGTTTTTGGTCAATTTCTTTTGAAATAAGAACTCTGAGTAGATTAGTTTTGTTTATATGCTAGGTATTCTCTTGATTAACGGATTTTTAGACTTCGATTTCTGAAAATTCGGTTTTAGGGCATATAATGAGAATTTTTGAAAATCATGGATTGATCTATTTTTAAAATTCTTTTTGCAAAACTAATTTGATTCCTAGTCCCTCTACACGATAATGATTGTTTAGGTACAATCTTTCAAATTTTTTGAAAATAAACATTTTTTCATGTTCTTGAGTTCTTGCTCGCAGGTTTCTCAATTTCTTAAGCACTTACAAAAATGGTGTTTTCATGGATAATTGTTCTTCTTGTTGCCATGGTACATACAAGAGCAATGAACAAACCTAAGAGGGCTAAGAAACTCGGGATGATTCCGAGACGGAATCTGAGACTGAATCCATTGACTGGGATGAGCTTTTGGTGGAAGGCACTGCAGGTACCGCCTCAAAGGGGTGTAGTAACCGCCTTTTTAAATGTATCTTGGAATTTTATTTATTTACTTACTTCTTTTAGTGGTCCGGCGGGGGGGGTTAATATTTCACTTTTTCTGGGCAGACCGTCGGGGCTCGCGGTATTTTTAGGCGTTAGAGCACGCAAAACGGAGAACGGGGGTGCGATCGGATTTGAATTCCGACCCCGGGACCTTCCAGAATAAATTCTGAAGGTTACTAGCAGTTTCGGGTGCATCAAAAAGGTGGTCGGGCGATTAGCACGCTTTTCGAGGTAAGTTTGACCCTGGTTCACACCCGATCGTTAAGTGTTGAGTTTTGGGGGGCTAGGCTTTCTTTCCCACTTCTCATTTGCATTCGGGTCGTGCGTTAGGGTTCCCCTGAGGAGTGCGAGAGAAACCTCAACCCTCCTCCTACCTTCTTCCCCACCATCCCACCGGGCGTGAAGGAACGAGGCGACGAAGCGGGGCGATTCCCTCCCTTACCGGCGAAACCAATGTGCAAGGTTGGTTTCATTTATTTTAAATTGGTTTATTTTCGGTTCA